>JAULUF010000020.1:13765000-14185000 GCA_031834385.1 Semotilus atromaculatus
TGGATTTGGGGTTGTATACTGTTTCTTATATTGGGTGGGTTATTAATATTAACAGTTAGGGTTATCTTTTCTGCAGCTTCGTACCAGGTGAAGCAGGGAACCTGTGAGGTGGTGGCCATCCACCGGTGCTGTAATAAGAACAAGATTGAGGAACGTTCACAGACTGTCAAGTGCTCCTGTTTCCCAGGTCAGGTGGCCGGCACGACGCGGGCACAGCCGTCTTGTGTGGAGGGTAAGCGCTCTTCATCTGTGGATGTTCTTTATCTATGAGGTTGTTTTACAATAAACTTAAAGGGATCATGAACTTTTTATTTGATAATGTTCTCTGAGGTCCACTTACAATGTTAGCAAGATTTTGTACATCAAAAAACATCCTAATTTAGAAGTAATAAGCTATTTTCTATCCTGTTTTTGACCCTCTCTTTCAAACACTCCTTTTTGATGGGCGTTCCACATTCAAGACTAGGAAGTAAAAGCCCACTGCTATGACCGAGTAACAGTTTTACATATTAAAATAAGTAAGTACATGGATGGAGTTACCACGGTTATAATTGACAAAGGATGAATCTTATGAATGAATATATCATTGTTTGTCACACTGTCGTTCCTATAGGCTATTCATAGTTCATCCTTTTCAATAAAGTGAAAGACATGTATATTGTCATTTGCAGTGTCGAGTTTTAAATAAAATGAAAATTTCTTCCGTGTCCTACAATCCAGGGGTGAGCCTCCCCCGGGGGTGCGGAGTAGGACTGGGCGAAATGAAGATGTCAATCAATAGAGATTTTTCTAGTTTATCTGTATGTAAATATATCCGTGCAACGCAGGACTGCTGAAACACGTTAGAGAAGTAAAGAAACATGGATGAATGAGAAGACATTGCGAGATGTGCTTGAGTTATTGATGTGTTATTAAAAGCACAAAAAAAAAACAGTACTGGCAGAGGGCTTTCTGTGGTGCAGATCCGAAGCGTACGAGTACTGAATTTAGTTTACTGTTGTGGCTTATTGCGCTTGAACGGTCTATTACACACACACACACACACTTATGTGTCAAAATGTCCGTCTTGGTGAGTATTCACATAAACAGAGTCAGTTATGTCAAAGAGAAAGTAAACAGTTGGGCAAAATTATCATTATATTGGATCCATGCATGAGGTTTTAAAGTGACAGCACCCTAATTGGCCTACATGCTGCTATTTATTAACGTTAATGTCAATCAAACAACAAATGAAAAGGAAAATCATTCAAAAGTTCTGATTCAATTGCATCAAATACTGTATAGAACAATTCTATATAAAACAAATGGATTTAACATCAACGTTTAATGTTAAAATGTTTGTTAGAAGGCAGGCCTACTGTCTTTGACTTTGAACTCTTTTATTTATAAATGGTTGTCACTCCTGAACCTTTACAGTGTGTACAGTATGTGGCCAAAGACATAAAAAATTAAGAACAACAAATAATACAATGGCCCAATTTACCTTGGTATTATCATCCATCTCAGGTATCCGTTCATACGTGATCTGCACAGGCACGTTACATTTATATCTGATATGAATGTCTCCTGTGACCTGATTTAGCTAAATATTAGATATATTTTGATATCATGGCCATGTGACAAATGTGACTACACTGTCCTCCGCTCCATCTCTTCTCTATTAGCTAAAGGTTTAGGACAAGAGAGTGTAGTATGGATGATAAAGGAGGTTTAAATGTGTCCCTTCGGTCATGCCGTATACGCTCTTAGTTATGAAGGCAAGAGGGCGAATGCTGGCAGCCATTTTTCTTCTTTGTCTTCTTTGACACCCGAGACAAAAGACCCCAATAGAAAGCAGGGAGGGCTGCACCAGGGGAGGTATTCCATGTTATGACTTTCATGGCTCTCTTTGACTATAGTTCATGTAATGACAAAAATGGGTCCTATGCACATTTTGTATTTTCCACAGAAGGCTACAGGACTGCATTGTGGAGGAACAAAGAGTCTGATGTAATTGAGAGAAACAACCAAAAACTATTAAAAAAAGGATAAAATACACAAACAAGGGTATATTCATAGTCAGTAAGGGATGTTGATTAATTGTGTACATTTTATACTTTTATTATTTAGCCAATTAACAAGACATATATATATATATTTATAATGATATGCATATTTATTGATTGATAGTTATCAGTAATACTGAAAAATATTATTAATGTTTTCTATTTCAATATATTTTAAAATGTCATTTATTCCTGTGATGGCAAAGCTGAATTTTCAACATCATTACTCCAGTCTTCAGTGTCACATGATCCTTCAGAAATCATTCTACTGATTTGGTGCTCAATAAACATGTCTTATTATTATTAATGTTGAAAACAGTATGTGCTGCTTAAATTCTTTTTTGTGGAAATCGTCATACACTTTTTCAGGTTTTTTTGATTAATTGAAAGTTCAAAAGAACACCATTTATTTGAAGTAGAATTTTGTGTAAGACATTTTGTTTTGTATGTGGAACAAGATGCAGTTTCTTTTTCTTTTTCTTTTTCTTTTAAAACGGTACACGCAGAATGACAAAGAGAGTTGGAGTGGCCGTGTGTGAGCTCACATCTGAGGTCATGTTGGCTTTGTGCTATATAAGAGCGAGTCAGTAGGATTGACCTGTGTTTTTCTGCAGTGAAGGAGAGAGAGCGGTGAGGGTCATTTTCCCCTATCAACACTGCTCGATCTCTAGATCCCTCAGGCTATCAGTCTCACCTTCTCCCTCAGGACCACACAGCCCTAGAGAGGGTACATAAGAACATATTCTCCGCTTCTGAAGCTTCATAAATATCTAATACTCAGCGCGCAGTCGGGGAGTAGCTAACTAGAAGTAGTGACACGACTATAGCTACATTTTTCAGTAGAGTGTCAGTAGCTTAGCAACTTTTCCAGAAAGAAGCAATTTTTCCAACAAGTAGTGGTGTAGCATGATAAACTGCTTTATGTCACATTATAGGACTGCATTTCAGTGCTACAGTTCCCATGTGTGCAAAGAAAAACTGACAAAAATATTAAGCTGCACAACTTGTTTATGAAATGTTTATTGAGCAGCAAAATCAGCATATTAGAATGATTTCTGAAGTATCATGTGACACTGAAGACTGAAGTAATGATGTTGAAAATTCAGCTTGATCACAGGAATAAATTACATTTTAAAATATATTGAAATAGAAAACAGTAATTTTAAATTGTAATAATATTTCATAAGATTGCTGTTTTAAGAGATCTCCTTAAAAAAAAGAAACGACCCTAAACTTTTGAACAATGGTACATTTAGCTATTTTTGTTAGCAGCTTTATAAGGTATACTGTAGCTCATGATTTGGCTGCAGTTTAACTGGCATGTATTGTAACTTAGCAAGCAACATTTTTAAATGTTCTCATGCAAACATACAGTTCACCTTTAAACAGTAGATATTAAGAAATTACTTTAATCTTATTTTTTAAATACAGAAAGAGAGAGAGTGAGAGAGAGAGAGAGAGAGAGAGATAGAGAGAGAGAGAGAGAGAGAGAGAAATATGTGATATGATATGAATCATTGTGATGTTCCTATAATATATTACAGGGGGAACTTTAAGATTTGATTGCCTATGCTTTATTAGATTTGTTTTGTGTTGTGTTTCTCTGTTTGGCCATTAGAGGGCACTTTACCCATTCACATATCATTAAAGCATCAGTGAAAAGCTACAGAGGATCCTTAGAAGAGCTGAAAGAAACCTTCAGAGGATGAGACATGAACTATACCTTCTTATGGCAAATCAATGATCAGATTTTCGACCAATGATGTACTGAGAACTTGGACTTTAAATCTCATTCAATGAGAATGTAATAAATTAGGGATTAAATATCTCTGCCGTCTGATGTATTGGTCCTTTGGGTCTCTGTTCTGGCTGGGACCGTATCTCTAGTCTCTCCTCTGTGAGCTCTTGAGTCTCTGCAGGCCTCTGCCGACCTGCCCATTAAAATCTCATTAGAAGCAGCGAAGGGAAGGTGGAGAGAGATTCCCTTTGGCACTCTGTGGGGTGATCTGCTTTACTCTGCATGAGGGCCTCTGTGTGTCCAGGATTTCTGCTCTGCTTTGGGGCTTGAGGCGGGCTCCCTCTGAGCCTCTGCCATCTGTGATTTGAGAATCAGTGCTCAGCCACACATCCAGGAACTTCAAGGCCCTGTCTAAGTCCAACACTTCATTCATCTAGACATTTTTCCACAGAAAGCTCAATAAATAGCATCTTTTGAAAGGAATAGAGTGATATGAAATGCGTGAAATTAGCACATCTGTGTTGAAAGTTGATTGGCAGTGATGGTCATCGGTTTGCATCATTATGCAAAAATATTTGACCGCAGTGTGTCTTGATTAACCAATCAAAATCAAGTGTTGACATGTACTCAATATACAGTGCTCCACACGGAGATCTGATCTCACCATCATCAAGTTCATCTGTGATTATATGAAGAAACAGAAAAAAACAGTCTAAATC
The DNA here is from genome assembly GCA_031834385.1 of Semotilus atromaculatus. Classification (NCBI taxonomy): domain Eukaryota; kingdom Metazoa; phylum Chordata; class Actinopteri; order Cypriniformes; family Leuciscidae; genus Semotilus; species Semotilus atromaculatus. The sequence continues at coordinate 13,769,503 of JAULUF010000020.1, forward strand.
CAGAAGATCTGTGGCAAGTCTCCAAGACACTTGAAGAAACCGACCTGCAAAGCTTCCTGAAAAACTATGTGCAAGTGTACCTGGACAAAAGCTTTAAATGCAAAGGGTGGTCACACCAAATATTGGTTTGATTTAGTTAATAGAAGTTAATAAAAAAATTAAATCTACTTATGACATTATGAAAGCAACCTTACTTAGAAGCATTTTTACACAAGTGTCTAAAACTTCTCACAGCACTTTAGCTTTGCAGGTCGGTTTCTTCAAGCATCGTGGAGATATTGCCGCAGTTTTTCTGGATTCAGTCAGTCTCAGTTTTTTCTCGATGATGGTGAGATCAGATCTCCGTGTGGAGCACCGGCTGTTGACAGACTCCTTGAGCATACACAAATCTCACTGGATTATTACAGTTGGCTAAAGCAATGTTTGGAAATGTAAACAGACTGATATACTGATAACTGTAAACCGATATGATATATATATATACATATATATATATATAAAATGAATGTAATATTTTTAATAAAAAGTATGTGCCAATTTATTCAAAAATAAATAAACTGAAAATAAATAAATGAACAAACAAACAAACAAACAAACAAACAAACATATTGCAGGTATTAGGACATGTTTTTTTATTCAGATTAGTTAGAAATCTTAATTTTTTCCAGTGTCAAACACCTTAGGCTACAGTTTTTTATAATTGACCCTCATTTTGTGTGCATTAAGTATCAGGCAGGCAAATAAACAATCTGAATCAAGTGTTTTGCACTCCTTAAATTAAATTTTTTATATTTATTAATATTTTTTGGTTTTATACTATATAATAATACTTTATAATACATTTGGTTTTATTTTAAAAAAAATTTAATTAAAAAGTAAATATGTGCCAACTTGTGCAAAGAGACAGAACGTTGAACGATAGAATAATAGATAGAACGATAGATAGAATGATAGAATGATAGAGAGAACAATATAAAATGATAAGGAAAGAGAGAACACTAGATAGAATGATAGAATGATAGAGGACAATATAGAACGATAGATAGAACGATAGATAGATAGATAGATAGATAGATAGTGACAAACAAATTTAGTACACTTATTCAACCAGTTTGCTCAGCCAATTTAATTAGACTTTGTAGCGTTTTACCAAATCAGCCAATAAAATCTCCTTTAACATAATTACTTTCAGGTTTGTACTTCATTTTCTGCATTGATTCCATCTGTTATTGCTGTGTCCTTGTATAAACGTTGGTTTAAACAGTGATTAGTTTCACCAGTGTTTGCACGGAATAGATTAGAAACATGTAAATGTGAACGACATGTATTATATGTTTACAACCAGCATATGCATTATTCCATATCTTGCACCAAGACTGAAATTACATTTATGCAGTGGTAGATATGATGAAAACCCAGAGTGACTTTCTTGATGCACAGCGAGTCGTGTGTTGGATTCGTGAGCTGGAATGCCTGCTGCTTAATAAATAGGTCGTTGGGGTCAGGTGTGTTTCCTGCGCTTCTCTTCTGGCATATCCTTAAGGAGACAAATGTGCTGTTAGCCTGCAGAGACTGATACTGAATTAATACACTGCATTAATGTGTGTCAAAGGCAAAATCTGTAGCTAAGCTGATAGTGTAGTAAATTAGGTCATTTCAAGCTTTGTGCTGCCGCGACAGAGTGCTGGGTAATCTAATAGACGGGAATAAATGGATTTGGATTGATACTAGTGAGTTTTGAGTCTGTGGTGCATAAACCACAATATGAGGTGTGCTGTCTAGTTGTCTAGAATGCACACACATTTGCATGTACATATACAGTATTGTTTAGCAGTCCCATTAATCTCAGGTACTGCAAACTTCACAAATTTTTTTTTGTGTGTACTGGCATTCTATGTATAAATGTATTGTAACTTTGTTAGCTTGACTCATTCATCAAAACCTGCTGAATTCTGGAAACATAAAAACATTAAATTTGTAGTTTGTAATTTCTGTGCTATGAGTGTAAAAAATGGAATTTCAACAATAGAGTGCCGCAATGATGGGATATTTTTGTTAGCATTTTAGCACAGGTTAGCATTTCAGCACTTCCTGTTCAATCGTGCTGAAGTCGATGGGTTTTATGAATGTTTTTACAAGTGGCTAAATGGAACTACAGAGGTTGTTGGGACTTGAAATGTCAATATGCCGAACAGATAAACTCAACTCACTAGTCCGCTCTCCAGCCATGTTGTATAATAATAATGTTATAACCGTGATCTTTCTCACTATTCTAACTCAAATTATCAGGGAAAATGTTTTTTTTATTCTATATAAGTCTAAAAGAGTTGCCATAAGCATAAGGTGATGTTAGTCATGGTACTGCTGATTTATAGCCTACATTTAGCTTTTTACTTTTGCCTATTGTATTTTGTAGGCCTATTTTAGGCTTCAAAATTCATAGAAGTTATGTTCGTCAATGAAGATTATCATAATAACAAAAACATGTATAAGAATCATGAACTTTTGATGATCACAAAGCTTATTTTCTGCAATAATCCAAAAATCGTTTTTGTCGAGGGAAGCAGGGTGATATAAATAAGTCACATGACAAAAATAAGTCATTACTGCAGCGCTCTATGATGATGGTTTTCAAACAGATTGCCCTGCCCCAAATGTACACTATTGACTATTGTTTAAGTCAGTGTTGTTGTGTCGGAATTCTGACTTACTGTAAAAAGAGCAATGTTTTGATAATTTTGATGTTTGAATCAATCTACAAATGGCTTACAGTATAGGCTTATAGTTGACATAAACAGATAAAACTCTTTACAAATGAAAATCTATTTAGTCAAATTTAAACTGTAAGCACACATAGAAGTTAAATGCCACTCAATTGATTGTTTTTTTCTGTTATCTCTCATTGTCACATGCGTCATTTTGACAAGACAGTATCATTTTCTCAAGATGTTCTTCTCATCTTCCTCTCTGCTTTTCCCTCTCGCCAATGTTTTTCAATCTGTCCCTCTCTCTCTCTTTTTCCCCCCTCCGACATTCCTGGCTGACATATTTTCCTGCAGTTTCTTCAGCCACCACATGATGTCAGACATATTTCAATCACAGCCCTTTTATACCTCAGAAGTGGTAGCAAAAACAATTTCTGTATCCTGGATAGTCTCTCACATTTGTAGCAACGACACTATCTAAATCCAAAAAGGCGCTATACAGGAAATCAAAGCTTAAATTAGTGCCTTCATATCCTCAGATAGGGCTTTCATGACTGGAAATAGAAGGACCATCAGTGTCTTGCAGTTGTCCCTGCCACTTCAGCACTAAAAGCGAGAAAAATCCTTCCAAGTACGTGGGCTTTGGCCTAACTCCATCCAGTTAAATGCCTAAATGGTGAAGTGAGAGATTTGGTGAGGAAAAGCTGAAAAGAGGTTCAGACAAAGGTGTCCACAACTGCAAACCTAAAGCCATTTAACTCCTGCAAAGCTTTAGCAGCTCAGCTGGCCTTTTTCTTGGTGGAAGTTTCAAACCCTCCGTCCAAAACTCCTGCTGTGCTGTAAAATATAAAATAACTTTCATCAAAGTCTTTTTCTTTTTTAACAAATAGTCAATTTGAGGGTCTTAACCTTAAGATCTCAGTAAGATTCTTTAATGTTTTCAGAAGAAGTCTCTTACCAAGGCTGCATTTATTTGATCAAAAATACAGCAAAAATCAGAATCAGAATCAGAATCAGAAAGAGCTTTATTGCCAAGTGTGCTTGCACACATAAGGAATTTGTTTTGGTACTGAGGCTTCCAGTGCACATATACAAATACAACAAGAAACATAATAATACAAATTTTAAGAATAAAATATAAAATATAAAAATATGAGAATAAAAGTATCACAGTTGGGTTTAACCAGAATAAACATTTACAGATTTACAGATTTACAGATGCAACTTAATACAACAAAATACAGCTATATACTGTATATACTAAATATATATTTAAATATACTTTAAAATGTCATTTATTCTTGTGATGGTCAAGATGAATTTTCAGCATCATTACTCCAGTCTTCATTGTATGATCCTTCAGAAATCATTTTAATATGCAGATTTGCTCCTCAAGAAACATTTATTATTAATGTTGAAAACAGTTGTGCTGCTTAATCTTTTAAAGATTTTTTTTCCAGAATTCTTTTAAGAATAGAAAGTTCAAAAGAACAGGATTTTTTTTGAAATATTTGTCTTATATATATATATATATTGAAGACTTAAGATGTAAAAGCCTCTAAGTCCGTCTAGCATTTTTCTTTAATATTAACTTTTTTATCGGGCTCCTATGTAAGGGTTTCTACCTAAGTACTGACATTTCTGAATGGGCTGAGGCTGGGATTTAGTGAGTTTGAAGTGAAAGTATTTGATGAACGTATACTATGTGCGGAGAGCATTCACTCAATATTATTATCTCATTTTTGACATAGGTGGCTTTAAGAGGCTTTTGCGTCTGAGGTCTTCATATATATATATATATATATATATATATATATATATATATACACACACACACACACACTAAATTTGTATTTCCCATTAATAAAATAAAACTATTTGTTTGATAATTTTCTTATAATAACTTGGGTAACATGTAAGACAAGCCAATATTTTAAAGGGGGAAACACATATTTTGTGTCTAAAACTACTACCTCTAATACTAATTAATACCTTTAATTTTCCATTAGCATAATGTTAACATTAGAACCGTTATAAGAAGGAAGATGTGTGTCTAATGTGAATTTAAAGCATGCTGGGAGCTGTCCACAAGAAGCAGACACCCATGACCAAAATTTATCATAACAACACTTGTTTTTAGATGCTAACTCAAATAATACACTCATATTGTTTGTTTAGTCTCACGCCACACTCACGCACACAAATTATGGAGAGCTCTCGACGGTAATGAAAACATTTTCTCATAAGGTTGCCATTATACCTAATAATGGCCACATTAATGCTAATTATGCTTCCACAATTCTCTGAACCACTGCAATCAGACATTATAATGTGGGCTTCACACACACACACACACACACACACACACACACACACACACACACACACACACACACACATGCTGTACACACCCCTGCTTTCATGTCTTCACTCGATGTAAGACGTTCACTCATGATGCTTGAGAGGATTTGCGCGTGTTCTTTTGCATAATTCCTTTTAAAGCTCATTTTCTCTGTGTATATCCTCTCTCCTCCTATTGTTGGGGACAATGGGCTACTGAGCGGTTTTCTTGTGGTCGCACTCATCTCAATGAGCCTCATTTGAACAGGCTATTGATTGGCTTCTCAGGACTGGATTTGGAGTAAACTGGGCTTGTGGAAGTGACACAGGAGCTTGGACTGCTCAGGGGACTTGGTAGCAAGTGTTTTCAAATGTATTGTGTTGGTAAGATTTTTTTATTTGGGTTTGATACAAATATTAATACTAAATGTAAGGTGTGTATTTCTTTCAAAGCTAAAAGTTGAAGCTTACAGTTTTTTTAAATTGCTTACACACTCAAAGTGGTACTTGAGGTCCACTCAGTTTTACCATTCACTCATATACAGAATCTTCAAACCAAGTCTGCAAAACTACAAGCACATTATAAGCTTTACACTCAGTTTGCAATTGTGAAAAAAGCTTTTAGACACATCATTCAAAACTAACAGCTCTTGTGTTTCATTCGGAAAACACTGGCATTTAAATGGCATACTCATTTACTGATGACCTACACCCAATGATAATGTGTGAAAACACTTATACATAATTTGATCTCTTAGAAATCAAAACTCAATGTTTTCAGGAAGAAATAAATGATTTTTACCCTCTTGCATTTCTGTTTTGATCACTTAGGAATCTAAACTCAATGTTTTGAGAAACAAATAAATTTTTGACCCTTGCATGTCTGTTAATTTTGTAAATATATACTGAATATACATACAAGTCACCTCTATTTCTCTAGCACTATACAATACAGATTGTTTACAGTTTTTTCTGCTTACACACTAAATCCTTACTTGTCACACAATTTCTGAAATCTGACACTCAAATACATGAACCACATCTGCTAAACCTTACACTTATTGTCGGTCTTCGACTCAGTTTTCAATTTCATAAAACACTTTTTGCAAACCACAAAATACAATTCTCTATGTAACACAAAAATCGAACAGGAAGTATCTTGATTTCCTTTTTCAAACACAACCTTTAAAAAAACTCCACACTAATTCATCAGTGCCTTACACTAACTCCTCACATGTGCAAACACTCTTTGCTTTACTTAAAACCAACCAATCATGGCTTTAGAATAGACATATAAATAGGCCAAAGGTCAAGTTATAGGTTTTTCGGAATGTGTAATACTGTATTCACAGAAATGCTTACAGTAAAAAAATAAATAGTTTGGTTGCAATCTTGCTTTTGTGTTTACCGTCAATTTTTCAACATCTCTCTGCCAATTACTTTCAATCTTTTACAGAAATGTACATAAGAGCTAATGAAAGAAGAAGTTTTGAATAACTGTGTGTATATGAAATATCCAAAAAAATTATATTATGGCAAAGGTATTTGCAACGCAAGTCAAATGTTTGCTTTTGAGATGTGTTTGTGATGGTGAGGTGAGTGAGGAGTGAGGTGTCGAAGTCACAACATCAAGCTACTGGAGTGCCTCAGGGCTCAGTGCTTGGACCACTTCTCTTCTCCATCTACATGACATCACTAGGAACTGTGATTCAGAAACATGGCTTTTCCTATCACTGCTACCCTGATGACACACAACTCTACCTCTCATTCCAGCCTGATGATCCGACGTTAGCTGCTCGCATATCAGCTTGTCTGACAGACATCTCTGGCTGGATGAAGGACCACCACCTTCAACTTAACCTTGCGAAGACAGAGCTACTTGTGGTCCCGGCCAATCCAACACTTTATCACGACTTCACTATTCAGCTAGGCCCGTCATCCATAACTCCATCAAGGTCAGCCAGGAACTATGGAGATGTTATTGATGATCAATTGAACTTCACAGACCACATTACTAGAACTGCCCGGTCCTGCAGATTTGCCTTGTACAACATTAGGAGGATCAGGTGCTTCAGAGCATACTACACAACTCCTTGTTCAAGCGCTTGTTCTATTCAGACAGGACTATTGTAATTCTCTCCTGGCTGGTCTTCCAGCTTGCTCGATGAAACCTCTGCAGCTAATCCAAAATGCTGCAGCTAGAGTGGTCTTTAACGTGCCGAAGAGAGCACACGTAACTCCTCTCCTCAAAAAATTGCACTGGTTGCCAGTTGCAGCTCACATCGAATTCAAGTCACTGACGGTTCCCTACAGAACAACCACTGGCTCTGCTCCCTTTTACCTAAACGTATTACTTCAGACTTATGTGCCATCCAGAATCTTGCGCTCTGCAAGTGAACGTCGTCTGGTGGTGCCATGTCAAAGAGGCACAAAATCTCTTTCTCAGACCTTTACCATGACTGTTCCCTGCTGGTGGAATTTACATTTACATTTAGTCATTTAGCAGACGCTTTTATCCAAATCGACTTACAACTGAGGACTAAAGCAAGCGAGTCATCGGGAAGAGCCAAAAACAACACGAGAAGTGTTCAAAATACAAAGTTCAGGCATTGCTCAGAGTAGTAAAAATCAGACAAGGATTTAAAAAAAATAAAAATAAAAAAAAATTTATGTTAAGTACTCACGGAAGAGATGTATTTTCAGCTGATTTTTAAATGCTGACAGGGATTATGCATTCCGGATGAGGGTGGAAAGATCATTCCACCAGCATGGAACCGTGAATGAGAATCTTCTGGAGAGTGATTTTGTGCCTCGCTGTGAGGGTACCACGAGCCGCCGCTCATTGACCGATCGTAGGTTTCTGGTCGGGGTGTAGACTCGTAGGAGTGAGTGAAAGTAGGACGGAGCTGAGTCAGTGATTGATCTGTAAGCAAGCGTCAAAGCCTTGAATTTGATGCGAGCAGCAAGTGGTAGCCAGTGCAGTGAGACGAACAGATGAGTGACATGGGCCCTTTTGGGCTTGTTGAAGACAAGACGGGCTACAGCATTCTGTATAATTTGTAGAGGTTTAATTGCACATGATGGAAGTCCTGCCAAAAGAACATTGCAGTAATCAAGCCTAGAGATAACCAGGGCCTGGATGAGAAGTTGTGTTGCATGCTCAGTAAGGAAAGGCTTGATGTTGTGCAGTGCAAACCTGCATGATCGAGCTGTCTTTGTAATGTGCTCTGTGAAGGTCAGCTGGTCGTCAAATGTTACTCAAAGATTTCTGACCCACCTTGATGGGGTGACTGAGGATGAATCTACCCAACTCAACCAGAGCTGCCGAGTCCATAGCCATTTTCAAGAAACGGTTGAAGACCCATATCTTTCGGCAGCATTATGCCATAATTAAATATAAATAAAAATAGCATTATGGGTTCTGCATTAGATTAAACTGAGAAAGGTCATAGCACTTGTTGTCCTACTGTTAGAGAACTGCTTCTATTGTTCTCATTTGAAAGTCGCTTTGGATAAAAGCGTCTGCTAAATGAATAAATGTAAATGTAAAATGATATTTTAAATGCAGTGCTTCAGTTTGCAAGAGATGTGAGGCATTTAGCATTTTGTGTGTGAAATTCTTAGATTTGTGTGTAAATTTGTGAAAAAAAGAGGTTAAGGTTGTAAGGTGAAAATGTAAGCAGTTGAAAAAAAACTGTAATTTTTTTTGATGATCTTTTTTTAATTTTATTTTAAAGTTAGACATTTTTATTTTACATTTTTTTATTTAATTACATCTTCGCTTTTTTCAACTCACAACCTCCCTGCAGTTCCTTTGCAAACCCCTGTTTGGGAAACTGTGTGAAGACAACTATTACTGTAGTCAAATGTCAAGTCATTTGTGAATTGATTTTCTCTAAAAACTGAGAACGCTGTCACTGTAACACTGGCTTAAGCGACAGCATGCATTTTGAGCAAGAGCACTTATTCGGTCGACCAATAGCGGACAAGTAGTCAAAACAGTTATTATTCACATGGTGCCAATCATGTATATTCGAGAAGACATCATGGGTTCATTGTGTAGTGTTACTGGAGAATCTGTTTCCAATGTAGCACTATTCAGAAAGAATAAAGGAGCATGACTTCCTGCGGTATGACACATAAAGGTGGTAGCAAAAAGGAAGCTGTTTCACTCTTCTGATCTTCTGGGGTTAATAACGGTTCAATAACGGTAATAAGCAGCAGGCGTCTGTTCGAGAGCAAATTCTAGTTATTTCTTGATCTTTCATATATTTTCCTCTGTATTTCTCAGTTGGGAAGTGGATGAGGTCTGTATTAGTAATTATTAGTTGTTATATTTTGCATTGCAGGACAATCCTACCTGAAATTTTCCATTATTAAGGGCCATTTACAACAAGGATGATAAGTAACGATAGAGTATTAATAATCATTTAACTTCTATGAGAATAGCAAAGTCCGCAACACAACTAAAACTATGAGGAATGACATAGCTGGAATCACTTTCAGAAGAAAGTTGAAATGAATTAAACACCCAAGTTGATTGTACTTAAAAATTTAAGGCAGTGTGGATTGGCAAAATTGTCATTGTAGATAAAAATGAGAGAAAATAGATGTTCTGGGATGCATACTGTAGGAGATACTCTGAAAGTAATAATATCAGTAGTAACAATATAAGTAATATATATATATAATATATATAACAACCTATCATTTCCCCCATCTCTCTTACAGCTTCCATCGTGCTGCAGAAGTGGTGGTGCCAAATGCACCCATGTATGGACGGTGAGGAGTGTAAAGTTCTTCCAGACCTGACTGGTTGGTCCTGCAGCACCGGTAACAAAGTCAAAACCACCAAGGTGAATGAGCCAGAGTTGCATTTTGCTGATTTGCTTTGGTTTATTGGGGCCTTGAGGAAATCAGGACCCCACTGATTAAAGGGATAGTTCACCCAAAAATACAAATTCTGTCATTATTTACTCATCCTCATGTCATTCCAAACACAAAAGACTTTGTAAATGTAAATGTAAAGACTAGAAATGTAAAGACTAGAAATGTAAATGTAAATGTTTAATACGACAAAAAAGGTGTCCAGGGTGCTCAGGGAGTTCAGTCAGATATTTGAAGGTGCTCTTTGGGGTCGGGAATTGGAATTAAAAAAAAATCTTTTTACAATAATTTTTAAAAAGAGTGCCTTGGATTTTGTCTTTTAATTTTAGATGGAAATGTTTAATCTTTGACACACAAGTTACGATATTTGTAATGAAACCTGAGAGGTTTCTGTCCCTCCATTAAAAGTTCAGGTAACCAAACCTTTGAAGATCTGAAAAAGGTCATAAAGGCATCGTAAAATGAATCCATATGAATCAAGCCTATAAGTGAGAAGCTTTAATGAATTTAATTTAAGCTTTTATTCATGTATAAATGCACATACATTGAGCACATACTTGTCTGTATAATTTTTTTTCGGAAGCTGAAATTGATATTTGCGGGCACCATATCTTTGCATATATTATTTCTTTATGCCTTTTTGAACTTTTTTCGTATGCTGTGTAGTTCGCAAATGTTTGTATTACTGATTTTTGTTCATCTGTTTCAGAATGTGCCATTGTTTATGGCGCTTAAGTAAAAAAAGTTTTACTTTAGACCTGCATCTCGTATTTTTAACTGTAGAAAACGTGCTCTCTACTCTGTTTTGCCGCAATGATAGTTTGACAGGTCTTGCAAATTACCTGGCTCTGTGATACATCATCTCTCTTGTATCCAAAATATTCCCAAACCACGGATGTTGTCCTTATTCTGTGATTTCTTCTTTAATGTCATACAGGTAAACACACTCTCTTCAGATCTCGTGCTAGATTTAGGCGCGCTGCATTCGGATAGTCTATAACAATAGTCCTTTCTGCGGTTTAGAAATCTTGCATTCTCACATTGTGATTTTATTACTATTTCAATTAAACGCACAGCCCTTCTCGTAAGTTTTGATTACCTGGACTTTCAATGGAAGGGCATAAAAAAACACTCAGGTTTCATTGAAAATATCTGTGTTTCGAAGATTAACACTTGGACTCTTAAGTCTTGGTTTGGAACGAAATGTGGGTTAGCAAATGATGACAGAATTTGAATGTTATGGTAAACTATCCTTTTCAAGGCTGATTACATTCTGACATGGTCAGACCCAGGTTGGCAGCGATAGTGTCTTTTGCCCATGGTAAGAGGGGCATCTGAGAACATTTTGCCATAAAAGTACCTTTTAAACAGACCTTTCTAAGAGCTACTATATATGCCATCAAAACACTTCCCGGGAGTATTCTCAGAAGGCGTTTCTTTGAGGAGCCCTTCTCCCAAAGCTTTTTTCTCAGGCAAACCGTTCTTCAAAGCAGAATTTTGTTGAGGCTTTACTTTTGTAAGAGGGTTCTCTGAAGCGAGAGTATGAAGAAAACAAGAAGTGGTATGTTATGAGATAAAATTGTCATATTTAAGATATGTAAAACAATAAAACATACCTTTTCGAATGTTCACTTGTTTTATGGGCACAATATTGACTTCTCAAAAAGCACTTTGTTACTGAAAGTTATAGGCAGACACATCACTCAAACTTTCTAAAAGAGACTTACTAAAGAATGAGCAAAGCTTGGAGATAAATAAAATTTCAGAGTGACTCCACAGAATTTGTGGCTCAGAGAATAAATCCCTGAAGACTTCAGTAGCACAGAGAAAACGTTCAAAGGACAAAGAAGAATTTTTAAAAAACGAACCTAGATGAACATGTAGGGACAACATTGTTGGTCCATGCTAGCTTTGACTTGAAAAAGGCATGAAAGCAAACTTTAAAATTTACTACATTTTGTGCACCAGGTCATCTTCATATCTGAACCCATGATTCAATGATTCAAAATGTCGGTTACACTTTATTTTAAGGTGTCCTTGTTACAGTGTAATTATATATTTAAGTACAGAGTAATATTAAGTAACTACATGTACTTACTATAGGGATAGGGTAGGATTAGGATTAGGTTGAGGGTTAGTTGCATGTAATTATGCATAATTTACTGATTACTACGGTAAGTACATGTAACGTAACAAGGACACCTTAAAATAAAGTGTTACCTAAATTCAAGCTAAAAATGAAAATGAATTTGAGATTGGTGAGATGAGGTTTGTTCAGTAAACCCCGGGGTGACGGCTGTTTCGTGCAGGTTTGACATACAGGTGACGTATTAAAGAAATAACGGTGTCTGAGAACACACAACTGCCATAAGAATAATTGCTCAGAGTTATAAAGTAACAGCAGAACATCTGTTGTGTTCATTAAAATGCATTATGGCAATGAGCTCCACCGAGGCTTTCAAATTAAGAGTCCTAATTAAATTGGTAAGAGGGAGAGACGAGAAATGAATGACGGCCCTGGGTCTTTCACTCAGGATTAATGACTCTGTTTGTTGAGTCCACTATTGGCTGAGCTGACTGTCAGTTGGCTAAGCCCCACCTACTGCCCCCTCAGGAGGCCAATGGGCTGCGTTGAGGCACAGATGGGAGGCGGGAAGGAGTATCTTACTCCAGTGAGCATTAATTCTGTATTTAATAGAGGTGAAAATGGAACAGTAACCAGCAGGCTTCAGTGCACTTGTCACAGGAGATTGTGGCAATGCGCCAGGATACATATTGCGTTCTCTCTTTGTCTCTTTCCATCTGCCTTCTTATATCTTTACATTCACCTCCTGTACCCTCTGCTTAATATCTCTCCTTTTTGTTTTTATTATCCTTCTCCACTCCGTCTGCCTTCCTGTGGTACAGCTGCCTGCCATACAGCTTCATTTTCCTTTCCAACACTAAAGTAACTAAGCGTGCATGCTTCAAATATATGGAACTTATGGTAACACATTATAATTAGATTTCATTTATTAAAGTTAAAGCTGCAGTCCGTAACCTTTTTGGGTTAAAAATTATCCAAAATAGTTTTGAACTATCAAAAACTAGATAGTTTAGAACACTGGCTGGTTATGCTTAAACGTTTATTTTGGCTTGCCTTAGCTTGATTCAAAATGGTAAACTTGTAATAATGTTTTTAATTCCTGTGGTACTGGTGGATTACCGCGGGAAATTCAAGCATGTCTTTGCGTCATTATGTCACTTCTGTACAAATAAAGAAGGTGTCTCGGCTAACAGGCTATATTGCGTGAGGATGTTGGAGGTGGAGATTTATAGCCTTTTCTCACAGCACTTGATATAATTGAACTTATCAATTTGATGGCGGATCCGGGATAAATTACTCTTGCGCCCGACGCAAGTTTAAAAGGGGTTGGTCTGAAATAGCTTCATTATTCATAGGTGTGGTTTGGGCGTAACGTGAAATAAACCAATTAGAGCGTCATCCAACATACCCTTTAAGAGCATGTGCGCATGTTGCATGGCGGATTGTTATTATTATGGCGGATTTACCAGCCGCGCGCCAGGAGCGGTTCACATAGGTGATTTTGCAGCCTTCAGATTTTTTTTTTCCTGGTTCTTGACGGACAAACTAATTTGTCAGATGTCCTTATATACATATGTGTCTTGCCACTATTGGGCAAACAGGTCTGAACCGTCATTACTACAATTAGCCTGAAACATTTGGGTAAATGTGTAAGCTAGATTTAGGCCTACATTTTTTTTACATCTTCATGGACACCATAATGATTTCCTTCATGTGTTAATATTTTTCCTTGTAATAATGTATGATTTGCAAAAATTAAAACTGCTGCATCTGTGTTGATGAGAGAATCAAAGTGTATGCGTGTTGTGCACCCGCTACATTATGGCCAAGCATGCACGCTTAAAATAGCCTTATGAACAACGCGCAACGCGCCACTGACTTTAGACTAGGTTTTTTCTGGTCAGTGGCGGAATTGTTTTCTGGAACTGCAAAATAGCACTAGGGAATCTTTGCGCCGAAACCCTGACCCGCCCAGGGAGCGCACGTTCGTTTCCTAGTTTACCGGCGTGTGTCTCTGGGGAGGGAAAAGCCCGCTTTGCGTGGGTGCAAAATAGGAATGATACATGCGTCAGAGTACAAAGTCATTTGCGCCGGGTGCAAGATAGGGCCCTAAGGCTCTAACAGGCCTCTCAAACATCTCAAAGCAAAGTTTTGCCATTCTAGTGATTGTGCCATAGCGTTCCTTAATCTACCTCTCTTTTTATTCGTAGGTCACACGATAGCAAGAACATGGCTGCCTTACCAAGAGGCCCAAGACGCCTCAACAACCCCTAATGGAAAAGGAGACCATCTTGTTTAAGACACTGACATTAGGGATGATTCCGTACAAGCGAAAGATGGACAAACTTATTGTAGACTATAGATGGCTGCCTTGTTTTGACAGAAGATAATAAGGATGGACAAGGATCTCTGTTTAAACTTGAAGTTCGACTGAAGATGCTGGACACACCGGTGCTCTTGTGAGAGACTGAATCCATCAGCTGAAAGTGAATTTCTGGATTTCCATCGGCTCTAGTTTGTATGTGTGTGCATGTGTGAAAGAGATTATAGTATGTGGGACTTGTAGGACAAACTGTGGACAGTTCCGACCTGGCTTGGAGCTTGTGTGACTGTGTGCAAGTTAGTCAGGTTGATGACGATGAGACAGTAGTTTGACACTGTTTATCTGCTTTCCAGCACACAGCGAACTTTATATTCATGAGTAGGGAGAGGACTGATCTGAATGTACGATTCACAAATTATTATAGATTTGCTCCTCTGGGTCAGGTCATTACCTTGAAAATGTTGAAGGGTTAATTCTGTCATTAAATTCTGTCATTAATTACTCATCCTCATGTCTTTCCAAAACTGTAAGACTTTCGCTAATCTTTGGAACACAAATTAAGATATTTTCGATGAAATTTGAGAGCTCTTTTATTCACATATCAGCGAACATAAACAGAAGCTCGATCGAACCTGCGTAACACATGATAATGAACCTCATTGGTTCTCACAATGAAACAAAATGAATGTTTATATGTGAATAAAAGCCTAAATTCAATCTGTTCATCATATAAAGCGATCGTGTCTCTTCAGAAAATTTTGATTAAACCACTCAATTCATATGGATTACTTTTTACGATCTCTGTATGAACTTTTTGAAGCGTCAAAGTGGTAGTTCTGTAGTTGTCAATGGAGGGACAGAAAGCTCTCAGATTTCATCAAAAAGATTTGTTACGAAGATGAACGAAAACCTTTAAGTCGTGTTTGGAACGACATGAGGGTGAGTAATTAATGAAAGAATTTGAATTTTTGGGTGAACTAACCTTTAAGTAATTTTTCACTTCTAATTAGGGTTTCTGAATAGGATCATAACAACAAATAAAAAATTAATGGGCGATTCTTTTGTTG
Source organism: Semotilus atromaculatus (assembly GCA_031834385.1). NCBI lineage: Eukaryota > Metazoa > Chordata > Actinopteri > Cypriniformes > Leuciscidae > Semotilus > Semotilus atromaculatus. The sequence continues at coordinate 13,784,911 of JAULUF010000020.1, forward strand.
TTGCACTATATAAGATTATATGGAGACATTTTTTGTTTTCTAGTCTTTTACTGTTGGTGTAAGATGGAATTCAAGAGAGAAACATTTATAAAGCTTCCTTCCACAAATGCAAAGTAGAAATGCAAGTGAAGTAGACATCAGTAAAACAATGAAATACAGTAAAAAATACAGCTCTTTCTAGCTGTAAAAATGTTACGTAATGTGAGCTTTACAGATGCAATTCCCTTCAAAAACGTTTAAAACTAACAGCTGGCTAAAACCATCTGTTACTCTGTAAAAAGATCTTAAAAGTGCACTAAGTTTTTTTACACTAGATTTAACATCTAAATAAAAAACAACAACAACTGACAAATATATTTAAAATGGCAATGACTTAAATGGCAGATCGGAGCCTCATGGGGACCATCATGTTAAGATCACATGAGTCTTTGAATACAACTAATTATATGTGTTCAACTTGAAGCGGCGATACACAGACCGATCGTGTGTATGACATCAAAGTACAGTGAGAGCAATTATAAAGCACACAGAGCCATCTACTCTCTAATCGCTCTTGCAGTACTTTGATGTCATACACCTATCGGTCTGCACAGCGCTCCATCAAGTTGAACACACCAATTGCCAACCGCCCATTGCCAGACACTGTTGGTTTCAGAATTAATAACAGGGTGCCAAATACATCTGCATAAAAAAACAAAGACATCCACGCCACTAGGTGTCAGTATAATGTCCAAGGCCATTGTTGTATCTGCCAGTGAAACATAACCAGTAAGTTACTTAGTGCACTTTTAAACAAGGAACTACCTTGTTTTTAACTTTCCGTTTTTTTTTTTTTTTTTTTGAACTGTGAAGCTCTCAAAAGTACTTTGTGAAGTTCTGAAAACAGGCTAGCAATGTGCTGACTGAGATTATGAACATGTTTAAAGATAAGCTCAGATGTGAAGAGGCATAACTCATGCCCAATACTGCAATGTAATAAAGTTTGAAATAGAATCAGCTCCACTATTCATCATTGATTTTCTAATCTCAATGAGTTCCTCCACAGACTCCACAACTTAATCTAAACTTGAATTCTGAACTCTAATCGGCCCTTTTATTCACTCTTGCTGAGCTTTACCTTTTTCTGGGTTGGATCGAACTTGCAAAAAAGACGCTGCCCATTGTGTCTTTATCTCTGAATGTCTTTCTTAGGGCTCCGGTGGCTTGCGAAGTGTTGAAGAGGTTTTCTTTCTTCAAGACAGCCTGACGCTAGGCTCGCCCTGGGCCTGCCCAGATGTCTTCCAGGCTTCAAAGCCCCTTCAGACTCCAGCCGTCTGCTTTGTGAGCTGTGATGAATGTATCAGAACCACTGTGATTCCAGTGTTGAGCTTTGGGACATGGGGTTGAGTGCCATCTTGAATTCTCATTACTAAAGCCCAGGATACCAACAGCCCTCTCCTGGGATGGGCTGGGTGTATTTTTAGGTCTGTTATATTGGGAAAAGCATTACCTGTTCTCGATTCACATGGTCAACTGGAAGTGCACATATGAAGACTGTGAACATTTTGTCATTTCTTTCTGCAAAGATGTGCATGTTCAGCCCGTTCTCATCCCAAGGCGTAATATACTGACGCTTTTGCCAAAGCGTCTATATCGAACGCGGATGGCACCCTTTAGCGTCAATATGAGACGCCGATATATATGGGTCAGAAGGCGCCTCCTAGCGGTCTAACCCTAACCCTACACCATACCTAAACCTACCCATCTCTCTGCGTGTTATATTGACGCTAAAGGGTTCCATGGGCGTTGGATTTAGACGCTTTGTCAAAGTGTCAGAATATGACGCCTTGGGATGAGGATGCGTTGGCATGTTTGCGTCTGTGCCATATGTTTATCTACAGATCCATCTAAAAAGGCTTTGTTGTATCGCAACGCTCTACTAGGAGGCAGAAAGACGCTAAATCTGGATGCCGACACTGAATGAAGACTCTTCACTTGTCAGCCCTTGTCCTCCTGAGAGGCTGCTGTGCTCTGCGGATGAACCTGATACATAGTCTGACCCAACATCACTTTGGGTTTAAGAATCAATATTTGAAGACAATTTTTTTGTTCGGCCTGCCATTGCAGATCTGACTTGTCGCTGAGAGAAGAAAATTGTAGATGAGAATCACCAATAGGTCAGTAATATTTCAAAGAACAGCAGCACTTCATTTGTAGATGTGTTTGAGTGGTATTGGCAGAATTCAAGTCCATAATACTCAAATAATGTATATATACTCCCACTATTTTCTATACACAAACCGCCACTAAGTGCTTTAAACAGCCTGGGAGGAGACGTGCCGTGCACGACCCACATCTTCGATTGGCGGATCGGCGTTCTACTGCCGGGTGACCTCAGGATGAGCCTCTCGTGAAAATAAAGAGAGAGAACGCCAATGAGTGTAAGATTGCAGGCAGATTTCATAAGAGAGTTTACTGTTTGTGCTCAAATCTCTCGGCGTCCCAGGAGCCCACTTAAACACTGGCTCGTTCAATGGGGTGGCACGTACCCAGCATTCTCCTCTGCAATGAAAAGAAACAAAACCTAAAGCAAAGATAAACATAAACATTGCTATTTCTACTCGGCTGTCACCCGTTGACGAGTTCAATTTATATTCGCTCGGAGTGAAAATTTCTTACGGCTGTGTTTGTGAAGAAAGTGAATTGAAACCTTGATATAAACAATTGATTATCATGTGCTATGAGGGAACCGTTGTAAACACTGGGACTGGGGAATGTTTATTACAGAACACAGCACACATGCTGAATCATCCCCAAACCCTGAATGAATTTGAATGACATTCCCTTCATATCCAGTTCTCAAGAATTCTCCATTGGCACCGCTGTCACAATACAATTTGTCAAAGTGCTACAAAGCATAAATAATCTATGATGTAAAATGCTTAGATTGAATAATTTATGGATACTAGACTATGAAATAATGAAAAGCAAGTATGAAAAGCAAATGACATCTCAGCTAGTCTTTGAATTAGAGTGATGTTCTTCTTGCTTTGACAGCTGAAATTAATTAATGGATATGACTATCAGAAATTGCACTCAGAAAGTACCATTGCTGTTCTGGGCATTTGCAAGGAGACATACAACTTGGATTTTGAGGACACGTGGGACAGGTTTTTAAAAAATAAAATGACACTGCAGTTCTGTCTGAAGACATTGTTGTTGTTTTTTTGACATACGTATGTAATAATTCTTGTGGTTTGAATATTTAAATATGTTCTAGATAAAAAGTTTTCCTGGGTAACTAAGACATGGACAGAAAAGTAAACTGCACAATTTCATTCTATTTACAGCATGTCATTTACAGTAGGTCTTAAAAATTAATCAAGTTGGGGGACACAGAACATGTTTTTATGTTTCAAAAAATGCAAAGCGCAGGACAGAAGAATGACATAACAAAAAAAGACGTAGAGGCATGTTTAAAAAAAAAAAAAAAGTTGAGCACTGTGTTTTTGAATGTGGGTAAGTTTTCACATTCACACTTGAATGTAGGTAAGTTCTATAAAAAGCAAAATTTTGAACAAAAAGCTGAGAAAATTGTCTCCCCCCCGCCAGCTTTAATCACTTGTTATTGCAGTGCAATGTGGGATAGAATGAGTGCACTCAATAAAGTCCACTATGGTTTCGGACACCACCACAAATGGCTGTCACCTCAAATAACGCCCTATTTAATGGTATAGGGGGCGATTTCAGATTCAGCCATTGAAGATTGCTTACACACATGTAAGCTACTGTGATGTGATCATGTGATTGAACATTCAAAGGCGTGTAAATCAAAACTGCTTAACGTTACTGAATGAAATGTTGAACCCATAGAAGAACTATATGTTCTGTATATTGCTGCACTGCATCCATTGAAGAGCAATCTGCCACTGTTTACATGTCAGGAACTATTTTCTAGTGGAAGGAATTCTCATAATTTTTTAAGAATTAAAAAAAGTGTTTAATTTTTTTTAATGCCTTACAAATGTTTCATGGAATTTTATTATTGTATTAATTGAATAACATTCTACTGCTGTTTACATTCTAGGAACTACATTTTCTAGTGGAAGGATTTCTCTTTCTTTTTTTCTTTTTTTTCTTTTAACAGCGTTTCATTTAAGTTTTAATGAAAAATTTATTTATTTAGGCCTTTTTATTTATTATCTATAAGGCACTGTATTGTGAATACATCACAGTTATGATAATACTCACAGCTGAAGGGGTTGCAGACCACCTCTACATCCAAAGGCTAAATATAATGCAAGTGTTTCATAAGAGAACCTGAGAAAATGAGTGTTGGAGTGAGACACAGCCCGTGACCCTGAAACCATTAGCTTTGTTTGTCTCTTCATGCTGCAATAATCCAAATCCGTTATCTCCCAAAACCAATTAACCACTCTAGCATTCTATGTTGACCATAGCGTTTGCTCTGAATACGGGGTTCAGGAACATCCCTGATTCATTATCCTCAGATACCACCCTGCTTTTCACTAATGTGTGCCAAAGGAGGTGCCAATGTGACCGAGTCTGATAACATAGACGCCTGTGGGCACCCACTTTCACTCATGGCCAGGGCTCTGGAGCTGCAGGCACAATGTCATGGCACCGCTAGTGTGTCGGATGGGATTGAAGCAGCAGATATTGGGACATTCGTTACATCTGTGTGCTTTGAACGAGAGCCTTAGTAATGGAGGAACCCGGAGAGAGAAACAAACAGTGCTGAGGGTATACGCGGCATGAGCTTTTGATGTGATCTATATGTGTATGATACTAGATATTGTCGCACACACTGTGTTGTAAACGGATCAAAATGTGCTTGTCAGTGATAAAACTATGCATACGTGATATCACGGCGTTCAATTGTGTCTTAGCATACATACATCCATGCAGGCGTGTAAGTGATATCACCTCTGAGGCTTGTAACCAAGCTGCTCTTTCAGTCTTCCTTCCTCCCGGTGGTATCGTGACAAGATAGACAGATTTCTCTGTCTCACATACAGCATAATCATAGACTGCCAAACAACCCTTCATAAATCACACAAACAGACCCGGATACGCGCAGAGACTTACACAACCTTCGCAAAACTATGTAATATGATCTGATTGGATATGAATGACATGTTGCCCAACATAGCCTGGGAGTGTCTTTTTAAAGAGTTATTTAAAGAACTTTGCCCTCAAAAATAGTGGAAATATGATTTACTGCCTTTCTTAATTACTGTCAAGAAGGCAGCGTGCAGGATAAGATTTAGAAACAGCAGTCAGCAAACGACCCACGGCAACATTTGGGTACAGTGCTAAACAACCGCCTGAGAAAATGTTGTTTTCTCTGGCACAGAACAAGTGTTGAAATGTTTGTTGTTAGTGGCGTTTTCCCCCCCTTATATTTATCATACATAATTCATCATTCATGCCCAGAATGTAGGATTTGTAACCGTTTAAAAGATTAATTGCTTGTTTACTTGAAAAATTGTGTCTGATTTCATGGGTGGGAGAGGGGAAAAGCATGGAAATTATGTGGAGTTTGGAGCATAAAATGAACATATTTCTGTTCAAAGTGAAACAATTAATATTGTCTGTGAATAACTAACATTGAGTATTTTCAAACGTACTGCCTAATGTGCTTCATTCCTTTCTTCTTTTTATTTCCATTCCTTGTTCCTTATTTTTTTACTTGTTTAATTTCCCTTTTCCTACCTTGTTTTCCTTTCCCTTTTTCTTAATTTGTTTCAGCCATTTTACCTTTCTTCTTTCTTCTATTTTCCCTTCCGTCTTTTCCTCATTTCTTCATAGTTTTTAATTCCTTTCCTATTTCCTACCTTCCCTACTTTTTCTACCCTCCTTCAATTGTTTAGTTTTTCCTTCCTTTCTTTCTTACACCCATTTTTCTCCATTCTGTTTATCTGTCCTTCTTTAAAATTCTTCCATTCTGTCTGTCGGTTCCTCCAGATGTCCTTTTTCCGTTTCCTATTTTTCTTTTTACTTCTTTATTTTCCTTCCATTTTTCTTTCATTTCCTCTTTCCTTACCTGCTTCTTCATTAATTAAATTTTTCTACCTCCTTCAATTCTATTCCTTTTCCTTCAATCCTTTCTCAATTATTTTTCCTATACCTTCTTTCAGTCTCTCCTTATTTTCTTTCCTTTTTGCTGTCTTCCTTCCATCAGTCAATTCCTTCATCTGTCCTTTATTCCTTTTGTTTCCTTTTAATGTCTTCATCTTTCTTTCTTCCTTTACTTTTTTGATACTTTTCTTCAATCCATTCCATTTTTCTTATATCCTTTTCTCAATTCCATTTTCGTTATATACATTTCTCACTTCACTCCTTTCTTTCCTCCTTCTGTCCATCCGTCTATCTTTACTTCTATTTTTTTCCATTCTTTCTTCCGTCCATCAGTTCCTTCATCTGTTCTTTTTTCCTTATCCTTCCTTCCTTCTGTCCATCTATCTTTCCTTCCTTCTGTCCATCTGTCTTTCCTTCCTTCTGTCCATCTGTCTTTCCTTCCTTCCTTCCTTCATTCATTCCTTCCTTCTTTCCTTCGTTCCTTCCGTTTCTTTTTTCCACTCTTCCTTCCTTATTTAAATGACTTCATACCTTTGCCATTTCATACATTCATTTTTCCTGTCCTTATATCCTTACCCTTCTTTACTTCCTTCAACCATTTATTTTTTCTTTATTTTTCTTTGTTTCATTTTCCTTCCTTCCTTCATTATCACCTTTTCCTTCCTGCCTAAGTTTTTTCTTTCCTCCCAAGAACACTGGATGTTTATACTGCAGATAGGAAGAGAGAGAGAGAGAGAGAGAGAGAGAGGGAGGGAGGGAGAGAGGAGAAAGTGAGAGAGGCAGATTTTTTCCATTATTTGCCTTGCTGTGTTTTAAATCCCAATACAGACTTTTTTCTCCCAGTCATATGTTGTCCCAGGTCCTCTTGGAATACGCAGGATTAGAAGAGGAAGTCTTATACTGTTTCTCTATATTAATTATTGCATGTTTAATTATAGATGCTTGCTCATGATCTCATAAATGGGGTTCTCACTAATTGTTCATGACATTTTCTGCCCCAGTTCTCGTTTCTCTGGAGAGTAATTCTGTGGCTTGTTTATGTCTGTCTGCATTCTCTCATTCTGTTTTTATCATTCTCTTTCTCCATCCATGAAAGTGTTGGCAGGCTTGTCACGTTTAATGTCTCCCAGCAGAAGAAGTGTATTTAAGATCTCAGGGTGCGATCAAGATAAAGATCCTGTACTGGGTACAGTGTCAAAGTGCACAGGAGTGGAGACCTGTGTCTGAACTCTGTGTGTGCTTACATAACTGAACAACCGATCGACTGAATGAAATATGACATGCAGTCGTGTCTTCTCAGAGGTCACAGTGGTTTGTGGGTGATGAGATGGACCAGTGTTTTCTTGAGGTTAGAGAAACACAAACGGTAAAAAAAATAAAAAAAAACTTAAAAAAAAGGTAAAACCTTAAAAGAACAGTTTACCTCAAAACTATGGCACGGTTTCACAGACAGGGCTTAGAATAAGACATGATTAGCTTTAAGAAAGGTGCCTTAGAAAAAAATCAAACATTACTGATGTGCATCTTGAGACAAAACAATGGAACTGATATATTTTAAGATATGCCAGTGCAAGCTGCTTTCATTTAAAACAGCTCAAACATGCATTTTAGTCTGTGACTAAATTAAGCCTTGTCTGTGAAACATATCAAGCACAGCGTTAGTTCTGGCAGGTCACGTTAGTCAAGCTTGCATCAACTGACTCTCAGCTGATCCACGTCTACCTAATATGACGCCTATCACCGTATACATATATAAGCTCCTTCAGTATTATCAGCAGCTATCGCGTTTCTCAGGAGCTCATTACCCTTCTCCATTTCCATCCCCAGCTCTCTGACGAGAGTCAGTCAGGATGGCATTCTGATTACCCCTGAATCAGACTAAAATTCTCTAATAATGTTGTCAAAAAAATGAATACATTCAAGTTGCTTCTGTTCTGTTTACCCTAAGGAGGGTTATTGCTGCTCTCCCTGCTCTTATACATGCTGCTGCATGGATGCGCAGGGAGTTCTCGCAAAGAATGGAACCATACTGCCAAACCTAACTGTATGCTAATTGTCAATCGTATTTGACGATAGTGGTCCTGACAGAATTAACATAGAAGTAACATTATAAAACACTATAGGCATCACACACTTGTCAGCTTTGTAAATGGTTACCAAAAATAACTGTGCATTACATGCTAAAGAACTGAGGATCACACACAAGCAGACTTTCAAGTCATTCTGAACACAACAAACTCAAAGCCTTTACTAATTTTTGTCCATACAATGATAGTTCATATGACCATTGCCATTTAGCTGAAAAATAGCACCAAACAAGCATTATGAAAGTAGTCTATCCAACTTGTGCACTGTATTCCTAAATATTTTGACCTACTGTATACTATATTGTTGTGTGTGAAGTAGACTGAAGTTACTGTTTATTTATAATATTTCCCTCCAGTGAGCTGGTAACTTAAGAATTACCAAATCACTGAGTCAGATTCACATTTGTGAATGAACTGTTTGAACCATGTCCCGTTCAGGTCAGCTTGCAAAAGGTTTATTTGGAATTACAGAGATACAAGAGAATAAAACACATTGATGCATAAATTATATATACACTAGTTATAGCATTTAATTAGTCAGATCTCTCTTATAATACAGTAAAGATGATTAAATGACATTACAGAAAGGGACTGTTAAAATATTTAGATACCAAATTGGCAAGTTCATCTGGGGTGAAAACATGACATCAATGAGCTGTCACACAGATGTTTGATACATTAGGCTACTGCCGCACACTGTGTGTGTCAGTCTATCAGTATAAATATTGACATGGTATCTTCTCCTCTGACATATATGACATTTACTCTTCATTTCTGCTATGAGGATGACTTCTTCAGGAGATGGTTTATATGCCAGTCTCCAGTAGAAATATTTCCCGAGAGTCAACAGCCCCAACTGTGCCAAAAGAGTAAAGTGAATTCTGAAGTTGTAAAGTCGAAACTATAGTGTGGAAGAGCTCTGTGTGTGTGTGTGTGTGTGTGTGTGTGTGTGTGTGTGTGTGGCTCAGGTAAACATAAACCCTAAGTTATGGGGACAAAATGTTGCCACAAAGATGACAATATCCAAAATCATTGACCTACTGGGGAATTTGGTTGATCCCATGATTAAAACAGCTTTTAAATTATACTAAGTGATGTTTTTTGAAAATGTAAAAATGCAGAAAGTTATCTGTGATGGGTTTAGGGGTGGGGTTAGTGTAGGGTGATAGAAGATTCAGATTGTACAGTACATAAATCATTATGTCTATGGAAAGTCCGCATAAAACATGAAAACACAACAAAGCACAAAGTCAATAAACTCCATGGCCCTCCTATGATTTGCTAACATCATTGCATAGGAAAAAGTATCAATGACACCTCGCTATTGCATGTGAATGAGTGTTTTGAAAATGTTCAAATGAAACTGTCATTTACAGACAAAGCATTATGTTCACTTTACGTTTGTGATGTTGCTGTCAGATATAGTTGTCTGATTCCTTTCTTAGCCTACCTCCATTTTCATCTGTCCTTCTTTACCATTTCAACAAAAGTGTTTTGCCATCTTTCCATAACACTGTGTCTTTATTACAAAACTAAACTGCAGTCAAATGCTCCAATCAAACATATAATCCTCTGACGTCTATGATAAGCCATCCAGTTGTTCCAGGATCCTTCTAAATCTGTATAGAGATGCAAACAAACTATTTAAATAGGACATATCAAAGAGAACGTTCTTTTACTCTTACATTTGTTCTGTTGTCGACAGACTCAAGAGCGCAGAATATGTCAGAAACTGAACAGGGTACTGTATCTAGTGTAGAAGGCGTCAGTCAAATTAAAAGCGTTATAATTTGCTTTTGACACGACACTTGTGTCTGGTGTAGACAGGTGTCAGTCTTTAATCAACTGAACACCAGTGGGCGGAGCCTTTGGTGTGATGATGTAAAACTATAGTATTTGTTGAAGTCATTTGCAAATGTATTTGTCTGTGTGACATCACAGATCCTACAAAATCTAAACCAACTAACTAACAACAACGGTTATTATTATATACATTTATTTTATATAATGCCATACAGTACTACTGTAACGGAACTCAGAGACAGAGATTAAGTTAAACTCAACCAGAGTATTTATTGACAGTGATGAATTAAGCAGAAAGCAGTTGAGTAATGGCACAGTCAGAATATTAATCAGCAGATGAACAGGAACTAACTGAGTCTCTTGTCCTTTACCAGGGTACCAGTCGAGCAATGATGACTGAAGCATGAGAGAGAGCACACATCTCTTCACATGATTATGGCAAGTAATACTCTCTGGAGTATTTGCTTGCTGGACAATCACTAGGAGATCCAATAAGTAAGTAGAAAGGATAAGTGGTCTGCAATCCAGTTGAGACCAGACAAAGAGTAACTGTGAGGTGTGTGCTCTTATCCTGGTGCAGATTGGAGTGCTGATGGGAAACTCAGTGGTGGCTGTGTGAGTGAGTGCAGGTGAAGAACAGGAGGAATGCTGGAACATTTTATTTTGGACTAGGGCTGCGTTTGAAAACATAGGCAGCTGACTTGTTGACTCAATGTCAAATCAGGCAACGACTTTGCAGGCAGCATCTGCGCACGAAGGTACCTCACAAAACTGATTCCGGACAGACTTCTGAGGCAGCATAACGGTTTAATGATCTACAGCAAAATAGAGCAAGCTTTTTCAATTTATTTCAGGAATACATGGCCTCTTGGCCCATAGTTCCACAAAATCACAATATCATGACAGATGCTCTTTTCTTCATTCCATGATATATATACAATGCCATGCATACTTCGACACATCAATACAAACATCAGCAACAAGTGCCAGATCACCCAAATATTTCTTACGCAGATCCACATACAAAGAACAGTCATACAAGAAATGCTTCTCGTCTTCTGTCACAGAGGTATTCAAAGTTAGCTTACAATAGTTACAGATTCTCTCTGCCATTTGTTTTACTCCATCTTCCTGTTTCTATGGCCAAAAGATGACCTGAGCATCTGAACAGGAACAAAGATCTTTTCTAAATTATTTTCTAAACCTGATGTGAATCATGCATCATGTGCATTTTTCTCTAAATCATTGATTTAGTGTAGATTATTAATAGAACGTTATTATATCACCTACACTTTGAGCCTCCCAGGCACTAGAAAAACCATAGATATACAACAGAAATCTAATGCAGGAAACCCATGTTTCTAACTGAAAAAGAATATTATATGTGAATATTTAATGACTACAATAGTAATTTCTCACTAGAAATGAGAGCATAAGTGAACGTTTATCAAAAACGTACAGTTGCACACAAACTGACCACCAGCTGCAACTTTCAGACACCATCTTTATTTTTCTAGCTCAACTGTCACAGAATGTAAAGCAGGATTATGGGATATAACCCCCCCACCCCGCCACCCCCCCAAAATCTCTAATTTGTGTTATTTAGAATTTTGTATAGAATTTCTAAATAATTTTGGTTAATACATGATGTGCTTGATTTTTTTTTAAATAAAGAATTTTCAAATGTAAATTCTTTTTATAGTTATGATCTTCTAAAATTTGTAAACATGAAAAAAAAAAAATTTATTCTGTGTACATGTTGTTTGATCGAGCATGCCACCGATGTCTTCAGTGAGCAGATCACGGACATGATGCTGAGCAAGCAAACGTTTGTTGTGTATGTCCCTTAGGCTTTTGAAGTCTTCCCCTTTTGAACTATAATAAGTTATTTCCTTTTCCCCCTCATACTTACATAGACATGCTCCAATCCCACAAATACCCGGATTTCTCTTGGCTGCGTTCCCAGCTTGTGACATTCAGACAGGGATAGATGGAGCGCGTGGGTATGTGTGTGTCGTGCACAGACTTTGTCTGACTCTCTGCCACCTGCTAGCTGCCTGTGAATGCCAAGGTGCCTCAGGGCATTCGGCGGCACACCACTGATTCACATGTTTCCCATCCTGCCCCTGTGTCCTTTCATTACCACTGACTAAGGCCTGGGGCAGGGGGCTCTCTCTGTCTCCTTCTCGCTCGCTCTCCCTCTCATCTCATCTCCCTCACTCCCTCAGGAGGAGACCACCGCATGCTGATGTGACAGGAGCACAACACTAGTCGTCCTCCATCTGTGGAGTGCCGTCTGCTGCCACCCCGTTGTGACCTTTGACTGTCTCCAGGAGTTATTAGGCAAGGGCAGCAACCGAGGGTCAGTCCCTGCTCTGTCAGGAGCCCGGAGTGCTAAGGCGAACGTGTCAGCCGAAGGAGGGGTGGGTCAAAGACACCATGTTGACGTGCTGACCTACAGACATATCTCAGGTCAGGGGAGGGTTGTTAGAGACGTGCAAAGTTTCAGTTAATCAGAATTCTCTGTCTGTATCTGTGCATTCTTGCACATCTTGCAACGTGGCTAATGCGGTTTAGCATCGTTGGATCAGTCTCATCTCATTAGTATTCATATCTAATATTTACATGTACCTATTTATATGTGGTTAATATGGGCGTACTGATAACATTTTAAAACGGAAAAGTATTTAAATTTGCACAGCTTTAGAAATGTACAAAATATTTATAAAAAATAAATCGCAGTTGAATATAATACTTTGGTCTCTGTTGTTGATTTAAAATATTAGTAAAGTAGAAAGAGAGGTTTCCCTGTATAGTTTACAGCATTAGTTGGGAGAGATCAAACAGATATCATTCTGAATAATTGGCTATAGGTATAGGCTGACATTTTTGTATAGTTAATTTGAACTATTATATAGATATTTTTAAGCCATTAACCTCACATTTACCCTAAACTTCTCAACAATATAAAAAATAATATGCAATATTTATCTGCATACGTAATATGCAGATAAATGTCTATCGTCAAGGACAATCATTTGTTTACACTTTATGTAACGTTGTTACATTGTAATTACACAAGTAAGTACTGAGTAATATTAATTAACTACATGTTTTACTTTTATCATGTACCATGGTAAGTACAGGCTTGGACTATGGTTACAGCCCAGGTTTCCATGTCTATACAAATGTGCAAGACTGTGCGCAAAGTGTCCCTATGACAGTTTATTGGACGAGAGGGGTTAAAAATCTTGGTGATGTACGTTTCAGAGATGGAGCAAGTTCCCCACTAACACAGAACGTTTAGGGAACGTTAGGAAACGTTAGTTTATCTCTAAAGGTTAGTTTGAACCAAACCAAAAACTAACATTTAGGGAACGTTCCCTCAGGGTTATAATGTTAAGAAAACTTTCCATGGGAATCAAAACCAAAACAAAACCTTAAGGGAAAGTTCCCGCAACCAACTTTCCCAGAACGTTCTGGGAACCATAAATTGTGTACAAAGACAAAAGATTATTTTGGAAGACGGTGCACTGAATAATTCACAATAAAACCAGGATGTGTAATAAGAACAAAAATAGGGGCAATTTTCGTTTTATGGTGCATTTAAACGACTTCTTAGCCTGCAGATGTTAGCCTGCTTCTCACTGTTTGCCACACACCATAGCTGGTACATCCTAGCTTGTTTACTCATCACACCCAGATTTCACACTGCGATGGAAATGACATGTTACCCAGCACGCTGCAGGATTCTAGTCTCGCCAATATGCCTGTGTCGTAGGTCTCTCCGACAATCACAACAACATGACTACATTATAATGTGCTTAACATCTACACACAATACCCTCCCTTTCAGTCAGGGACAAATCAAACACAATTCCAATAAAAAGAAATTGTCATGCAGATTGCCAATTACTGCCATAGGTAATTATGAAATTTTGGAAATTACAGTTTTGCCATTGTACAAAATTTTGGAGAACGCAACGAGCTTGAGGATACCTTTAGCAGGTGGCATCTAAATTTCTATCTTTTATAGAGCATGGCAGTGAAATTCAGAGTTTATTTAGGCCGTGTATTTCATAAACTGTGTGTGTGTGTGTGTGTGTGCACGTAGATTATCAGACCACAGGGGAAAGCAATCTGCATAGAGTGTTTTCGAGTGAAACCCCAGCAGGGATGAATCGTATTGTGTTTGAAAAAATAGAGCTGCCATTAGAATAAATAAGTGTCAAATAAAGAGGTTATGGGGATCAATTAGGTCCCAAGATCCATTAGTGACACTTTAATTATATTAGGAACAATGCTATGATAATTACATTGTCAATAATTAATAGCCTTTTAATGTAACAAAAGCATTGTGAACAGTCATCAGCTAATAGGTTATTACAGAGTTGATATCATCAGCAATTCCATAATGCTAACAAACTGTGAGTAGTAATGGGGTGAAACGGGATACTATCATTTTATCAGGACAGTCCAGCATGTCACTGCATACTAATCAGTTAATTATCGAATTAGTCCTGATGAAAGAGTTTCATTGTATGTAATCCCTGTTGACGAAGTGTAATACATGAACCCATCTAAACCAGGTTAAAAGATGAATATGAATGAACAAGATACTCATGTTATCTAATGCAAAACACTTCAATAATATTCTATTTTATTTTTATTCTGTTCTATTCTATTCTATTCTATTCTATTTTCAAATTTTGAAGTCGTCAAGTCACCTTGATTTATTTAGCGTTTTATACAATACAGATTGTTTCAAAGCAGCTTTACAGGATGACAGGAAAATGATTAATTTCTCTTCCAACGGTGTCACTGCAGCAAAGTCAACATTATTGTTGAATAGGTATTTAAATATGAAGTCTTTATAGAGCTGATGAGGTTTATCTGGTGTGTTTTGATTCGGAAGAGTGAAAACATGAACTGTTTGCACGCTGCCATGAACAGTTGGGACACATGGTTCTATTCTACTCTATTTTTAACTGATACTGTCATGTTAATTGCAAAAAGTCTTGCCAAGTGGTTCACGGTTAGGCTGTTACCCAGAGGGCAGTACTTTTAGCATGTTGTCTGCAGATATAGCACTAAAGGGATGATACTGTACCTCCAGGGATTATCTTGGCATAAATTTAAATTATTAACATGGAAGTTAACACTGAAATCTACAATTGAACATGGGATGAGCCAATGTTCAGCAAGAGATATATTGTGTCCCACATTTAAAGAACTCATGTTCTGTTGACACTGGTAAGAATTTGAAGTCCATATTACAAATGTCACTATCTTGTAAACTTAAAGGCTTTTTATAATTTGTAGATTGGGCTGTTGTTAAGTGTTTTGCATTATTTAAACACAGAGGAGCTAAATTATTATGACCAGTCACAGGGGAAGCAATCAGCACTGAACATTTCCTAACAAGGCCACATTTTAGGGTCTGGGTAGATTAGATGGTTCGCAAATAATTAGTTATAATATAATCAACATGTTGGATGCGGGAGAAATGAGCAGCAATAAAGATCTGATTGACTTTTGGCCCTATTTTAAGGATCTAAGTGCATGGTCTAAGCGCAAATCCCAAATGTACGTAGGGCGTGTCCGAATCCACTTTTGCTAGTTTAATGACAGTAAAAAATGGTCAGCGTGGTCTAAAAGGGTTGTTCCTATTCTCTTAATAAGTAATCGTGTTTTGGCAGTAATGTGCAATAAACTAATCAGATTCTCATCTCCCATTCAAAAGCCAGTAGCGCCATGGCGGAATTTGCAAGTGGAAAAACTGAACGCTTCTCTAGCGAGGAAACGGATCTGCTCGTGCGCAAGGTTAAAGCGAGCAGACCATCTACAGGACAAAGTATACTCGTGTTGTGGACCTGCCTATTATAGGCGCACATTACTAATGCGCTCTTTAAATAAAAAAAAAGATTGTGCCATTGACTTTAGACCAGGTTTCAGTTGGTCAATGGCGCAGTATATTTCAGTTGCCTCAAAACAGCAACGAGTCAACAATGCGCCAGAACACACCTCGGTTTCAGACCAGCACACCCATGGGCGCACAAATGGGCGCAAATGCATTTGCTATTTAATCAATGTGGCGCAGGACATGAAAATGATAAATGCGTCGGGCTGAAACTGGCAAAAATCACTTGTCACACCTAGTGCTGCATTGGGCCGGATGTATGATAGGGCCCTTAGACTTAGTCACCTTGCCATAACATTATAACCCTTGTTAGATTATCTCTGAAACGGCAAAGCTTGTGTGTTGCTCCTGGTCAGAAGTGGTGAGAATTTACCAGCAGGGGTCCAAGGAGGGACAAACCACAAACCGGCAAAAGGCTCATCGATGCAGAAGGCAAACAAAGGCTTTCTCGTCTGGTCCGATTCAACAGAAGATCTACTGTGGCACAAGTCACACAAAAATAATGATGGTTATGGGAGGAATGCGTCACAACACAACACACAGCGCATTGCAATCTGTTACACAGCACATTGCACTCTGTTGCGTAGCCTATGAAGACCCCTGTTCACCTCTGAAAGCACCTACAATGGCCATGCGAGAGTCAGAAATGGACCTTGGAGCAGTGAAGAAGGCTGTCTGGTCTGATGAGTCCCGTTTTCTTTTACATCACGTGGACGGTCATGTACGTGTGAGCCGTTTACCTGGAGAAGTGATGGCAACAAGATGCACTGTGGGAGTGTGATGCTCTGGGCAATGTTCTACTGGGAAACCATGGGTCATATTCATATGGGTCATATTCATATCCATTCATATGGACGTACATTTGACACGTGCCATGGTAATATATAATTGCAAATTAAATGTTTGGTTAAGCGACTTAAAACATCAATGATTTTGAAAGTATTCTGTACATTACCGTTAGCCTCGTAGCATAATTGCCTAAGTCATTTTTTGTTTTTTCTTGTTTTCCAAAGACATTGAAATATGACTTAGGCAATTATGCTATGAGGCTAACGAGATGTGAAATACATTACATTAAGTACATATACAGTACCCCCCTCTCATAAATGACACTTCATGTCAAAAATATTATGTAGAAAAACTGATACTCATATAGTTAAATTCATAGAGCAGGAGCTGGTGAGGGAAAGTGATCACGTTCAAGGTTGTGTAGCTTATCATATTTATTAGCTCAAAAGGGTTTCTGTGGGAAAACATTGTAAAATACTCTATAAACATACTGTATAAGCAAGTATTGAAGTTTAAAAGAAAAATACATTTCAAGTGCATTAATGTACTCAATAGTACAAATGATATATTATACACTATTTAAAATGCATCAACAAATATAATTGTGGACAACACACTTCAATTGAAATTAAATGTGCTTTAGTATACCAGTCAATATCAAAATAAGTGTACTTCTTTAAAGCATTACAAAATCATAATGACTTAAAATGTAGTTTTTTTTTTAAAAGTGCACTTAAGTGTATTAAGAAACAGTCATGAATGTGTACTCTCTGTACACTTTAATGTTACACAAAACAAAGTTGCTGCCTTCAATTTTTAAGTACAATCAACTTGGATGTATAAGTCTTTTCAACTTAAATGACATAAAACTGACTTAAAAAAATAGTTGATTCTTGTATAATTTGTAAAAAAAGTTTGGTTAACTTCTTTTGATGAGTTAAAGCAATTAAAACATGTTGTCATAACTTACTGATAATATATTTTTGAAAATGTTTAATTTTAAGATTTGAAGTACACTAACAGTACACATTTAATACAATTAAGTACATTTCTTTTCACAAGGGTATAGAAGGGAATATCCTTTTAGCACCGGCATTCCTAAAGGATGCAGCACTCACAGCTGTTTTTCACACATCTTTTCACACACAGTTTTCTTTCTGTTTGCCAGTACGTCAATCTTCGCCCTGCACACACGCTAACACTTGTGCACGTGTTACATGGTTGATCCTCACGGGTTGGTTCTTGTACATGTGTGTGCCAACAACATATGCTTGAGTTGGCATTAATGCATGTTTAACACAAGCATACTTTAGTTTAGACTAATATTAGATAAGGCTTTGAATAATGTCTCAACACTGTAAAAAAAAAAAACGTTGAGAAAACTTAAAAGTTTAAGGCAACCAGCTGCAGGACATTTTTGAGTTCTCTCAACTTAGGGTCAATTAGTTGTACAAACTTTTTCATGTCTTTTTCATGTTAAATAGTTGAATAAACTTTAAAAACAGAATTTGTCAAACAAAATGTAAGTTGGATTTTTTACAGTGAACCTGTCAAAACGGGCCTTCCTTTCTTCTGCCCATACAAAGATAAAGATGAAGAAAATGAGTGCCAACTTGCCCACTGAAATACAGGGTGAGAAATACATTCAGTGCCATCTACTCAGACTGTCCCAAACAACCTGACACAAAGTTTGACCTTATATTTTAGATGATTTATTCTACTAATACCTGACACATTTGGACGACATAAAGTACACAGATGACCAGTGAGTAATAGTAGAAAGAGATTGAATGTGTTCTTTCAAAATCCTAGAATAAAACAAAGAAAAAATAGGCAGCACAGATGAACAACAAAGTAGCATAGAAAAAATTGGCCCATGAGTCATATTTACACAATATATTTTTTTAGCCCAACATTAATTCAAATTCCATTTGGTGTTTACAGTTTCCAAATTAAAGATATTTTGAAAATCATTTTACTTTACATTTTTTTAAGCAACTGATACTATACTGTTTATAATACTAATATTCATATTTAAAATGCTTTTTTATGCTATTTCTCAGACATCCACCTGAGATACACTTCACATGCCTTCTATCCACTGGTCTTGCTGTCGAACGGTGATTTACACACTGTTTGATGTCATTTTTTTTGTGTAATTATTTATTTTTAATTTCTGTACTGTCAGTTATTTTCTCTGCTCAGAGAAATCCCTGGCGCATACGTTCTGACTGATGGTGGAAGACAGATTGCCTTTCATAGTTAAAGGAGTGGAATGGAAAATCAATTTTACTTTTAGATTAAAGTTTGGCTGAGAAGCTAAAAGACAAGTATGGGAGTCCGTACGCACGATGGTGTAGGTCCTATTCATCAAGGCCGCCTGTCATGTACCTCTGACAATCTTTACAGCAAGTCATTCAAATTACAATCAGATGAGCCTTCAAGACTTGAGTTTGAAATCTGCCATGTTGACTGTGGGACTTCATGTCTCCACCCTGACGAATATTCTGAATGTGATCTTTTGGGTGCTTGCTCATTCAGAGGTAAGAGCCGCCATGATTGAGGAGTCTCAGCATCAATGATCTGCTTTCAAAATCTTTGATCCAATGACATACTGATGCTGAACAGAATATGCTCACAGGGAGACCGGAGTGTTGTAACATTGGGTCAGTTGTAACAGTCAGTTTGACAAGTCAGAAAAGAGCTGGTGATGCCATCAATATGTATGCCTTTTTTTGAGCTCACGGGAGAAGTGGCATGTTACTGTCAGCAACATAGTACATTTTCAGAATAAAAATATATTTTCAGGAAGGCAAGTAAAAAAAAAAAGTTATCAATATTATTTTTTGTCTTGCAATCATTGAATTGTAGATACAGTTATTTGACTTGCATAATCTAAAGTAGCTATTTCTCTGTTTAATTTGATTAAACGAGGGCAAAAAGGGGTTTATCATAATGGATTATAATAAATTAACAAGATGGTACCATTCACACTCCGACTACGCTCCCTGGGATTTTCACCCAAAGAATTGGAATGAGCCCCTACAAAAAGGCATACACAGGTTCGTATCACCGATAAGAGTCAGAGGCATGGGTCATCGTACAAAATAAACTTTATTGACAATTCTTTAAAGACAATGTTATGGATATGGAGCACTTTGTTCCAATTCAACAGGCCACTAAGGGTTTAGGACAAAGTCAAGGCCAGGGACGAGAGCTTACCAACAGAGCTGAAAGTCAGACCATGCCACCCGCAAATGAAGGACACGCACGCACGCACAAAAAGGTGATCAAATAAATCGTTTCTGGAAAGAGCAGGTAAAATAAAACTAAAGAAAACCACAAAGAAAGATAATTAGAAAAGAAAAAAAAAGCAATATACAATTCAGACTTTAGAAACGATTTTGGAATGCAGTTATGGGCCTTCACGAACCTATACACAAAATGAGACTGTTACTCGGCTAGATTCGTTCTCTCCTATCCTAATGTAAGTACACGTAAAACTAATATGCTGATCGTCGATAGAATGAGTCAATGCTTTATCAAGAGACAGCGAAACTGTGGCTTTCTCTGGCGAGTACCAGAGCAGAGAAACAACAGCAATCCAATTACAGCTTCAGGTTCTCACAACTGAGAAAGGGAACAGATTATGCAATGTTCTATGCAGACCAGCGCTTCGAGAACGTCACCTCATACCACTAAGAACGATTAGCGAGAGATTAACAACAAATTCTCACAACGATTATTCTTTATTCTTCAATAACATTCTTGCATAAATTTAGATTGTGTGGATCTTATTTCAGCAAATTATCTCTTATTGTTACATCTATCCCTAACCTGTGTTACAGGTTGTAACAACAGAACTCTTTGTGTTTGACATTAACTCACATTATCTGTGATTGTGTTGTACACGTCCAAATGGGTTATATTGGTAGCAGACAAATGTGGCCACCATGTATCAAATCTTGAGAGATATAGCACAAACCTGAGTTACAGATGCTCCAACAAAAGGTTTTACTTTCATCCCTGGTCTTCCCTATAAACAAAGGAACCACCCACATATGTCTCCTCTTCTGTAGTCCACATTAATTACACAGTTATTAGTGTCAACTATAATTTTATCAGTTTGACTCCTGTGCATTTATGCAGACCTTCGTGTAGAGCATTAAGACTTCTCTCTAGAGTCTAGAGCATTTTCACATTCTTATACATGCATTTCAGTGCATTAGGAGAAAGCATTTTGTCTGACAGTAACTGTCTGTTGCTTCATTTATGTACCCTTTTAGCCATGTGGACCTTTGGAGAAAATAAAACACAGTTTAACAATGTTCAACAGTATATAGGGTACATTATGGGGGTATGATTCAAATAATTTTCTTTAAAAATAAATGAAAGCTGTTAGTTTTTATAAATCAACCTCATGAATAAAAGTTGAAGAAACTTTCGACTATACTAGGATCAAAGGTAGGTCTGGATTTAGACTATGTGGTGATTTATTTTGGTAGCCTATACACTGTACAGTAATAAGAGTCCTCACAGACAAGCTTCCCATTGCCTTTTAGCTATTCAGTGAATTGTTCCTTACTTAAATGGCTAAAAAAGGTGATCCATTGAGCTTTTAAAGTGAAAAGGTTGGTCTTTCCCTTCTCTAGACCAATCCATTCATGTTTTATTAATGTCATATGCTCATGGGTATAGAATCTTTTTAAAACAACTCACCAGGTCATCCTGTTCGTTGTCACAAATCAAATTAGCCCAGCGAGCGATTAATCTTCCCGTCGAACCGACTCTGAAAAGGGCTTGACACCTTATTCATTTTCTTAATTAGATCTCTTATTAGGTGTCACAGTCGTCTGCGTTAATTACAGCTTTCTTTGACTCTTGCACTTTTGAGTCGGCTATGCAAACTATTTATACAAAGTAAATGCAAAAACGTAAGGAGATTAGAAGGAATGAATTGGATTAATGTTTTAAAGCACATGGGGGAAGTGAGGCGATTTGTTAGGTGGGACATTTAGCTATAGACATATAGATGATACAAAACAAATGTAAAAATTACAGATAGATATATGGAAAAACATACTGTAAGACCTATCACACGAGCAAGAGTGATGATAGAACATGATTGTGAGTACGATATTGCGAATAATTTGAATAGTTAAAGGTATAGGCACATTCTTTTTTAAATGCTTTTCGTAATACTGGTTGAAACATCATGATAGCAATCAATATTGGAAGCGATCTAAATATTAAAACGTATATATATATCTTCTGTGGAAGTTTCGGGACCAAAATAAATTCGTCCAATCATTGCATTTGGTTCGAAAGCAATGATACGATGACCTACCTGTCTTTCAACATATATATTTCCATTCTTTACGTTCATTATTATTGTAATGGGCTTTGAGACATGATGCAGTAATTTAATGTCGTTTCTCGTCTTGTGATGCTTTGCAGACTCGTAATTTGGAGAATGTAATCTCATCCTTTCAAAGCTAGCTTGCTATTGCTAGCCTCTCCGAAATTGCCTACCCTACTTTTAATATTGAGTAACTTACATTTTAGACACAATATTGCCAGTTACTTTTGCTTATATTTGCTCACCCGCCGGAAAAAAACTTTTGAACGAAGCCACAGCAGTGGTTCAATATTCTTGAATGATGTGTTCTCGGATCACTTGGAGTTGTTTGAATGAATGATCCAATGATTTAAGGCCTGTTCACACCAAGTACGATAATGATAATGATACAAATTAAAGTTTTAAAATCTCTTAAAAAACTCTTTAAATCGTTTTTAAATTTAAAAAGAAAACGGTAGCAGTGTCCACACCACAACCATAACGATAATGGCACAGAGGAACAATATCAAAAAATTCTGATGATAAAAACACTGACAGCCAAAAAAAAAAAAAAAAAAAAAATCCTCACCACAGAGACTGTCTGTAATGCACAGTACAAATCTCAGTGCTGTTATCAAAACCAACCACTGACCCTGATTTATTTCTCCAGAGCTTGAGAGTGTCCTTCAAACCAGTTCACTGTGAATCTGAAACTAAATTTAGGAAATATTATATGTTATAATATCACTTATGATTAAATGAACATCCTTGATCCATCAATGACCCCAGAGGAATGAACTCTTCACTTGCTTTTCACACTCACAAATGACAACACAAAAAAAGAGAAAACAATCATGAAACACAATTTTTTATTATTTTTTTAAATAAATTTTTTACATTATATTTATTAGTTTAAAGTTGCAGCACATTTGCAAATCAATGAAATGAAACATGAATAAAAACATTACACCTTACCACTGGAACCCAGCATTTAAATTGTTCAGTCATGCATGGTTTGAGGAGAAAGCTTCTCTTTATAGAATGGGAATCAATTGCCTTTGCCTAAAGCATGATCACTTTCTTTGAATTGAATAGCTGAACAAAATGGGTGGAAAAGGGACCAGTAAAAAAAAAAGAGCAAGTAAACCGAGTTGTGCTTGAAGCCTGGACTTTCTGTACTTGCTGTAGTGAAGTCTTTGGCCTACTGTCAGGAGTGAATCTGATCACACAGCAGGAATGCAATGTTAACCTGAATTTTATTGATCTTAAGGTCTGGCATAGTGGGATTGTATAGTGGCGTAGAGCAGGGTTTTGGATATGTGCAACGCTTTCAGACAGTCTGGCCATACAGACATTTGCGGATTCATATTCAGCATTCTGTGTTCAAAATGACAGGCTCTGAGGAAATTGAAGGGTTTGGCTCCTTTGTTTATTGGGCACATTCTATAAATATCTGCATGCACAACACTACAATTGTCCACTGGGACCGTCCACCTGGAAGAAGCTATTTTCATTTTTTATTTATGAAAGCAGTACAGTTATATTTATATGTATATAACACTTTGTTATTGCAGCATTTTTAAATAACAAAACTTTCTTGATCATATTTTTTGCAGGCTATTCTCAAGCGTAACATTTAGCTCCTAGATGTTGATTAAATATTCCATATTAAATCTTGATTTGGAAAAAAAAAAGAGTACAAAAATCAATGTTCAGAAACATTAACAACTGTATGAATAATTATATAAAGATAATTAATAAATCTGAGTTTTTGTGTGTGTATTAAACCAGCCATTAAACCAGCCAAACCAGCCATTTCTCTGCCAGAGAAATAACATATTTTCCAAGAAAAACATCAAGAAGATCCAATGAAGATTGGAGGGAGTGAATGAGAATTAATGTTGGATGAACAAAGACATGTTATGAAGTAACATGAAAAGAATATTATAATGAAATCCATAACTGCTCTCCCATCGGTGAGGCTTGTCTTTTGATCAAAATACTTCAATAAGACCGGCAAAAACCTATTTAACTTGTCAAAACAATATGCAACCTATTAAAAATTAAATGTTTTTTTTTTATAGTTACTGTCATGGATTGTGAGGGAGTTAGTAAACACACGAAGAAGATGAAGACAATGATGAAGGTTAACGGGCTTTATTGTTCCAACAGATAAACCCAACGTCAAGTCAAGTCAAGTCAAGTCACCTTTATTTACATAAATTACAGATTGTTTCAAAACAGCTTTACAGTGATATCAGGAAAATAATGCAACAAAGTTTGTTTAGGCAGTACAGCATATATAGAAGAAAATAGTGTCATTGTCCACCATAACTTCACACAATGGTGTCAATCCAGGCAGATCAATAATATTGTTGAATATTCAGTGTCCCCAAATAAGCAAGCCATAGGCAACAGTGACAAGAAACCAAATCAAATCAGGTAAAAAAAAAAAAAATGGAGAAAATAAACCTTTGGGAGAAACCAGGCTCAGTCAGGGGGCCAGTTCTCCTCAGCCATTACAGGTCAGGAAGTCACATTGGATCGGAACATGCTAAATATTTATCCAGTTCCATTTGGTTGAAGATCGGATTCATCACGCTGGTATGGAGACGGGTTTGTTGAGGATCTGTGCCACTGCCACTGGCTGTCCTGTCGATGAGGCCTTCACAGGGGAGAGTCAAGTGGTCATGTCTAGGTGCAGGTCAGCCTTGTGATACTTCATACTGAACTTGTGATTGGTATGACACCTCTTCATTTACTGCTACAAACTGATAACGGTCAGATAATTATTATTTAAACCATGCCAATGCAATTCCACTGATGCCAACGCAATTTTCCAAGTCTATTCAAAAGAATGTTTCAGTCGATAGTATCAAATGCCGCACTAAGATCCAGTAACACTAATAGAAAGAAACAACCACTATTGGATGATAAGAGCAAATAATTTATAACTCTAATAAGAGCAGTCTCAGTACTATGATATGGTCTAAATCCTGACTGGAAATCCTTGCAGATACCATTTTTTCCCTAAAAGATAATATTGTTGTGAGGATACTACCTTTAGTATCTTTGACAGAAAGGGTAGATTCGCGATTGGCCTGTAATTGACATTCTCTAGGATGAAGTTGCGTTTTTTTTAACAAGAGATAATAGCCAATTTAAAGGTTTTAGGTATGTATCCTAATGACAAAGATTATAGACCCCTTATCAGTTGGTAAACATGGTGACGTTTTTCTGTGGGCGGAGCTTAGGTGGTTGCAGAACGATCCCTCTGGCCGCTTCCCTAACGTTAGTTTGCAAGTTTTGTTTTTTAACAATGACTGGAGAAAATCCGATTTTATCTTAATGTGCAAGGTCACTCAGTGTCCAGGACCGCGATTTTTATTTGCAAAAGTTAATTTTAACGGACGGAACCAGACGTAAAAAACGGTTTACGGCTGACCCGTACACGCTCACTCAATGCCTGGAGGATCTGACAGGATTAACGATACCTCCGGTTGAGTGGCCTGACTTCTACACCTATCTGATAGAGAAACCGAGCGTAAAGAGAAACTGAGGGCATATAAATCTTTAGATGCCTATAACTATGTGCTGAATGGTCATGTACAAGACTTGTGTGGTACGATCCACAGTTCTGCCGAGCCAGCGCCGAGAAGACGACAATGTAAAGAGTGACATTACGGTGCAATTTTAATGATGTGAATATTTTCTAGAAATAAAAATTCCAGATACAGCATACTCATTTTTCATTGATTCTTGCACCCAACAACACATCAAGATGACATTTAATAATAATAATAATAATTTAAGCTCCTTATTATGTAGCCGAATCTGTGCTGGTTTGTATTAGCCGCCTGCAGTTGTCCGTTTGTTTTGCCTCCAGCTAGCGCCGTGACGTAACTGTGACGTCGGCGCAAAAGGGGTCTATTGATATTGATAATAAGAAGAGGATCTATGACCTCTGGAAGCATTTCTTTCAGTAGGTTAGTTGGTATAGTGTCCAGAGCCGGCGGCAGCCGAGCACTGATGAGGGGGCGTTTGAAATACAGTGAGGGGGCGATCACATTAACACTCATAATGCACATATCCCCACCACTTTTTGCCAGGGTCGATATTGTCCCCACCACTTTTTAAAACATCTTCGTGGCACGGATGTACCAATACAAATTAATAAAACATCTCCAGTTAACTAGCAGAGCATTCTTTTCGTTCATTTGTCAAATAAGAGTCGTTCTAGCGCTGAAATGTGTTGTTTTTGAAAACAAGTGATCAAAGTGCTCGTTGCCGCTGCGATCAGTGACGTAGATAGAGTGTTGTCTTCACACGGATGCGTGCTTCAATCCGTTGTGGAGACGGAGTTATTCGTTCCGGTGAAATCACAAAACAAAATTTGCAAAAAAGATCCACCCACTTACACACACACTGTACGGTGACGGCGAGTCCTTGCTTTTGGTGGGCTGAGTGACTGGCAGTGGCGTAAGCGGGCCTGCATTGTCAGAGTCCACACTGCTTATTTGGAGCTCAGATGAGCTAGAGGAAGTAGCAGCAGGTGTTGTGGGTTCTTTCTTTTTAATCCAATTTCGATTGTCCATTGTAAAACGATATGATGCAACCTTGAAATTATGGAATGTCCATACTCCAGTCCATAGCCTTCGTTTGAACTTTCCATAGTGCAAGAAATTGATCGTAATTTTAGGGAGCACGCTAAATCAACCGACCAATTAAAATTCGACTTAGCTTAAAGCTGCCGTCGGCAACATTTTTTTTATCATATTCAGTGAAATCGACACTATAATCCGACAGAACAACATAAATAAAGTGGTTTTAGAAAAAAAAAACAAGCTTCTAACTCCACCTGGAGCGTGTTATTTGTTTTGCAAAAATCCACCGCTCCCGGATCATCGGGTCCAATCAGCGCAGGGGGGTGTGAGATATGACTGACAATCACAGGTCGTGCACACGCCACCCCATGCGCAAGTTACAGTCTGACGGCATTTTGAAAGGTGGAGAGATTTAAGTGATTTAATTGTGTTCAAGCTGGATGCAGAGCTTGCAACATTTCTTCTCGACAGGTAATTGTGCTTTCTCAACCAGTTACTTTATTTCTTAGTGTTATGTTAGTAATCTAAGTATGTTTGCCCAAATGTGTTGGTATGGATAGCTGGCAGGTTCGTTAGCTTTGTTTGCACTGAAATCCGTGTAAACGTAACGTTAGGTGTATAAACATGTCCAGATGAAGGGATAAAGTTCGGCTTTTTGGAAGAATGTTGATGGCTGATGAGACGGGCGCGTTCACAGAAAATCTGGTGCACACGCACTGACGAGCACGAACTCTGTGGGAGGGTATTCGTTGATAGTGGGGAGGGGCATGAGAGTTGTAAACATTCAAAATTTTGCCTAAGTCCACTCAATCTGCCAGACTGCAGCTTTAACAGACTGTCCTTAACTAAAATATTGTTATTTTAGCTTAAAGGGCATATTGCAGGTTAGAGTACCCAGTGAGCGAATGTATAGAAAAATTATGTAGGATTTAAACTAGATTTAAATATAAACATATAATTATAAAACGCTATTTAGGCTTCTAGAGTGTTTTTGTGAGAAAATTGTACTTCTGCATTTGAAAACCACCAAACCGGAAGTGACGTAACGGGCGGGAGCGCGTTCAAAGTAAACAATACATGGATTTCTCAGCGACGTCATCACTGCTTGCGCACGCAACCAGGGGGCAAAAGACCCGCGGTCTTCGTACCAGAGTAAAGGGTTTAGGCTAGTAGCATAGTGGTGGTGTGACGAGTACTTGTGTAAAAGTATTTGACGAGCTGCTCATGACCACATAGCATGTAGTTGTATATGCATCAAGGGATTTGTACACTCTAATCATTTCTCTTGTTTACACACTTGGTGTCTGAATTAGATAATTATATATCAGGCCATACAAATGCTGGCCACTTCTTGTCATCCACAATCCAAAGATCGTCAGGTATTGCGTAGGGATCCAGCAAGATCTCACCATTGCTGAGAATAAGTTTTTCAATATAATCGCCACAGTCGGAGGTACTATAAGGCTTCCCACATAATCCATCGATAAATCTTTGATTTACAGTAAAGTAACGTTATATGTGTGCAGTCATGATGTTGCAGGTCATAACGTAAGTTACGTAAACAAGGTTAACTTATATAAAAGCAAATTCGGCCTCTATAGAGGCTATTACATTACTAACTCAGTCTAACATGATAATTCATACATGCATCACAGTATGTCCGGATTTTGATTCGTAAACAGTTGGACGTTTTACATAATGTTATATTAATATGAAATACAAACAAACAGATCCGACTCTGAAATTGCAGTTTATTATTGAGTCAACAAGAAATTACAAACAATGCGAAATCTAGGTTAATTACAATGTTCTTTTACAGAACTCGGCATAACAGATAGCGGGTTTTTGCCCCCTAGATGCGCGCGCATCCGGTATTGTTTGTATACAAGAAACCCGTGTATAGGAAAGCAATGGATCGCAATGACAGTTCAGACGCTGAGGAAATTGTAGCCTAAATGTTTACTCGAATGACGGACCTCAGCCATATAATTATGAGCCTGCTATGTGGCCAAGAGAGCAGGACGGGCCAGGATTAGACAAAACAACGGTCAGAGGAGACAAATTGAGTAGTGGTGTGAGGAGAACAGGGCAGGTGTCTTGGTGAGAGACCAGTGTTAGCTTATAGATATATCCACGTTAGCCGACGATAGCCTATGTATAACACTATGCTTAGATCACAATATTGTACAGATTATTATCATGTATCAGGCAATAGCAAAGCTAATATTTAGACCCTTACCTGCATGTGTTGTGTATTTCAGCCATTAGGAGACAGTTTCCAGAGGAAGAGGGACTTTATAAAGGTTTTAAATGGCCCCATTTTGTTCGGAAACCTGTGGACTCGATGTCCTGACAGGCTATAATTCACAATAATTACAACGCCAATAATTAATTGAAATACAACAACCACAGAAAACACACTGAATCATACTGGATACCAGCCTACTCTGCACTGAGTAAATGCAGAGCCTAGCAAACGACTCCCTCCCATGACGTAATATGACATGATGTTGAAAAAAAAATCATTTTTTTCAACACGGTCAAGGAAACTGTCACGTTTTCTACTAAATTTGTGCCCTTATGTCTTGCAAACAATTTTAAAACCTGCATTAACTTTTCATATGGTATTTTCATACAAGGTTATATTAATAAAAAAAAATTAAAAACCTGCAATATGCCCTTTTTAATATTCACTCTAGGAAGAAAATGCAATTGGCAAATGTGATTTTTAAAATAGAATATTTTATCATTCAAATCCCTTTAACATTCATGGTGATCTGAGGGGGCAATTTTAAATAATGCTTTCTTTCCACGAAAAGCGAAAAAACTCTTGTTTGATTTTCTTCCAATTGCGCTCCATTTTTCTGGATGCTCTCTTGTACCACGGCGTTGGACTATTTTCCTTAATCTTCTTTAAGTGCAAAGGTTTAACTGTGTCTAATGTGCTGGAAAAGAGAGAGTCAATAGTTTCTGTTGCGACATTGAGATCTTCTAAGCTATCTGTGATGCTGAGGATTATTTATAAAGCAATCTTTTGAGGTTGAAGTGATAGTTCTACTACTTGTGATCCTGGAGTGGAAGGAAGGTCCAGACTGTAAAATCTTATAAATGTGTGTGGGGAGGCCCAGCCTGCCATATCAGCTGTACATATTGTAGATATTGCCTCAACAATCCATTTAAGCTTTGAGGCTGGAGATCCATTCCTAGGTGACCTGAAAGAAACTAATTGCTGGTCCAACTTCCTTCATCAAGAGGACCTATACACATAGCCCTCTAGAGCCCTGACAGGGCACAATAAATGCAGCTTCTTCTGGTTCACTGACACATGTGGTGAAGGATGGAAGGCCTGCAGGACTGTAGACCGAGCCACATTTGTTGGCACCTTAGGCACATAGCCTAGTCTAGGATGGAGAATGGCTTTCACCCTACCGGGAGCAAACTCCAGACAGGGAGGAGAGATAGAAAGGGCCTGCAAGTCCCCCAGTCACTTAAGGGGCATAATTGCAATAGGAAAGCCATCTTTAAGGTCAAGATTTCACCACCACTGAGTTTGAAGGGTGCCTGGGATAACCCTTCCAGAACAACAGACAGGTCCCAAGCAGGAACCCTGAAATGAGCTGCAGGCCTAATCTTCAAGGCGCCATGAAGGAAACTTACAAACAAGTAGTGCCTCCCCAAAAGTCCATCGCTTAACAGTGCATGGAAGGCAGCTATGGCTGCCATGTAGACCTTAAGCATGGACGGGGAAAAAACTCCAGAGAAACAATCCTGAAGGGCTCCAGCTCTGAAGTCACTGCACAGTTAAATGACTCAAACTGATGCTGTCTACACCATAAAGTGAACACATTCCACTTTAAGGCATATTGTTTCCTTGTGGATTGAGCTCTAGAGTTTAGGATGGTCTCAACAATCTCAGCTGAGAGACCAACACCTAAGAGGTGGTCCCCCTCAGGGTCCATACCCAAAGGTTCCACAGCTCCAGCGGTGGTATATTGTGCCCCCGGCCTGCGAGAGAAGGTCCATCCTGAATGGAATTTCTCACTGCTGAGCTTCGAGGAGTGCTATGAGATCTGAGAACCAGACTTGGGCCAACCAGAACAGGTTCATAACAGTAGACTTATCCCGCCTCATCTGACCCTCTCTAGAACTCCCGAGAGTAGAGCAATCGGGGAAAAGGCATCATGGAAAAGGCAGCCTCTGCCACTCTTGTACCATGGCATCCAGGGTACGAAGGCATCTGTGTCTAACCTTGATAATAAGGAAACAGGTTTTTCCTTAAGGAAGAACCCCCTGGTCCTGAGGCACCACTGCAGGGGTCTCATGTACAGCAGGCCAAATATATATTTTGTTGGACGCTGCTGCCATAAGCCCCAACAATCTCTTGAATTGTTTTAGAGTGAAGGCATGGCCTAGCTTGATCCTGGTGAATGAAGTGAGGATAGACTTGATACGAGCGGGAGACAATTGTGCCCGCATCGTAGATGAGTCCCCTTTATATGAAGAACCTTATAACCCCAAGAACCTCATATGACCAAAGACGACATCTTGATGCCAAACTGCCATCTCATGCGACTGAGCTAGAATTAACCAATTTTCTATCTAATCGAAGACACGAATGCCCTGGAGTTTCAATGGAGCCAGTGCTGCATTCATGCATTTTGTGAAGGTGCGAGGGGATAACGCTAGGCAGAATTCGAAGAACCTGATATTGGAGCGCTTTGCCCCCAAAAGCAAAAATCAGGAACTTCCTGTGTTGTGGAAGGATGGAAATGTGGAAGTTAGCGTCCCTCAGATCTATCATGACAAATCAGTCCTCGGAGTTGATTTGACTCAGGAACAACGGGTTTGTTAACATCTTGAATCTGAATCTCCTCAGAGATCGATTCAAGAGCTGAAGATCTAGAATAGGTCACAACTCCCCATCCTTCTATTGAACAATGAAGTACCGGCTGTAGAACCCAGACTCCCTTTGGGAGGTGAAATGAGCTCTATGTCATCCTTCGCCAAGAGGGACTGTACTTCTTGTTCTAGTACCCAACCCTGCTCAGGGTTGATTTCTTGAGGGCTCCATGGAAGAGCAAATTTTTTTCGCTCCCCCTTGGGACTGAGCTCAGAGCCTTATGCATAGCACCAGGTCCTCTTTCCCACAGCCTTCCTCGAAAGAATAACAGTCCTCAGATCTGTTTTCGCCTTGGAAGGCTTTGGGCAAGAGTGCTGCTTTGGGGGTCTCGAGAGACAACACTCTCCTTTTGCTGTTGCACATATGAGGAGCTAGAGGCGGATGGTTGGGGCAGCTCTCTGGTCTTTTAAGAGACATAATGGCAATAAGAAAGTCATCTTACAAGTCAAGAATTTTGCCACCACTGAGTCAATGGGTTTGAAGGGTGCCAAGGATAACCCTTTCTGAACCTTGCCGAGAGGCAACACTATCCTTTTGCTGTTGCATGTATGAGGAGCTTAGAGGCTGATGACTGGGGCAGCTCCCTGGCAGCAGCCCCACAAGACCTAAAACGGTGTTCTAAAGACCTAAAACTGTTATTCTTAAGCTCCCCAGACTGTCACTTTGCCTCCTGAAACCTCTCGACAACTGAATTAATTGAGTTGCCGAAAAGACCAGAAGATGAGAGCGGGCATCAATGAGGAAAGTTCTATCCCTCTCCTTAATGCCCGAGAGGTTATACCACAAATGCCTCTCTGCAACTACCAATGCTGCCATTGAGCGGCTGATGGTGTGTTGCCATCTCCTTAGTGGTGCAGAGAGACAGGTCTGTGGCCCGACGCAGCTCTCTAAAATTGTCGGTCCCAACCTCCTCGTCTAGGTCTCTCTCCTGCATGATGGCCATTGTGTGTAGGCACGCACCAGTCTGACCTGCAGCCACATAAGCCATGCCCATCAAATTAGATGTAGTACTACAGGATTTGATGGGCAGTGTCAGGTCTTGAGGGTTGACACAATGTGGAGATCAAAAGAAAGCTATGAGCCCTGACCTGGAGGCTGTGCATGTCTCAGCAGGAGGCGCTCATCGAGTTTACTTTTCTTGTGAGTTTCCTGCTTATCTTATAGCCAATTGATATTTAATTTGGGCACCACATGAGTCACAGACTCCAGTAGCTCCTCATACGTGGGGGACAGAGGTGGCGAGTCCTCAAAATATCCAGCTTCGATGCCTAGGACATCTACCTCCTTAGAGCTAGACAGTTCTAACATTGGGCTCTCGCTCTGGGCGGAAGAAGCAGGAGAGCGGGATTCCGTATCCCGAGTGGGAGCGCTGGTGCCTGCAAGCGAGAGATGAGAAAAGGCAGAAGCCATCTCAAACTCCTCTGCCAGCTCCATCTGTGACCCCCACAATCTGAGACGCTGGAACGGCGGGGTGCACAAGCCTGGACTGTCTCACCAAACAAGGTAGAGAGTGGTCTAGAGAGTGGTCTGCTCCCTGGCAATGAACATACAGCTTGTGTGTGTCCCCACCCATAATATATCTTGGGCAGGGAGGCAAACACTGCTTAAATTGCCTTTCACTCACCATTTCTTTATTTTCTGACTGACAGTTTCACAAACAGAGCACTTGCTGAAGAACAGAAGCTGACGCTAATGTGTTCCGGCGTACCTTTGTAGCTTCTGTGGTACACCATCACACACTAAGTCAAGATGCAGCGCCTATCAAGACTGGTCTAGTTTAACACATGCTTCAGATTCTATCAACCAGAGATGTTCCCCATAGTGTTGTCTTCGTCGCAGCGCAAGTTCCCTTAAAGGGGAACTGACTTAATTTAGTTTTTTTTTTTTTTTTTTACAGAACATGATTGAAAATCCTGTCATTTTACTTTTCAAGTAAATGTATTTTGATTTTAAAATGTTTAGATACTTGTACTTGAACACAAGAAAAAAAAATATATAACAGCGGGGTATTTTTTCTTGTGTTCAAATACAAGTACTCTATCTAAACATTTTTAAATCAAAATATTTACTTGAGAAGTATATATATATACATTAAGTTTTTTTAATGGGGACCTTCCAATAATAAAACACTCAGACACCAACACTTGCTCAACATATAGTTGTCAGCAGTGGACAGCTACTAGCGGATGCTTTAACAGCAAGCTAACGGAGAGTTTCAACTAACCATCTTCAATGTATGCTGTACAATTTCAGTTCTCTCAGAAGACATCTCACTGAATCTCTGTGAAACCTGTGGAAATATTACTCTGAGCTTAATAGGTTGGAGGAAGGTTGAAATCTTGTGAGAGGCAGCGACTGCAATTTTCTGTGTCCCACAAGGGACAGGACTTGTCATGTATAACACAGACCCACTCAAGAAGAAAATGATGGATTTCACAGTTTGGCCTGTCTCATGCCAGTGCATTTCGACTTTAGTTTGTTTTGAGGGAACACAAGGGAGGGAATAAACCGGAGAGGAAATGTATTATCATGATCATAGTCTCTGACAGTCCTGAACTTGATAATCAATTGACATTGAAGATTTACCAGGCAGATTATGATGTCACTGTTGGGAGACTTTTGAGGTTTCAGATGGATCAAAGATGTGTTGTATCATTAAAACATTTACACATTCTCATGTCGTTCCAAAGATTGTATGGCTTTCTCTAAATAATCTATTTTGAAGAATGACACTGGACCCCATGCTGACGTTCATTGTACATAAAAAAAGTATCTTCTTTTATGTTCGACAGAAAAAGAAAATCATTCTGTTTCGGGAGTGAATAAATGATGACAGAATTTTTGGCAAACTATTGAATTAATTCAGTTATGCTTATTCCAAATATGACTATATTCGGATTAAGGTATATAAAGATGCTGTTTACATTTACTGTACTTTCAGAGTATTGTATTCCAGTCATTGTAAACATAACCTGGGATGTCGTGATGTATAATAACCTTTCCATTTAAATAATCATACAATGGGTGGTTATAAATAAATATGAGATTTTCCAAGAGCAGAAACCTCTTCTAAGAACTTGATTGAAGTTTCCTCAGCAAAATAACAAAGAATTGGGTGGTGGTAAATGCATTCGGTTATCTATTCAAAGGCAGTTCTTGCTCTAGAAAGAAGCAGGGCTCTCCTCACAGCAAGACACCAGCATTCTTACTCAGAAAAAACAGATGCATGAAAGAGAATTGCGAGCTCTTCCACATCCATCCCAAAGCACCTTTTATGACCCATCCACATTAAAACCCTGAATACACAGGGAAAAAATCCCTTGATTCACATTTACATACTTTATTTTTTCCACGATAATCTCACCATTCTGTCTCAGCGGCTGCATTTTTCTCGAGGAAGGTCTGCTGTTGGGGCCCTGATTCCTATAAAGCATCAAATGCACACTTGAGGCTCTGAGCTGCTCTGTATCCTTTTAGATAGAAAAACAACAACAAAATGAGGGAACGCCTCATTGAAGAAGAGAAAACACAGTTTTTTGTTTGTAATTCCCTGCTTAGCATTCTGGGAAAACTGCTGGGAGATCGATGTAGCTGTCAATCTCAGGCCCTCTGTGACTTTGCTGATAGAAAAAAATTACTTGAAAGAAAAAAAGATTAATAATATGGGACTTGTTGAGGAGAGGAAGCAAACCTGAAGAAATATGGCAGTCAGGAAGATGTATTATGGGAGTCAGATGGGAGTGTTCTTGGCGTGGAACTGAAAATCTGTATCCTAATTGAAAAAGTTAACAAAATGGGCAATGTTGATAAATGCAGTCTGCCACAGGGAATTATATTAATCAAAGATCCGGTTATGTCTGTATATACAGAATGCAAGCACTGCCCTGTAGGCAAAGATACACATTTTTCACAGTTTCAGTGAATATGATTTCCTGTTTAAGGCATAGTTGACTACAAGAACCACAAAGTACCTCATTGTTGTCATGAGCAAACATTCGACTATTGAATGTAATCTGGATTATCTTTTTCTGTATCTTTCTATATGTTCACAAAATCAAACAGAACTTCTCTGTAATGTTTCATTGTTGAAGACAGGTTCAAGTTACCAGTCCTAATTGTAAAAATGGGGAGACTTTGTAAGACATAATTATCAACACAACAGTTAGTTTTGGTTCTCAAATCTAATTTCAAGCAGTCAGTCTGCTCAATAGTGGTGGACTTTTCAGTGACTCGTTCTGCGGGTTGCATTGTTATCCCTGGTGGCAAGTTACTGTCTTTTATTAATTTTATTTATACTGTCTATATATTACTGAACTCAATAGTTCAAAAAGTCATGAAAAAGTTACTGAGTGAGACATTAAATCATCAATTCAACCATTTCATTCAAATATCCTATTCATTCATGAACTAATCTATCAACTTTGTAAGGGTGAGTCATTAAATTATTCTCTCAAGTGATTCGTTCAAAAACACTGATTCATTTAGGAAAGCCACTACTGTGTGTTGCTTGGAGATGTGCAACTGTTCTGCAAAAATAAACAAAGTAAATGGCAAGTGTCTAAAATGTAAGTTACTCAATCACTGGAGTTTAACTAAGAACGATTCTCGAAGTGAGAAACTAAAAATGAATTGTTTACTCATGTAACTGTCATAGAGCTGTGCATGTAAACCTTACTAGCCTGATCTCTATCTAGCGACTAATGCTAGAGTCTGTGGTCTTTAGCCTCCTTGTTAAAGCGCCTGCCTCCCACGCTGGAGACCACGGTTCGAATCCTGCTCAACAACAACAGGGTAATCAAGTAATAAAACATGCTAATGAGCTGAGAATAACATTACTGGTCGAGACATAAAGGTAGACACAGTGTATAGAAAACCATTTTAATATTGATTTGTTTCTGATAAGGCTGCATGTTTATCAATCAGCGCTACTGTAATTGCAAGTCTACTGATGCCAGCAAAGAGAAATGAAGCCCGCCTTTTCTCTGACCTTTTGCACCTTTGAAAACAGATTACACAGAAAACTAAAACATTCTAAATTATAATATCCCTCATAATTCATGTGGAGGAAAGGCAATTGTAAATTATAAGCTGGCAAGCATTATAAATATGTTTTATCTCTTGAAAACAACATCTCATCTACCCTATGACACCGCTAGGGCTTCATTTTTCTTAACTGAATCAGGTCTTTGTCCATTGAAACAGATCCAGTGTTAAGTTATCATGATTATAACCTTTAACAAGCTGAATGTCTTCTATTTTGTTGTATTTATGAAACCTACACAGGCATGATGAAGCCTATCTATTCTCAGAACAACACAGAACAAACTGGATCATGGACTGAACTGAACGGAGTTACAGTAGAACTGCCAACAGGCAATTATCAATGGTAATATAAGTTCCAATAAGTGACTGTGGCTTCTTTTGTAGGGCTGGTCTTCATCACACGGATATCTTTGGGAAATTCACTAAGTATGAGTTGCATCTGCCAAAGAGGCAATTACTTGCACTGTTTACTGTGTTTAAGTGCCTGATTCACTAGAGAATTTTACATGTCAGAAAACAGAA
The DNA here is from genome assembly GCA_031834385.1 of Semotilus atromaculatus. Lineage (NCBI taxonomy): Eukaryota > Metazoa > Chordata > Actinopteri > Cypriniformes > Leuciscidae > Semotilus > Semotilus atromaculatus. The sequence continues at coordinate 13,821,998 of JAULUF010000020.1, forward strand.
CAAAAGCACCCACAAAATCTGTGTTTGGCGCAATTTCCGAACTTGCTGGTTGCTTGTGTGTGTTATAGTAGGTTGTGGAGGATACAGTGGACTACCATAATTCAATGTACTTTACTGGGACTGTACAGCACCACTGTGTGGTCAACTACTCTGCACAGCTGCTCTTCTCGATTATTTTATTATTTTATTTGTATGTATTGAAGTACTATTGCAATGACCACTAAAATGTACATAAAGTAATTTACCATCTGATTTTTTTGCTGGCAGTAGTAGCACAACATTAATTCCACTGGGTAAATAGAGTTTTCTGAATAATTTGCACTGAAAATGAATAACAATGACTTAAATACTTATAGCTTAAGACTATTCAAGCGCCAAAAAGTGTGCAAATCATGTGCAAAAGTGTTGCAACTGTTTAGTGAATTTTCCCTTTGTTTTTTGGAACAAATTCTTATTTTAAGCAAAAAATGCAGGATGTCCATTACATAAAGAGAATATGTATTTCCACAGACAGCCTTAAATCAGGGATTAATTGTACTTGTTCAAGTAACCAAATCCATGAATACAGTCTCAATTAAAACCCACTAAACAGGTTTAAGGGCATGTTAGATCTTCATATGATGTCTTTTAATATGTATCTATATGTATATATACAGAAATATATACAGTTACTTTCAATACAAAGCTCCCACAAAATACATTGAGCATGCCGACAAATAAAAAGATATCTGGCCCAAGTAGGTGTAGATAGTGAGGTGACCATTGACCCGGAGGAATTCCAAAACGAACAGCATGTGGACAATAGCGGTGAGAAGTAAACTCAGAAGTGGAGGGACATAGCAGGGCTTCACAAGCTCCCAGTCTATTACCAAAGTCTGCATGGACGGCAGAACGACAAACTGATGGAGGGATGGGAAAAAATCTCCTATTGATTTCCACCTCATTTTCACAGAGCAATGCTTATCCATCATGATCCTTCATACAGTCGTTTCGCAGCTTACATCAGGATTGTCCAGTTTACCTAGGGAGGTAAAGTCTTCAAATATAATTTGAAATCCAGTAAAACGGCTCCCCTAAGATGAGTTCAGAACCAGAGGAAGGTGGTCAGGAGAAACGCAGAAAATTGAAAGAATTGGACACAGCCGCTGGAGTCTGCAGAGTTGGGCTCACTGACCAAAACCACAGATTAGCCTGCTTTATTTCTATTTTTTCATATTCCTTGGCACCGAATGAGCAAATCTTGTCTTTATCCCCAAGAATGTCATTCTTTATTGTTCAGTCACAGGTAATCCAGCCAAACACCCCTTTGAATTAATGGTTTCGTCCATTCTGGCAGAGAGAATCCACATTCACTGCTTGTGAAGGAGCTCTTTGTTAGGTTCGGGGATGAATCTGAAAACAGACAGAAAGGAAGAGAAAACACACATGCACGCTTAGAACAAAGGTGAAGAATGATTCCCAGAAGGAATTACTGAATTTTTGATTTTCAAATCAGCAAAGAAAGCTCCTTTGAGCAACAGCTATTGTCCATGTATGGATGGTTTTAATGTGTCTATTATAGCAAACCTTATATTGGTAATGCCAATTAGTACCGATTGGCACTGTGTGCATGAATGTATATGCATTCAGTTGTTCGCCCATCTTCCATCTCACATTTCTATATGTTCCATGTTTACACTGCGCAGTGAAAAGAGCTCAGCATTGCAGAGAGGGAAATAAGATTATTTTCTTCCTCCCCGTTTCTCTATCCCTCTCTCTGTGACTTTAGGGACCCCTATTTAGTCTGTCTGGTAAGTGTGTCTTGCTTTCAATGCAACATTGTGCTTCACTCAGACTGTTATTAACGATCTGTCCTCTCCCTCCTCAGATTGGAGGAAATGCACGATAACAGCCAGAGTCACTAACGATTAGCCAACCTTATGTCAGCGCAAATCGTCTTTTGATGTGCTTCCCAGAAAGCTTGTCCATGTGGCTAAACCAACATGAATACAAAAAGAATCACAAACACGCCACGTATATTGTGAAACGGCTATCTATCTTCCTATCTATCTACACTGTAAAAAAAAAAAAGTTGGATTAACTTAAAAAAGTAAGTTACCTGGTTGCCTTAAAATTTTGAGTTCATTGAAATTAAAAATTTGAGTTAATACAACAAAGGAGATTGGTTTAATAAATAGAAACTCAAAATATTATGCTATCTGACCTACATTAATTATCTAAGTTGATTTGACAAAATATAAAAAGTTGTGAAAACAAATCATCAAAATTCATTTTTACAGTGTGTCTATCTAGTATCTATCTACACTATCAGTATCTATTTACAGTATCAATCTACAGTATCTAGCCATCTATCTATCTATCTATCTATCTATCTATCTATCTATCTATCTATCTATCTATCTATCTATCTATCTATCTATCTATCTATCTATCTATCTATCTATCTATCTATCTATCTATCTATCTATCTATCTATCTATCTATCATCCATCTATCAATCTACAATATCTATCTATCGATCTACAGTATCTATGTATCTATGACAATATTTCCAAAGCATCCATTCATCCATCCATCAAGCAATCCATCTGACTCAGAGCTAGGTGGTGTTTTTATCATAAAGTCGTAATGTCAGTAGTGCAATGAAGCTAATTAAATGCTCAAGCCTGTGGCTTCGCCCTCAGCACATAAAGCATATGCTGACATTTTTCCATCTTGGTGCGGAGGAAGGCAACCAGGTGTGAGCCACAGATTGAGGGAGAGACATAGACAGAGACAGAGAGAGTGACTGGGGACAGAAATTAGAAGCACCCCTTGGGGCCCCCCATAACCCAACAGACAGACAGCTATCATGCGGCAGAGTTACGCTCCACATGCTCCCATCATCCTGGGCAAGGCAAGGCAAGGCAGAGGAGGAGGAGCTGTCCATCATAACGGATCCCCTCTGGAAAGGAACCAGTTCATGCCAATCAAAAGAGGTTAGCCAGCCTATGACATCACACCAATCACAGCACCCTGGCTAACATCACTTCTGTGGCATTCCACTAATGAGACAGAAGGAAAACAGATGCTCCTTTGACAAAGGATGCAACAATATCTTTGTTTAAAATAATCCGATTTGCTGGACTTGACGCTTATTTTATATATACGTAAACACTGACAGCTCTGTGCCAGAAGTGTTTTGTGCCAAGCGTTTATTTTGTTCTAAGCCGAATATTTCTTGTCTTTCCTCTTTAAAATAAAGGCTTTTGCATGCTGTGCAACTTCCAACCCCCACATACTATGCAGGAAACAGTAGTGACCCTGATGCAATTTGTCTTCTGCTGTCTGCTACTGTAGTATGTATGGCTCTGTCTCTCCCAATGCGGTTTGTTATAGTGGACTCTATGTAAATGCTGCCATATTTCCTCCATTTCTGCTCAGGTGTCCTCTACTGTCTGCTACTACTTTCATTGATTGGCTGGATTCAGGGTTAAAAACACATCCCAAAGACATTTGTTGTAGACCTTTTGCATTTTAATTCTAAAATGATATTTCAAATTAGTTGAGCATACTCCATATACCAAAAATTGTAATCTGGTTTAGATTATGCAGCTGTTGAATGTGACTTTAAATGAGGATAGCATACAGCAAGACTCCAGACAGCATGAATGTGTTAGAATTAATTTAATGTGACATTGACAGCTGAAAGAGATACAGATACAGTCAAGGCTCTGGGTTCAACAGGACTCTTGGGACAAACTGACTTGATCATCATATGATTTAATGTTAAACCATCACTTGGCAGATTACTTTTGCTCTGAAAAGCCACACAGATGGGATTCTTTGAACAGTACAGGTATCTTGTAAAAAGCCTTCTGTTAAGAACGTGTCTCAGAGACTTGCCGACCAAATCTGTCTCCGACATTTTCTCAGAGTGTTCTGAGAACTGAACATGCTGTTTTCTTGTAAACATTTATTTGTATGTGAAGCATGCAGACTAGAGAATGTCGATAACATAATTTATGATTGAGCACCAAAAGCTAATCCTTTTTGGGCAAAAAACAACAACAAAAACCAACAAACAAACCGAATGAAAAAATGTTTACTAATTGGTTCGATTTGAATCCTCGCATAAACTGTATTCCAACGTGGTCTCAATAAAGCGTGGTTCTAGGATGTAAACACTTTTTTTGTGCACATAATGAACAGTGACAGCATCTAAAAAAATATGCATTTTAAAAAGGAACAACTTTAGAGACATACAAAAAGTTTCTGAATCCTTTTAGCTTGATGTATTGAATTCATGAAATTATTCTGATTGATTGTTGATTGATATGTTCAATGCCATCATATTTATTTAATGCATTTAGAACCTGCTGCGTGATTTTTGCTGCCATATTCAACTCGTTTCGTATTTCATCACTTTATACAAGCCTAAACTCTATAATTGTAAAATTCGACTCCACAGATATATTTATAATATAAATGTAATATAAAGAAATTAGATTTTTATGTTTCTAAATCTGTGCAAAAGTACTTTTTAGATGCTGTCAATATGTTCATATTAAAAAAAATGCATTTATGGATTCATATGGATACTAATGAAACCTTGATGCTTATGCCAGAATTGTACTGGTTCTGATGTTCGAGACCAGCTGGTTTTAGGGGCCAGTGCTGAGGCGATTCATCCAGCCCGGAGTGAATGGCTCCCAGCTGTACAGTAGCTACAGATTGAGCCCATCTCTCCTCTCAAATGAGGCAGATGAAGGTAAACAGAAACTGGGGATAAACCTCTTCTTCTTGTTTACGTATTGATTTTGTTTGTTTATAAAGGAACTGAATGATATAGCCATTAGGAACAGGTAGGGTGAGGATGTCTCTCAGCCTCTCACTGTGTGCCTTCCTCAAAAGAGGCCTGCCTTGTCTGGAGCTACAGGCAAGGAGGGATCCCTCTCTGCAAGACATAAAGAAAAAAAGAGAAAAAAATGGTGTCAGGCACACGCTCTGGCTTTTTCTTACTCACATGCCAATTTGAAAAAGGAGAGAATGGACGCCCATACCAGCGTTTGTGAGTAAACAAGCTTGTGTGTGTAAGCGTGAACCGCAAAGTCAAAACTTTCAAAGCAAACCAAATACTGCAAGTGATGGTTTTAGCATTTAGCCTTGCTTTTTGTTTGATCATGGACAAACGTGGCCAGATTGCCTTAAAAAAGGATCGGGAGGGAGTGTATAGGGTCGAGATGGGGGATGAAGGGTGACCGAGCCAGCAAGATGGTCAAAGGTATTTACAGCAAGCCAGATACCAACTCTCCAGTGGGGCAGATCAGACACTCCAGGCTAGAAGGTTACACATTACTCAAATAGTCAGGAAAGTGCACACCTACACACACATGCACAGACACACCCTGAACAGCTCAAAGATAATAGGATAATGTCAGGAAACCCACAAACAAACATGGTAATCAAATCCTCGCCATGCCCAGGAGCTTACAAAACGAGAGACAATGGAAGCAAACGACGAGGCTAAATACTGATTTCAGCATTATGCACTTATTACAGGCTACATGGTCACGCTTGAGCCCTTTTCGCTCTGTGTGTGTGTGTGTGTATGTGTGTGTGTTTGCACGCTCATTAATTTGAGTCTGTCTCTGCATGGGTGTGTATGACTGCGTGTTTGCATGCACGCAATTATGCTTCATTAGTACAGTGGCAAAGTGTGTTTTGGAGTGTGTGACTGCACACGACAAAAGAGCGTTTGCTTGTGCATCTGTTTCTTCATCGGTTTCTATTCGGTAATTATTGCACCGACTACCACGTTCACATTTTTCATTATGTTAGTGCATGCGCGTGCTTATAAATTACGCTGACGGGAGAATAGACACTGGAGGAGGCATATATTTGTGGCTTTTTAATCATCCGCAGCATATAAATATGCTCACAAACACAAACACTGACTCAGCAATAATTATGTTTGGGAGTGTAATGATGTTGATGAGCAGTGATTAAAATGTGCAAGCCTAATCATAAGGCTCAAGATGTTGGGGAAAAAAATGGAAACACCAACCTTGATGAGGAGAAGGACGCCGCTGAGCTTCTGTTGAGCCAGGTTTGGTGGCCCTCAGAGCTAAAAAGTTGAATATGGCTGGGTGTTCTGGGAAAGAAAATATGAAGGAAAAAAGGAAGTTTAATATCAGAAGCAGTTTTTTCCCCCAATCATCTGTACTCTAATTTACACCTTTCAAAAGATGGATAAATATGGTGGTTTCTTTTGATTAATTTCAATAAGAAATAAATAATTCATCTCAAAATGTCAATTCTGCTTTCATTCACTCACCTTTATGTTGTCCCAAAACCGTATTTTTTTCTCTTTTTTTGACATGGAACACAAAAATAAAAATCTTTGAAGAATTGTTACACATAGAATGACAGCTCATAGCGATCAGGAACTGCCAAGCACCAAATAAGAACAAAAGTAGTAGTCCATATGATTTGTTTGCTATATTTCAGATGAGGATGAAGAATAACGTTCCAACACACACTAATTGCAACGGTGATGATAGAGTTAGTGTCCATAGTAACAGATGAGTGGCGGGAAAATCAAACAAAGGAACACGTGACTAGAGAATACAAAACGAAAAGTCCATGAAAACTAAACAAACTGACCATAACTGTGACAATTTCTATATAATAATGCATTATTTGTGAGGTACAGATCTAGCATTTAGTCAGTTTAACTTAAAATATTAATCTCTACCAAATTTCTCATACAACCCACATCCAAATTCCAAAACAGTGATTTGGACGCTACAACGACACTGGTTCTTGTCTGTGTAGTAACCAAACGTGATGAGATGTATTTGATTTTAAATAAAAATGTCTGATTATCTGTTCCTCACAAACCTATCATATAAGATTCAATGTTCTAAATATAGCACTTGTATCATATGGACCATTTTAATTGTTGTAAGGCCATTGTTGTAAGGCAAGAGTTTTATAATGAAATTATTACTTGTATAAAGCATATGGGTTCGGGACAACAAGAATGTGTACGAATTTTCATTTTTGTGTGAACTGTCCCTTTAAGCTTGACATATATAGGTGGGCACATTATTTTATTTAATCTATTTAAAGATATTATTTTTACACTAATGATGGCTTTCTCTGGTTTAGGTTTGTATGCATGATCTTACCTTGGAAATCTCGAAAATCATCAGGCCACCATCGGATTCCCATAAGCAGGGCTTGGGATAGTTTAAACACGTGCAGAAGCCAAGGAGGGACCAAACCCCCCGTAACACTATCTACTTGTGTTCACTGTCACGTGACTCTCACAGATTCACTGTCTGTCACCTCTCTACTGGATCAGTGTATGGGAATACTGATCTGCTCATAAAGTTTTAATATTGTGTCATGCATACTTCCTGTCAGAGTTACGATGTTTAGGTTATTTTTGTCTGACCTGTCCTAATGTCTTAAACTTGTTATTTAGTTTCTTATTTCTCAAGTTCAACTCTGCACAGCATCGTTTATGATGCTGAATTAGGACTAAATGAAGAAGATGTGTCTTCTGAACACGAGCTACCGCCACATCATATCATGAAGAATAAACAGGTTAGTGAGGTCCAAAGTTAAATGTGTCCCTCCCTCGGTCTAACAAAACAATCTTTCTTGTATCTGATTCATTTATCAAGAACTTCTGTTTTCAGAACATACAGAAGATTGCATTTATATTTTATTTAACTTTTTACTTTTCTTTTTCATTTCATGAGATAAAATTGTATGTATGCGTGTGTGTGTATGAAATGATGTTCAGCATTCTCCGAGCCCTCACCCTCGTGGTCTTGATCTTGTTCCCAGAAGAACACATCCAGCCGGAGTTGTCTGGTAGTGTCTTACACTCCTCTCCTTCCAGACACGGCTCCATTTCACACCACCACTTCCCAATCACGATGGAGGCTGCGGAGACAAACATGTGTGTGTGTGAGAGAGAGAAAAATACGTTTCAGAAAAATTCTATAAAAAGTACTATATCTGATTTATTTTTAGCAATGTGACAATTCTTGGCTTTTCACACTTTAACCAATTAACCAAGCTATTCTAAACATCATGGGTTATCTTGTCTCACACCAGCTTTTCCATCCACCTATTTTTATGTGAATTTTGGGATGTTGAATTAGAAATGGATTTTTTGATTGTAAAAAGGAGATAAAGATAACACACATTTAGGCTATTTGCCTTTATCAGTGTGTCAGTTTCACTTATTCTCAATGACTAGAAATAACGCTGCAAGTCTTCAGCTGATTGTGATCATAAACAATCAAATAATTAGTCATTAGACTCCAGTTTAAGTCCATCTGAAACAGTAGATAATGATTAAAAACAAGGTTGGGAACAATTACACATTGTTTGTAAAAAAGAAACAAAAAAAAAACAAGTTTAATGTTTGAACCCACACATAAACAGTCAAATAAATAGTAGACTGCAGTTTAATTCCATCTGGGAGTGGGACAACAAATAAATGGGAACAATAACACATCAGGCAAGAAATGCCGTTCATAAACATTATGCTCATATAAAAGAAATGGGAGAGAATTTGTTTTTTTTTATAAGAAACATGATATTTACACATTTAAACCTAAAGGGGACACGGTTTGTAAATTAAACATCCAAAATGCCTCTCTTTTTTTATATTAGAAATATTGAGTTATTTAATTAATATTGAAATATTGGATATTAGAAAAACACTGGGTGGAAACACCAAGAGCACATAAATTCCAAAAATCTGCATTAAAAACTCATGTGCCAAATTGAGGCAGGTAATTTTTTTTATCTAATAAGAAGACATGCGCATAAACTATGATGGCAACATATTTACACAATAACTCCCTTGATGTGCAACAAAAACAATCATGTGACTGTCTCAACAGAAGATATGATTGGATAACTGGACTAACCAGCAGACCAATTTCATTGCACAACATCTCAAAATGGCAACCTTGGTCATTCTAAAATGCCTGAGCCAAAGTCTGACATCAAATTGACAGAACTGTCTCACACGATTGAGATCGCAAAAACAAAAACAAAAACAAAAAACGCAAGATAACATGACAGCATTTGGTGTGTTTTGCCCGCATGCAAATAAAGAGCCAAAGTGGCTTTCATGATTACAGGAACTTCCATTTTTATTACAGTTATTTATTTTGCACTTATTTCACAAGAAATGAAAATTTTGTTCCCTTGTACATAAGGGCTGGAAAAGGTGCTTTATTCGCAAATGCGATATTAAAAACTGAGTAATATTAATTCACTACATGTACTTACTATAAAGTTACGGTTAGGGTTTGGTTTAGGGTTAGTTACTTGTAATTATGCATAATTTACTGTTATTACTATAGTAAGTAGTGTCACTTCGTCACCTTAAAAGAAAGTGTTATTAATCCTGGACATTCAGGTTTCAAGTTTTTACACTGTACTTTTGTAATGCCTGGGTTACCATTCTTATTTGCATATTTATGAGGTCAATAACATTGATTGAACTCGCGACAGGTACGTGCCCGGTTTTAATTTGATAGTCCGTCTGTTAAAATGTCACCATGTAAATCCGTTCTGAGTTTACCTGAAAGAGCACATGGAAGTTTCTGTGACTGAACAAAGCTCATGTTTAATAAAGCAAGACATATTTGGTTAATAATCTGGTTGTGTGTTGCTAAACAATCTGTTTTAATATTCTAGAAGTGTATTTCACATTGCACAACTTTGGCAAGGTAATTCAATGTTAGCACTGCAAAATCAAGAGTAGGGTATCATAATCCAGGGTTAAAAATAGCATTGGCATATGATTGGTAACCCAGGTTTAAGTGCAATGTAAAAAGCCTTCTATTTTACTTTGATATTGCATTGAAGTAAAAAAAGGTATTCAGTGTATTATGACATAAATATTTACTGGATGACATTTGCTGAATATTTTCTCTCAGGCTAAAAGCAAAACATGAAGAAAGAAATCCCCACCTCTAATTAGCATGGGTTTAGAGTATGTATTTACGTGTCAGCGCACATTCACTGCTACACACTACATAGGGAGGAGAAATAAATGTGGCGACGACAGAAATGGATGCTGCCTCGAGTCACCATGTTTTCCCTTGATGAAATAAGCTCTAAAAATGTTTATCACAGTTTTCAGTGTATGCACATTACATTGGGATTGTCATTTCACTGTATTTTTTTTTTAAATGAAACAGTATAAAGGTTTATTTTTTATTTTTAAACAAACACTTTTATTGCACTGGTTATACAAATATGTAGGTTAAAGATTTCATTCCTCCAGACATTGACAATCTTCTAGCTGCTGGTGTACTCGTTTTAACATTTAAATTGGAAAAATGTAATATATTAATTCCATTCATATGTCAAACAATTTGGCTTACATTGCTCACATTGTCTATTTCATTTCTATTTTATGTACATAAGGCAAAGTCTTCCTTTCCTTACATAAAAAAAAAAAACTTATCGATTATAAATCTATAATATTAGATAAATTAGGTGGATATTTCATCCAAAAATGTTAATTATGTCATTGTTTATTGCCCCTCATGTTGTTCTAAACTGGTATGACTTACTTTCTTCCACACACAAACGCACACACGCACACACACACACACACACACACACACACACACACACACACACACACACACACACACACACACACACACACACACACAGCTATTTTGAAGAATGTGGTAACCAACAGCTTTGATAACCATTTACTTCCATTGTATGGACACAGTTTCATTTCATTTTTGGGTGAACTATCCCTTTAAGTCTGACAAACCCTCTTTCAACTGTCCATTGTTTTTGTTCTTGCTGCAGTGAAGAGGATTTTCTGAGGTAAATTGTTTGGGATTTGAAGGTTAAAAGTCCAGATTTCATTATTCTGTACATTATCTTTGCTGTCTCTCACCAAGGTTAAAAGGTAAAAATTAATCAATATAAAGTCTTAGCGCAATCCTCACTCATAGCTTCAGCTAAATCCAAGCACAGGCTGACTCCTTTCTCCTCACAAACACACTCTTAGCTCACTGGTTTACATCCTTCAGATTTTAACGGCAGATTTTCAGTCATTGTGAAATCCTCATTCTACTTTTCTCACTTCTCTGAGAAGGCCCGAAACACACAGCTTACACTTTCGGTATTGATATACAAGGGAGAAAGCCTGCGTTAAGTCTAAGTTAAGGGAACGAGACACTGCGTTGATGACGCTTTGGGAACGCCCTGCATGATTGTGTCTGAAGCACTTGTGTCAACTAGTCCAATGGCGAGAGTGAACGTCACGACCAGCAAAGGATAAAAGCACATGTGGTCTGACCGGGGTCAGCTTAGATTTAGCCGAAGCAAGTCAATCACAGGAATGCAGGGAGTATAGCAAAGTGACGCAGCGTCTTGTTCCCTTCTAAGGGAACTAGGGTTACAGTCGAAACCTGAGAAGTTTTATCCAGTTACTGGAACTTGAACTTAACGCAAGCTTTCTCCCTTGCATATACCAAACTGGAACTCCGCACAATGAAGTGAAAACCCATCACTTCAATAAATACAGTTTCCTCATCGAGGGAGGTCTGGAGTGAAGTATGGTCTCCACAACCTCAGTTGAGAGACCAGAGTCTATGATGTGGGCCCCCTCAGAGGCCAAAACCACAGGTTCCATATCTCTGGGCTGGGGTGAAGGGTCACCCCCTCCCACTTGAGACCGAAGGTCCCTCCTGACCGGATTCTCAGAGGGAGAGCCGTCGAGGAGGGACACCAGGTCCGAGAACCAGTCAGCTCAGCCAGTGCGGCGCTAGTAGTAGTAGACTTATTCCGTCCCGGCGGACCTTCTCCAGAACTCCAGGGAGCAGAGTAATCAGAGAAAAACGTACAGATGCAGCCTCGGCCATGTCTATACCACAACATCCAGCCCCAAGGGAGCTGGGTGTGTGAGGGAGAACCAAAGTTGATAGTAAGTCGTATCTTGAGAGGCAAAAGACCCACTTCCGCTTGGCCGAAATACCTCCCATATACATTTCCCCACCTCGGGTGAAGTTTTCATTCCCCGGGGCTCAGCCCCTGCCTCAACAGGATGTCTGCTCCTACATTCTGATGCCCCGGGAATAAACTGCTCTCAGACAGAGCAGCTTCCCTAGGGACCACAAGAGAATCTGCTGTGCCAGTTTACATAATGGACACGATCGCAGACCCCCCTGGCGATTTATTTAAGAGACCACCGATGTGTTGTCTGACCAGACAAACACATGATGGCCCCTCATGTCTGGGAGGAAGTGTCTCAACGCTCTTTGTGGCATTGAGTCTCAACCCCAATTTCTGCATGTGTGCAGGGACGACATCTCGATGCCGAACCGCCAACTGCTCTGACTCCACTAGCATCAATCATTCGTCTATGTAGTTCAAAATGTGTATGCCCTGCAGCCTGAGCCGATATTGGTATTCTTTGCCCCCGAACGAAAACCTCAGGAACGTCCTCTGCTGAGGGAGGATAGAGACATTGAAATTATGTAACTTTTAGATCTATCGTGATAAACCAGTCCTCGGATCTGATTTGAGTCACAATCTGTTTGAGTGTCGGCATTTTGAAATTTAGTTTCTTGACTGCACGGTTCAACTGACGAAGATCTGTAGCCGTTCTCTATGATCTGCAGGACCCATTGAGATATAGAACAGCCCCCTGAGGGCACTGAGGTGGGGCGAGCACCATATACCGAGGTGTACACCACTCCACCCTGGCCGGGGCAGCCCTCAGAGGTCTGACACCAGTGGCATCAGGACCTGTCTTTGGCAGAAGCCTTTTGCGCAGGAACAACGGTCCTTAGATCCATCTTATGCTTCAAAGGCTTCGGTTGAGAAGGCTATCCCGGGACCCAATCTTTCTGAGGGGGAGCACGGGAAACGACACTCAATACTGTACAAGTAGTTTGTTAATGGCTAGGGCTGCTCCGCCATTTACGCCTTACCCACCAGCACCATAGTAGTTCTAACCGGCCTGGAGGGTAATGTCAAGCCTTAAGGTGAGCCTTAAGCCGTGACAGGACTGATAGCTCGCAAGCGTCTTTTCTGCCGTTGGCATCGGCCCATACACAAGCTCTTTCAGCCCCCTTTATTAAAATATATATTGAGAACTGAAAAAAAAAAAAAAAACGAGCTGAAAGGGATCTGCGATCTCGCATTTTATTAGTGGAGATCGGGAAAGACTAGAAGGCCCTGACATGGGTTATAAACTCCCAAAACTCCTGAGATGGTGAATCTTCAATTTCCCTTAACTCGATGCTCAGAACATCCATCTCCTCGGACGTGGACAGCTGCAGCACCGTACTATACCATTTATTTTCTCAAAATGTTATGTAGCCAACTTATTTAAAGCTGCCGTCGGCAACTTTTTTTTTATCATATTCAGCGAATTCGACACTATATTCCGACAGAACAACATAAATAAAGTGGTTTTAGCAAAAACCGAGCTTCTAACTCCACCTGGAGCGTGTTATTTGTTTTGCAAAAATCCACCGCTCCCGGTTCATTGTGTCCAATCAGTGCAGGGGGGTGTGAGATATGACTGTCAATCACAAGTTGTGCATGCACACGTCAATCACATGCACACGCCTGAAGTTCGCGCAGTAGCGAAGAGTGATGGCGCACTGACGAGCACGAACTTGGTGGGAGGGTCTTCATGATAGTGGGGGAGGGGCATGAGAGTTGTAAACATTCAAAATTTTGCCTAAGTCCACTCAATCAGCCAGAGTTGCCGACGGCAGCTTTAATTACTCAAAATTAAATGCAGTAAAAGATCAACCAGACAAGTCAAAACAGTCTGGATGAAAGGCTGAACTTATACATGAATCCAACTACTGAAAGTCAGATAAGCATTCATCATTTAATTCCTCGATTAAATGCAGCCAATTTATTTAATTCCTCAAAATTAAACATAGCAAGAGATCAGACAGACAAGTCAACATAGTCTGGATGAAAGGCTGAACTATATTAAAATAGTTTTAACATAAAATAAAAGAATCATAAATTCATACAGCACACATACTGTAAGCTGCAGAAAGAGTCTCAGCCAATCTAATCCGAAGGATGGGAACTAACTTGTATAATAAAAGTTATATAATTAGAATTTTGATGTGATAAAGCAGCATGCACTTATGCTGTAATATATGTAAATTTAGCTACTTTCTGCTCACACTGAATGTTGTAATTTATTTTTGTACCAAAAAAAAAGGCTCACATTTCATAGTCCCTGTTAGGCCAGAGTTTTAATCTGGCCTTCAGTGTTTTCATCATTGCTCTCTTCCATGGAATTGATTTCTTTTTCTCTATTTTTTGATTTTTGCCTTTTGCAGGTATTACTTCACTATTTTCATTTTCAAATGGCTTCAACACTCAGAGTGTCTGAATATAAATCCTTCACAGCCTGGTAATGAAAAAGCGGCTTGTTGGTTCCTCTCGCTTTCCGAGCTCAGGAACATTACATTTGAGAAAAAGCACCCTGTGGCAAAACACCTCTGCAATATCTGCTTTTAAAAGACATACAACATTTTGTATAGAGAGTGTCATTCTGCATTTCAGATCTATTTTTCACAGTATAATCAAGTTTGACCATTCAAGTTTCCATTTATTTTCCATGAAACTATGTATTTTGAAGATGGAATATGATAACAAAACTAATATATCATACATTCCATGTATGACTAACTGTTGGTCCTGCATAATGCAACACAATTGCCATGTATCTGAAACCTTGAAAGAACGTGGATACACCCCTGCTGACCGCTAATTGCTTTGTGATTAAGATGGTACACAGTAAAACTGAGCTGTACAGAAAAGTGGCAGGTAAAGGAACAGGAAGAGTCTGTGATAATCACTCTCCATCCTGTTCAGACCAGAGGGAGTTTAGTGTTTAATGAACCTTGGGCTAGTGTGTGCACCGCACATGAGAGTGAGGAATTATGGGACAGATAACGCAGTCGAGTTTGGAAATCTGTGATGGCTCATCTACAGTAAGTGGCATATATTAGTCAAATGTGTGTGTGTGTGTGTGTGTGTGTGTTTGAGTGAACGTGATTGGTTACAAGGTAGTTTGTGACGTCAGAAACACCAGTTTTTGAGACTGCCTTTGGTTCACTGCAGTTTTAAGGAGAAAATAAAACACACCTCCTCAGTCTATCTCTGAGGAGGTAGAGGTGCTGAGCATCGATGCGGGGGAATAAGAACTTACCACCCTCATCTATGAAGAGCATGCACAGTCATGAATGAAAATAAGGGGACGGGCTATGTTCATTCATAGAATTTCCCGTCGTGTATACAGTACATCGATACGTCAAGTAAATTTACTACAAAATTAATTGAATCTTTCATTCAACCAATTCATTCAAAGACATTAATACAGTACATTAATGAAGGAAAAAAAGTAAGAGACTACGACCTTGCATCCATCCCAAATAGTATTCAAGATCTTGAGTGGATAGTATGCAAATTAATATGCAGGGAGTGTCTTTGTGAGAGAGTCATTGAATCATTAATTTATTAATTCCAAAACATGGATGTGTGACTGGGCCTGTCCCAATGCCAACATTTGTGCAACTCACATGCCCTGAAATCACAAGATTTCGAGGAAAATGTATGATTTGGCTGTAAACCGTAAAGTGCTGCACATTTTATTGGTGCAGAAATGAGTTTTTGTAAAACATTTGCAACTGAAATATATCACTTAATTAGAAGCACCACAATTCAATTGTGTCGTCCCTTACAATTTCAAGTTACTACTGAAAAAACATTTAGAATTTTATTTTAAAGTGCTAAGTATGAAAAAATTTTTTAAATAAAGCACTGCAAAAAGTTTACTTGCATTTTTATAACACTATGTTGTAACTGTGTCCTATTGGGGGATCAAAAGTTCTACACACATTTGTGGTCTTCAATTGAACATGGGTCAAATACTGGAAATATGTCATGTACTGTACTACAAGTAGACAAGTAAAGTGCAAAGACCACAAGTGTGGGTTTTGGAACAGGTCCACTGATTTTATGATTGAGTTACTGAATCATTTACTCAACCAATTTGTTCATAAACGATAATTTAGTAGTATTGCTTTACTCGTGAATAAATTATTATTAATGGGTTGTATACAAAAGTTAATTCAGCTGTGGCTTAATTTGTAACAATTTTGCTATACAAAACTAACTAGCCAAACTGTTTTATAAAATATTGCTTAAATTTACCTCAAAATTATTTTATTTATACACATTTAAAAATGTAGTATTCTATTTGCTCGTGCTAAGTATCTATGATTTTGAATTACATTGTCGTTTTAATAATAGCAAACAATGAACAAGTGAATAAGTTTACACAAAACTAGAGCAACATGACTGAACACATGACTGATTTTCTCCAAAATTCTGGAATACTCCAGAAGACACTTTCTGCATTTACTTCCAGTCTTTAAATGTGTGGATACAGCAGAGTCAAAGTGAGACAAATGGTCTGATGTCTGCCGCACCAGCGTTTGACCCATCTGACAGATGGCTCGCTCTCTCTCTCTTTCCATCGCAAACTTGGCAAGCAGAAAAGAGCTCACTAGAGAGGACACTAGGGTCAGTGCTTTTGCTCTCAGACTTTTATCTGTCTGGATTCAGGCCAGATCCCGTTCAGGTGACCTTCTCAGCCGGGAAGCCAGGCCTTTCTCACCGGGCTTTGATCCTTATAAGGTCCCCTCCGGCATCTTGCCCTCTTCTGGATCCTCCCAGCCATCACAAAGTCACAATTTCAGCAACTTTTTTGCCACCGTAGCCTCAGCAGGATAGTGTTTCCTCCCAGGAGAGGGCAAGAAAAAGTGGATTATTGGAGCAGAGCAGGACCCATGGGGCCCAGGTCGCATTTTTCTGGTCATCTGTCTTCTTAGAGTCGCTGCCACGCAGTAAGTTTAGGTAGAGACTGACTCTTTAAGAAAAATTTTTCCAGTTTGTGTTGTAATGGTTTGTAGTTGCATTTTGTGAAGGTTCTTGATTATCCTAAGAGCTGTATGATTGGGAGCAGGTGTGGACCTTTTGGCGTGCTTGTAGATCTGTGACCCCACAGTTTGGCAGCACTGTCAGGTATCCGCCAATGCTGCTCGTTGTCTGGCATTAAATAAATCAAGCTGTCAAAAGGGTCTGTCATTAACATCACACTTTGTTGTCCATCACTGATGCAGAGGTGACACTTACTAACACATACACATGCTTATTCAAAAGCAACGGTGAGAGTGACAAAGTATCTGTCAGTCATCTGTGGAAGGAAGCACCTCGAGGAACCATAATGCGAAATAGCATTGCATGGTTGGTACCACTAAAAAAAAAAAAAAAAAAAAAAAAGCAACAAAAACCCACACCTGACTAGTACATTTTAAATGTAACATAAAAAGATATTGAAGTTATTTTCTCATATAATTAACTTTACCTACATCAGGAATATCTAAATAAATAAATTAGCAATAATTAATAAGATTTTTTTCAAAATTGCATATGAACTAATGCACTTAAATGTATAAAATATATAATAATAAATAAATAAATAATAACGTTTTTAAATATTAATAAAGCTATTTACAACACATGGGCGATTATATGGTTTCACTGTAGATGTGAAATAATAAAAAAAACTGGTAAAGTGGATTTTAAATGCAAAAAATTTTTTTTTAAAGCACATTTTATTCTTAGAATAAAAAAAAAACACTTAAAAACATAAATAATTTTATAATAATAAAAATAAATATATGATATTATTATAATATACAATAAATTCATATTGTTCATGAATATTAATAAGCTTAAAAATACATTGACATTTACGCTCATGTTACCGTTGACTTAAGTCTTGCCTATAAACTATGTATTAAATGTGCAATTATTTTGTGTTCATTTACACAATGTTATTGTTCATATAATTAATTATAGTTTAAATACTGTGTTTTTAATCTTGTTCTCATCCTTTTAATTTCTCATTATATTTCTCACTGTAAAGCACTATGGATCAACTGGTTGTGTAAAATTGTACTTAAAGTTTGACTTCCCTTGACTCCAATTAATTAGTATAACAATGTGTAAAATAGCCCCTAATGTAACGTGTTACACCCCCCAAAAATGAATAACGTCAACTACCGCATCTAAGAGTGTCACGTTTTTCTGTAAACAATCTGCGCTCATCTAGATTCAAATTTTATATGACAGCACCGGGGTCTCCTGGATGGATTCGGCAGCACACTGCGTTTTCCCAACGTCACTCAATCGATCACTTCCAGCGGAGATTAAGAGCGCTAAGCAATTACACTTTAAATTCTCATGCTTTTCTAGCAGGTGTTAATTCACAGCGCCGGGTCCGGATCGATACATCAGTGCAGAGAATGGCCATCTTCCCCCTCCCCCTGCTGTCCTGCACGTCATCGAAGTGAAGAATGAACTCGCTCTTTAAATCCACTCCGGCCACTCTCTTTTACTTTACCTGCGCAGAGAAACTGTCTGTTAATGACCTTGTTGATTAAATAAGGCCTTTGCTGGGCTCTTGGTGTGAAAGGATCGACTGTGTTTTCTTTTTTGAGTAGGCACAGGTAACGGTTCCAATAAAGCCAGATAAGGTCAGAGGGCGAGAAGCGCAGCTCTAATGAACCTGGGGTGTAATTAAAGGGGATCCGAGATCAGGTCCCTGTCTGAGGGTCAGAGAAGGCCGACCTCTGAAGGAATGGAGCGCCGTTAGTCTCCATTAGTCAGTGTTTTACTCGGGGAAAAGAAGTGTGGCTTGATTAGAGATTCAAAGAGCAGCGTAAGGCCTCTCAATCACGACCCTGCCAAAGCTCTCTTAATGAATAGAACTGAGAGTCCTCATCTTTTTCCTCGAAGTTAGCCTGTGTGCGTGCGTTCTTCTTGATGGAACACTTGACTCAGCCGGGGTGTTATGACAAGTGCATTGTTTGGCCGATTATGCTGACAAACTGTCCACAGCTCTCAACAAATTCACAAAACAATCTGTGAATATTTATAGGCTCAGAACTTTCTCAAAACATAAATTATGCTATGTAAAATCAACTTTTTCGATGCCTGCCGCCAACCCACTTAAAACCCTGTGAATTTGTTTGACAAGCGCAGTTTTCTTTTCTGAATTTACCTATTTTCACAGGATGTGTGGGTGGGACATATTGAAAGGCAGTAGGTTAGGCTAGTTGAATAGGTAATAACGTAATATGCTATTTGCTAGTCAGCTGTGAATGGCCAGGAACATTCTAATTCTACAGGATGATTCATCAATACTTTTGGTCCAAGTAGGGACAAAATCCGTAGGGTTTAATATGGAGTTGGCCCACACTTTGGCCAACTCTTCTGGGAAGGCTTTCCACAAGGTTTAGGAGTGTGTTTATAGAAATTTTTGACCATTTTTCTAGAAGCGCATTTGTGAGGGTTGAGGTCAGGACTCTGTGCAGGCCAGTCAAGTTCCTCCATACCAAACTCTGTTCATCCATGTCTTTATGGACCTTGCTTTGTGCACTGGTGCACAAAAGGGTCCATCCTCAAACTGTTCCCACAAAGTTGGGAGCATGAAATTGTCCAAAATGTCTTGGTATGCTGAAACATTAAGAGTTCCTTTCACTGGAACTAAGGGGCCAAGCCCAACCCCTGAAAAACAACCCCACACCATAATCCCCCCTCCACCAAACTTGACACTTGGCACAATGCAGTCAGGCAAGTACTGTTCTCCTGGCAACCGCCAAACCCAGACTGGTCCCCATCAGATTGCCAGACAGAGAAGCGTGATTCATCACTCCAGAGAACACGTCTCCACTGCTCTAGAGTCCAGTTGCGGTGTGCTTTACACCACTGAATCCAACGCTTTGCATTGCACTTGGTGATGTAAGGCTTGGATGCAGTTGCTCGGCCATGGAAACCCATTCCATGAAGCTCTCTACTTGAGCTAATCTGAAGGCCATACGAAGTTTGGAGGTCTGTAGCTATTGACTGCACACCGTGTGCCTCAGAATGCGCTGAGCCCATTCTGTGATTTTTCGTGCTGTTGTTCCCAATTGCTTCCACTTTATAATACCACTAACAGTTGATCGTGGAATATTTAGTAGCAGGGATGTCAATTTTTACAAATTCCCATGACTGATCGTCGTTTAAATTAATGATCAGTAAATCGAATAATCGTTACTTAATCGTGACACTGCTCCAGTGTCATATATATAGCCAACAGTATGACAGGGTCTGCAAATGCTGCTTAAAACTATGTTCCTCACCAAATTAATGAGAGGGTTTTTAATCTAAATAAAGGGCTAGTAGGATTGTAAAATGTTTCGATGTGATTGATCATTTAATTAAATTACTTATTTATTAATCAAATATAATGACTAATACAACGTGTCACCAATCCGCCTCAGATGTGTGCTTGTCCGAATGTGTTGTGGACGCGCTCTGGAACAACATGCTGAAAACGGCAACTAAACGCAATGAATTCACAACGATATAATAAAATAGTGTTCTCATGTTATGATTCCCAATCATAGTTATTATTAGCCATGCATTGCTGTTTGAGCTGCGCGCTGAATGAACACCTGTAAACTGGAGTACTTTGCTAGCGAGTTATTTAACTCAAAGAAACGCATCCTATATTAATCAGATATATACAAAATAAACATTTTACAAATCATATCTGCACAAAATGACGCAAATGCACAAATGAACTTGAAATAAGTTATGCGCCATTCAGAATGACTCATGTTGTGGACGCGCTCTTCCTGGAGCAACGCAATGAAACACGGCAACTAAACCCAAATAATTCACAATCTTTTATTACAATATTGTTCTTTTTATAATGTTATGTAATATGACAGTCCCAATCATAGTCATTAATTATTAGTCGCGTGTTGCCGTTTGAGCTGCGCACGCTGAAGCTGATCACCGACTGCTTCACTACAGCATTAATTCTTAACCAAATGCATCCTATATGAGATAAATCAGATATAGACAGGCCTACACAAAATAAACACAATATTACATCTTACATTTGCACAAAACAAAAGGCTGCGAATGCACACGCAAACTTATAGCCATGATGAACGTGTAAAATGGTCCCAAACATAACTCCGGTGGGCTCGCTTTACATGTTTCGCGGTTGAGCAGCACGCGCTCGTGAACCTGCTTAATCGACGATCAATACGTTTTAACGATTAAATATATTATCGACAATTAATCGAACGTCGTAGTGAGGAAATTTCATGAATGGACTTATTGCACAGTTGGCAACCTATCACGGTAACATGCTTGAATTTACTGAGCTCCAGAGAGAGCAACCCATTCTTTCACAAATGTTTGTAGAAGCAGTCTGCATGCCTAGGTGCAAGATTTTATACAACTGTGGCCATGGAAGTGATTGGAACACCTAAATTAAATGATTTGGAGGGGTGTCTCAATACTTTTGGCACTATAGTGTATGAGCCACAACCGTAACGTATAAAGTTGCCATTGTTAGATAATGTCGGGCACAATTACAATATAAAAAGTATGAGATACATCGCCACAACTGTGAGACGTAAAGTCGCATTTATGAGATATAATCTCGCAAATGGTACGAAAAGTCACAATTGTGATATATAAAGTTGCAGTTGTGAGATAATGGATTTATAGGCTAATCACAATTGTGAGATTTAAATTCACAATTACTTTTGTATCTTAATTCTTTACTCTGAGGCAGAAACAGCTTCCGTAAGAGACAGAGAGAGACATACTGTATATAGAAATAGCAAGCAAGAGGAAAAATGAAAGTCCGTGTTTATTGGTGCAGAGGTGCTCTAATCCTGACCCGTCCTCTCTGCGGGCACCTGACTCACAGGTAGAGCTGTTTCAGAGTTCTTCTGCCCAGGTGCTCAGAGGACTGTGTGCTCATGGATTCTGACAGCTCCGTCCTTGCAGGCTGCCACTGATGTTCATTAATTCAGACTTCCATCAGACGCCCAGCAGTCACAATACCTCCCCTTGCCTCAGATGAGCACTAAACGCTGCGTTAAAACATTGTTATTAAGGTGAGAAGCGAATGACACCATAAATATGCAATTCATCTTTAGAACTGGGGCAAAGTTTAATTGCGACTAAACAAACAGACAGAATATGCAAATGCGGAAATATTATGAGAGCGGTGTAGTCGTAATTATGAAGTTACACATAATGGTAATTAAAAAGCTTGCATCCCGCAATGCCCATGCTGGTTTTATAGTGCCGCGTGCCACCGTTCCTGATTGGGTTTGTGTATGAAGCTGTACAATTTTATTCCACATGTCTGGAAGATCATACATAGCCTACATAATCATATACATTGTTGTTGTTTTTTTAGTGGGTATTGATGTGCTTATGAAGTCATTTTCAACTACTGAAGTGTATCTCATACGTGTATGTTTTGCAGGGCTTCTATCAAATGCACCGTGACAACCTGTCATGCTCTGCATTAACGGCCCCCAGCAAAACAGAAGGGCTCATTCTACATCAGTGGTGCTTACGGAAAGAGAGAAAGAGTGAATGTGTGTGTGTGTGTGTGAGAGAGAGAGAGAGAGAGAGGGAGTGAGTGTCTGTATATAACATAGAGATGTGGAAATGGGAAAAAAGGACAGAAATCAGCTTGAAGAGAACAGAACGGATAAAAAAAAGTGGAAATGGCAGTAGACTCTCGCACAATATTAGCACAATATGAAACATTTGTGAGTGTTTTTCTGCTCTTCTGACCCTGCAAAATTGGGTCTAAAGCTGTGTGTGAACGGCCCCGTATGTGTGTATGTGGTGAATAAGCCCCGCATTTGACATGTTAAAAGGGATGTTCTTTACTAAGAGTTTTGTTGGGCCTGACATAACTGGGACGTAGTTCTCCTTGTCAAAGCTAATAATCAATTCCCATGCTGGGATAATCTGACAGCACACTCCCACTTATAGTGCCACTGTCTATATACACACAGCGACATATCTCCCAAAACAATCATTCTTTAATCTAACACAAAATTAGCTAATATACGTCTTCACCGAATCACCGCCTGTTCGAGTTAAATATATTAAGGGATTTTCAGCACATATTTTTTGTTTGTTTACCCTTCAGGTGGAAAGAGGTGGTAATTATTGTGTGAAAGAAGCATCATCCCCTTTAGAGTTTTGGACTAAGTGGATTTTTAATGCAAAAAACAAAACAAAACAAAGATCTTTGATAATAAAGTGCCATGATTATAAATCTAAAAGTTGATTCCCAGACCAGGCTTAACTAGTTCCAGACTAAAATGCATAATTGAGCTGTTTTAACTGAAATCAACATGCACTAAAATATCTTAAAATGTGCAAAAAAATGATGTCTCAAGATGCACACCAGTAATGTTTTTTTTCTTTTCTAGGGCACATTTAAAAAAAAAAAAGCTACCTTAAATGTCCTTATTGAACAAAGGCCTAATCCTGGCTTATTCTAAGCCCTGTCTGTGAAACCAGGCCTATATCTTCAGGAGCAAATCACCTGTTTGTTTACATGATTATGGCAGCTGATGGCAGATTTTATTACTAATTTGACATATGTTATGGAAACGACAAATACAAACAAAGCTTGTTTGAATGAGATATTTTAAATATATTACTTTTTTAATATATAACTATTTTTTGTTTGCTTACCCTTCAGGTGGAGAGAGGTGGTCATTTTTTAAAGTGATAATAAATTTAAAAAAACTTTAACCATTCAAATTGGTTTGCTGGACTGGTTTCCCAACCTGGATAAGCCTGTGTTTAGAGAAAAGTGCTAAAAACTCTTTAAAACAGGCAACAGACCACTTCAAACCAGCAAACCAGCTTTTTTTTATTTTTTTATTAGCAATTAGCACATTTGTGCCAGTTTGAATGAAATATTTTAAACATATATTAACTTTTTCGGCACAAAGAACTTCATAAATTTTGTTTGTTGTTTACCCTTCAGGTGGAGAGAGAGGGAGAATGTATGTTTTTGCTATTCCATTAATAACTTTGCCTAAACGACTTCTAAAAAGTCAGACGACAGGAGGGCGAATGCTCTCCAAATTTAGCCACTCTCTCTTTGGCACGTGTGAAGGATGTGAACCCCATGCACACTCGCTGACAGATTTTAGTAGGGCGACACAAATTGTGTGAGTGTGTGTGTGTGTAATAGAGAGAGATGAGGTGGTGACAAACAGTGTGTGTGCTGAAAGTGTGTGAGGGGTGTGACTATGTGCATAAGCGCACTCGTGTGTGACAGCAGCAGTGTGTTTGAGTCCGTCCCCGCAGGTCCTCCCTCAGGTCTCCGTCAGGCTCAGCAGACAGAGTCATTACTCATAAAGACAGTATTATTATCAAGCAGAAGATGAGTATATATCCAGGCTAGAGCACACATGAGGGAAGCAGGAACTTCCTCCACATCTGTATAATCACTCCATTGTCTCGATTTCATGAAGACGACAGAGCAAGTCTTCATAAATCAGCATACACACACACTCAAACACTCCTGCAGCTGTTTACATGTATTCCTCTGATGAATAATAATATAGTGTTGGCTTACACAAAGACCAGACATGATACACAGGATAGAGTTCAGACAACATAATGCAAATGGTTGTAGCATCACACAGTGGAAAACAAAGGCTTGCATGCAATTTTGCCAATACCTCATTTCTCGTTTGTGTTTTTTCTTAAGGCGAGACACGGCAGGCAAAAACATAATTTTTTTTTTCACTGGTCAATTTTGAGATTTTGGGATATTTGTCTTCAATAACATGTCTTCTTTCAGACTTGTGTTGAAAAAAAGTCCGAAATACACATTTAGGTCTTTATTTTACTACACTTTGTCTGTTTGCGTCTGTAGATTTCTCATAAATTCATCAAAAGTTGGCGCTTTAAATCCTCGCGCTGCTCCGCGATCGCTGTCTGCACCCTGTCATCACACACACCGTTAGAAAGCTCTCTCTCTCCTGTACAATGCTGTCGGAACCAAATATGGTCATTTCCTTTTTATCAGCAAACAATCGTGAAAGTAAAAGGGGGGATTTAACTCTAAATACGCAATCTCATTGGCTGATGCAAATATGCCATGCCCGTTTTCTCAAAATGGCTTTTCTCTCATACTCCAAGTTCGAAATCTCCACTTCAGTAGCACCAATATATACCAAACTTTCCAGTCTTGTACCTAGTTATATTATGAAGACATTTACAGAGGGATTTGTAAATATATTATTTCTAGCCAGATTTATATAACATTTTGTTCCAAAAAACATGGTGAAAATAATTTTTTAAGGCTATTGACAGTAGGCCTATATTCTGATTTACAGGACAACAAAAGTAGATATCCATAAATCCCTCGGTAATTTTTTTCCCCATCTAATATGTGTACACAATGAAAAAATTATTTTGAACCTGGCTTTATCCAATACTCAGATTTCGTGTTTTAAAATATATGCAAATCAGTACATATTTAATTAGAGAATGCCTAATTTGCATATTTAAACATTAAATTACAGAAAACTTGTAATACATTTTTTTTCTCATCTTAATCTAGGTAATCAACTGGGAAAGTTTCGTGGTGATATCTGCTAGTTAATTTTTTTTACCCTATTCACCAGTAGTGTCTCGCCTTAATAGACTAAATTTTTTTATTATTATTTATTAATATTTTCTATCCCAAATCTTTCATTTGAATCAAGGAAATTTATGAAATAACAAAAACTGTCTGCATTCATTTTGAGTTTCTCGCTTGTGAATATGATTTCACTCGGCCATTCATGTGCTCAGAACTCGTACTTACAATATTTCCGAGTCCACTTGAAGGGCGCATTAGTTACATTGCTTCACTACCATTAACGACAACTCTTGGGATCGTAAAGTGTCTAATCGGATGCGCACTTTGGAATCTTGTTTTATGAATACTGGGAATTCGGACATACTACTCATTTTTACCTACTGCTTCTCTTCTACTATATGGTAAGGAAGCAAGTATATTTGGATGTCAGAGTGCCAATGCCTACTTCCCAACTGACGCCATAGATCATATGACAAAGTCAACATGGAGGATGTAGTACATCCAAAATTCATTCATACTATACATATTCATTCTATATAAAAATTATTTTTTTAGCCATCTCAAAGTCATTCCTCACCAAATGTAGAGACCAGTCAAGTCAAGCCAAGTCATCTTTAGTTATATCCCGCTTTATAAAGCTCTTACAAAGTAAAATTTTCAAAGTATAGCGTCACGGTAATAAACTGGACAATAACAGAATCAATGATGCAAGCTTCATCAAATATGAGACAAATTCAAATTCTGCTGTGAAGCAACTCTACAATATTGCAAAACTCAGACAGCATGCCATTTTGGATGCGCCTTTTAGACTGCTGGAATGTTGTATTGACCTATCAGCATTCAGCACTGGTTTTGTGCCAAATTCTGACTCCCTGTCAGATTATATGGCACAACACGGGAGATACCTAGTTTTAAAAAAAATATATGATTCAGATATAGTCTAAACTTCACATTGCCATTTTATAATCCAAATCCTACTCTTAGCAAACAGAGGATGCATATTTATAATTTGATGACTCATATGTGCAACCATATGTAGATGGCAACCGCATCCAGACAGTCAACTCCTCACACATCACTGCCTAGTCTGTCAACTTCGTTCTTTATCTCACCTGCCCGCATAACAAGCTGCCTAGCTTGATCGATATGCTAGCAGATGTGCAGGACCCGGCCCTCCCTGCAGGACACGCGCATAGAGGCATGAAGTGTGAATCTTTTTTTATGCTATTACACAGATCACATCAGTATGCTGCAAAGAGACCCACGGCTCCAGCTCTAGTACGCAGTACCACCTTCAGTGCAATCTGTTGTGGAACAGCGCGGTGAAATCACCGTATTGAATAAAAAAAAAAAAAAAACTATTCAAAAGACAAAGAGTGGAATCACGAGCTTGAAAAAGACTTCTGAGGAATGGAGAATGTGATGTAGCACAAAAAAGTGACCTTTCAAAGTTTGAGCTGAAGTGCAATACTAATTTACAGTTGCTTTTGAACGTGTGTTAGAAACACACACACACACCTTAAAAGTTCCCATTAGTAAACATTATTATAGAATACTGCATTAGTAAATGCTGAATTTTTTTAAAAATGTTTTAGAAATATATATTTTTTCTTTTTTAGTTAATTTCTTTTCATGGTAACTAATGTTATCAAGCGGAACCTTGTTGTAAAGTATTACCACACATACATAGATTACATACTGTAGGTCACACTTTATATTACATGTAGCCTTGGTGTTTTTAACTGTTCTTACATCATAAATAAAAAATATTAGGTACAATGTATTTATTGTGTTCATGTTTAATTGTAACACAGTTTTTATGTTCTAGAGGTTGGATACGAATAGGTTAGGAACAGGTTTGGTGGTATAGTTAGGTTTAAGGGTCGGTTAAGGTATAATGGAAGGGGTCAACAGTGTAATTATATATCTAATTACAGAAATTACATGCAGGTATTTTACATAGTAGTTCATTTAATGTGGGAGCATGTATGTAAACAGCATATAGACCTATACATACATACATTTTGTATCTGCCATAGACATCTTAAGCCTCAGGCTTAAATATTAGGTTGAGCTCATATCGTGACACACACACACAAATGTATTTGTACATATTTTTTTATAAATATTTATTTAGGCGTTCACAGAGGGTTATCTTGATTTAGTGGAGGTCATGTGGGCCCCTTGGCATTTGCATCAAATTTGAATAAATCCTCTAAAATCACGTCAAGGTGACAGCTGAAGCGAAATGTCATCTGAGGAAAGCTTTGAAAGTCTGTTATTCCAAATTATGCTTGTCTAAACTTATAATAGGCATTCGCTTTTGCATAGTCAAATGGCTCACATAGGAATTGTCAAAGCACTTTTTACACCTGATGCAGATTGAAAAAGAAAAGGAAGTGATTTATGCAGTTAGCAGAGTTTTTTATTTATTTATTTTGTTGTTGTTGTTGTCATAGTTCTTGTCTAGCTATGAAAATATCCTTTATATAAAACAAAAACAGTCAATGAACCTTTTCATCAGTAATCATATGAACATTATGAGAAATATTTTATTGGAGAAAACCTGGAGAATCTTTTCACTAACATTTCACTACATCCAATCGTGAAAAAGCATTCGTATACACATGGTGCTAAATTTTGGGTAAGGTGAAATCTGAGATCTGGATTCCTACCGTCTACACAGGAAGGTTTGTTCCGTGTTGTGCCGGCCACTTTTCCCGGTAAACACGAGCACTTGACCGTCTGGGAACGTTCTTCAATGCGGTTCTTGTTGCAACATCGGTGCGCTGCGATGACCTCACATGTTCCTCCCTCTGTGGATGCAGACACACATGTACATCAGTGGCACATATGAGATACTCCACCTTCGACCCATAATAAAAATGCACATATTTTAGTTTGATCTGAAGCAGTTTGATACATGACATGCATTAGAAATTCACATTTCAGTAACGCACCAGAGATGCAAGCAAATCAGTGACAAGTACACATTCCTGAGGTCAACAGTGAAAGAAGAACAAGATTTCACAGAAGGAGACACCTCACGGCCTATAGAAGTAAGGAAGGTTTCTCTGAACCTTTAACTTCCAATATCTGACAAACATTGAGCAGCAAGAGAAGCCTCGTTTATATTAGCATGTGGGTTGTGTATGAGTAAAAAAGGGTTTCGGCTTACTTTACAGCAGGAGGTCTACCGGAGGGGGTCTGCCAAATAATATTTTGATCTCACAAGAACCACTTCTTAACTTTTGTGCAAAAATCTAAATATGCAGCAAGCACAAATACAATATCAAGTTACCTTCAACCAAAGCTACAGTTAAGAAGTTTAATTTCAGTGTTAAATGTTAAATATTTCATTATCCCCACATATATAAAATAAAAATCTTTCATAAAATTAATTAAACTCACATGTACACAAAGCATATCACTCTGCTTTTATAGTGACCCAGTTATTGATTTGGTTACACTTTTTCTTTTAGGTGTCCTTGTTACAATGTACAATACATCAATTACGGTGTAATTACACATTAATTACAGTGTAATTACACAAGTACTGAGTAATAATTAATAACATACATACTATAGTGTACTATAGAGATAGGATTGGGGGTTGGTTTAGGGTTAGTTGCATGTAATGATGCTAAATGTACTGTTATTATTACTAAAGTAAGTACATGTAACGTGTAACAAGAAAGTTTTATCATTGATTTCACTCATATTCTGTTCAGAAACCATACACTTTTCCACCCTTTGATGATCATCCATCATTAATTATCAACAAGATTGAGCTTCTTTTCAATGGTCATGAAAAAAGACAGACATATGAAAGTGAAAATAAATTCCCTTCAAAATATTGGTCCTCGTCCTTTAATTTTTTGTTCTTTTGCAATTTTTGTACCTATATACATACACACATTGATATATATATATATATATATATATATATATATATATATATATATATATATAAACACACACACACACACATTTAAATTTAAATTTATTTTCACATATGTCTGTCTTTTTTAATGAATATTGAAAAGAAGCTTAATCTTGTTGATAATTAATGACGGATGATCATCAAAGGGTGGAAAAGTGTGTAAATATATATTTTCTCTCTTCTTTTTTTAATCTTCTCTCAACAACCTCACCATTTCTCTGATAATTTACTTTTCTTCCTTTTTGGTCAATATAGTAAATCAGCAGAATCACACAGGGTCATCTTATACCTTATATACATCTATGATTATTACTATTGCTATACATACATATTGTATACAGTATATAATGAGCATCGTTCTACATATTTTAGGAAACTGATAATAGAGATATACACTCAACACAATTTTACACACACACTTCACATAATTACACGTACATCCTACTTTTATATGTTTTGGATTGATGGTATCGTCCAACTGTGTTTTGTCTTATGTTCTGCATTAAAAACAATATTATATAGTGACATATATATATTATAAACTGAAATGTGTTCAGTTGAACACTGAACACATTTTTCACAAAAATCAAGATCATTTTCTGCATACACAAAAGTTTTTTTTTTATTGGCGTGTGAGTATTTTAGAAATATTTACTTAAATCCATGACGGTAAAAAAGGCGATCGAAAATAAATAAATAAATAAAGACCCGAAGCCTCGGCACCTTAATTAGATTAACGTCCAAAGAACGTCCAAAGTCATCAGTTAAAACAGCATTAGAGCAAATGGCCCTTGTAAAAGCCTCTAAAGAGAAAATTATAGGCTCTTCTACAGACTCTTACTGCTAGGCTTTCCATGTAATTACCATGTATTCTTTCTTCTCTCTGTGTTGCAAATTGCCCTTGAAGCATGCTGATTATCTTATCTAAATGACAAGCCATTTACCCTTGTGTGATGTGAGCAAGGGCTTTTATGGGGAGCGCAGGAAAGTGAGGGTTATGTCATGGTTTGGTCTGAGAAGACAATGTGGAGACATACAGTACATTATAGCATTGATATGACTGAATAGGTAAGACTCATTCTTAATAAAGGGACACTGCAATTATGAAGTCCCTGCAATCATTTTCGTGCTCTTTGCCCCCCAAAATACACACTTCACAGGATATCTGCAGCTGCACAATATGCACTGCGGCAATGTGGACCCCATTGTGACTAAAAGAGGAAAAAAGAAAGTGAAAAGATCAGAATGCGCAAAAGCTACAAGTGGGTCACCGTAACAATAGCGAGCACCCTGAGGAGAGCTGGGGGATTGATGAGAGGTAATGGTTTCCCCCTCAAACAGTGGGCTCACAGCTCCGCACCAAGACCAAGAAAGGAGAGAACAAGGGAACAGAGGAGCACAGAAGTGCAGGACGGGAAAAGAGCAAGAGGGAGGGGATAGGAGTGAAGGAGGGAGGCAGCTCCCTCGCTGGGCCAGGCCGGGCCGGTTGAGTAATGACAGAGCTTTTGGAAGCGCCCCTCTCACACAATTATAAAGCGGCCAGGTAATTCAGCTAGTGGGGTTGCTGCAGCAAGGCCCTCCATCAGATGCTCCCCTTTCTCCAACACCCGAGGAAACCCTCTTTATCTTCCCCTGACAGCTGTCCACCCATCCGCTCCCACATCCCTCAATTACACCACAGCACGAGGACATACCAGAGAAATTGCGCCATACTGAGCATACGAAGAGCATACGAAGAAGAGGGAAGGAAAATGGAGAAGATGTTGTCCGTCCCATTTCCCATCAGTTTCACATTTTATCAGTTCAACATTGATTATTGACTGATAGTTTTGAATTTAGGTTGCTATTGGATATTACGTGAAACATTTTTTAAAATCTGTACTGGTCAAAATTAGATGTATACAGTTTTAAGAGATTGTATTATTCTAGAGATTGTAGTTACTGAATTTATCAATTTCATTCAATATTTGATATACCAGCCAATATTAGCAGCATATATATATATACACACACACACACACACACACACACACACACACACACACACACACACACACACACACACACACACACACACACACATATATATATAATTATTTTTTATTTATTTATTGAATTGTTTATTGTAATTTCCCATACGGAAATGTAATATATGACATATATGTCCCTATATCGCAAGTGACGCCATCATATATGCTAAATATAGGACAATATATTGCTATCACATATATACATATCTCTAGATATATGTAGATATAGGTTTATAACATATATAAATTGTCCATATTAAATGAGTATATTGACATATATTAATACAATGTATATGATTATTGTTTATATAATATTATATGTTATAACCATATATTTCACTGATATGTTTAATTTATATATGCCAATTTATGTAAACAACATACATAAATTTTACAGGCTTATGGTTTCCTTATTAATTAATTCCTTGGTTTCCTTATTTGAACATCTTGAACTTTTAACAAGTCTACACAATTCACATTTCATTTCAATTTCTATCCCATTTTAGAATTAGCACAATTTTTTATAAATACAATTATTTTTTTCATTTATTATTTTAACTGGCTCAAAAAAACAAAACAAATACTAAACAAATTATATTTGCAAACTTAAATTTTATATTTGTCAAATAATCAATAACCTATAGGCTATATCAATATAATCAATTTCTATATGTAAGAAAATACATACAAACACATTACATGCATTATGCAGATGTATACAGAATAATACACAGTTAATATATGTGAAAGCTTGGCAGAGCTGCAAACTGATGTCACTGATGTCAGATATGAAAAAAATTAAAACGTTCCTTCATAATAATGAAGAAAAGTCATAATATAATCACATCTGTGATTCCAAAGGCATAGAAATACTTTCTGTCTGCATTTCAGGCCACGTATTTAGCATGCGTTCCACTCCACCCCAATATCTTACGTCATTGCCTAATGCCCTATCTTCATAGGCGCGCCAAAATTCAAACGCAATCAAAAGACCGCCAAAGTACGTCGCGCATTCTTTTCAGAGACCAACGGATGAATGTTCGCCCATGTCGAGTGGAAAGAAGAAACGGATAATGAAAGTTGGAGCATTGTTCCAACTTCCAACATAAAAAAACTTCAATATTAATAATTTCTTAGACGGACTTGATGATC
Organism: Semotilus atromaculatus; assembly: GCA_031834385.1. NCBI lineage: Eukaryota > Metazoa > Chordata > Actinopteri > Cypriniformes > Leuciscidae > Semotilus > Semotilus atromaculatus. The sequence continues at coordinate 13,854,711 of JAULUF010000020.1, forward strand.
TGTAGGCTTTATTTAATTGAGTGGAGAGGTGGAATGAAGAAAACGTAAAGGCGGATGGCCGTGGCCGTACGAGGCAACTGTGCATAACGTTGCAGGTAAGTTCATTTCTTATAATTCACACATTGATATTGCACAGAGAATAAATAAGTTAAATAATGCTGAATTGCATGAGCTATTTATAAGCTACTGATCATATCGCGCTATATGTGAGCAGATATTCACAATGTTTAACTGAATTAGTTTTTTTTTAATTTCTTTTCTTTTTTTACATCACGTTATACGTTACTATTAATACTGCTTTATTGTGTGCGTCGCATTTTCATGTTCTCATTTTCATAGTCATGTTTAAGAGCTACGAGTAGGCCCAGATTATTAACGTTACACTGCAGTGCATCATTATAAGATATTTAAATGTGTGTTATGTAAAAATAATATTAAGTAAGATTCAGCTGTCAGACACATGTAGTGGAGAATATAATACAATATTTGCCTTTAGAGTCTAGAACTAATACAATAATACTCAGTAAAAATGCCAATGTAAACTTGCAGGATATTAAATCACTGTCAGTATGTGTGCTAATATTTTGAACACTGTCCCCCATCATGACATCAATACTTTTGTGGGTGCATAAGCACTATGTGGTCAGCCGTAGTTGTATCTTTTGTTTTAATACATTTTGTATTCCCCTTTTCCCCCCCATAGAGAGACAGTCCACCCTAGGACACAACATCGGTCCAGTCCAAAACTTCTGAGCAAAAGAAAATGCAGGCCAAACCCTAGGCTTGTTGAAGAGGAGACCAGTAATGATGGACCATCTAGCCCCAAAAGGTCACAAAATTATTTTTTTACTGAGACCCAAACCTAGCATCTGCATTGCTAATGTAAAAAAAAGAAAAATGTCTACCTACTATAACGTTGTTGCTTCAGGATAAAATAAAACAAAATCATTATTACTCATAACTTTGCAAATTAATTACTACATTTAGATATTAAATACTTTAAATACTTCAAATGAATCATCCAAAGTTAGGAGTACCTAATTATCTACATTAGTGTATCTCGACAGGATTAGTCATTTTTCACAGCCATATACAAGCAGTCTGTCAGAGTTGTTTATGTTGCTTTGCCTGTTTTTACTTATGTTAAAGCTTATATACAAGTCTATATCTGTTTACCTGTTTTAATACCATCTGCTATTATCCACTCTGCTATTATTTCCGAGCTTACTGTTTTGGGCAAGCTGATCTTCATTTTCTGCTAAAGAAATTTAAAATACTGATACTGAAAATCTAATATATTTTTTAACTGTTTTGGTTCCTAGAAATGCCCACACTCCTTGGTACAATGGGCAAGCTGGGGAACTGTCTTGAAGCGAAGGATCAGAGCCCACAGGAACAACTGGCATCGCCTTCCAGCACAGGACACTGGGTATGCTGTATTTCCAAACCACTACTGTAGTAACAGCAAGTTATGACAGTAAAGACTTATTACAAAGAAATTCAAATACCAATAAAACAATTTGTCTTTTTTACAGACGCAGTGATCCAGATATTTCCTGGAACCAGCAGGGGCCAACTAGGGGTAGCTATTATTCAAACGGTCACTGAGCTGCGGACATCCAAAAAGACTCAACAAACGTAAAAAATTAAAAGACTGTATCACATATACCTGTTGGTGGATTTTCCTTTTCTGGGCTTGTTTTATGTTTTGTTATAATATTGTATTTGTATATAATAGTGATGGGAAGTCCGGTTATTTTCCGTGAATCTGTTCTTTCGGACAGTTTGTTTCAATTAACCAGTTCAAAAAAACGGTTCACCAGTTCTTTTACGTCCTCACGTAATGACGTCAATTCTACCATCCCGGCGGATAAAAATAAATTCAGATAAAGGCATTTGTAATTACCCTAGAAATCTAGATGCACCCTAGCGGCAGCAAATTTTATTTTGCAGCCAGTTACGACTAGCAACTCTTCGTTGACTTGCGAGCTGGAAAAACCAAACTCTAGTCAGGCCAATCACATCCTGTATAGAGTCGGTGGGTGGGCTTAACATAATGACGACAGAGTTGCAATGGTTCCGCCTCCACGTTCGGTTCAGAGACGGGGCTGTCACGCATGCTCAGTATCTCCAGCTCATCAGTTCTCTGTATCGAACGTGTCCAAAAGAAACAGTTTTTGGTTCTGTAGTGGTAATTGAGAACCGCTGTACCTGTACGTTTGGTAATACGCGCATGCTCAGTATCAGCTGCTCGTGCTCATCACTTCTCTCAGCACTTGTCTCAGTTCAGTGAACTGTTGGAGTTACTGGAGTTACGTATTCTCCAGGATATTGTTTATTTCGAGTCAGAGGTGTCTGAAAGGGAGTAGCTGTGGATCAGCTCTGACGCTGTTTCGAACGATTCAGTCCGATTTGGTGTACTGGTTCAACCGGTTCACTAAAAAGAACTGGTTCAAAAGAACGATTCGTTCCAGAACCGGACATCACTAGTATATAATATAGTTGTGTGTTCAGTGTTCAGTAGTTTTCTAATTTTGCGCAGCTTAACAATTTTTCTTTTTAAATTAAAACTGTTTTAATAAAGTTTTAATGTTTTAACTGTTTTACTGTATTACTTCTTTTTTGCTAACTGCACCGTTTAACATTTAAGGCTTAGGCATGTCATGTGCATTGCATTGCAAGTGTGTAAGTACACGTCCATAACCTATATTTAAAAATATGTAAGAAATTAATGAAAGCATGTTTTTCACATTTGTTTAGTTTACATCATACATCAATGCAAAATATATTGCAATTAATATACGTAATATAAGAACATAACATATTCAAAATATATGTGCACACAATGTTTTTTGTATATACCATTTATATATTCCAAATACATTTATCAAAAATATATATTTATTTTAAATATATCATACATATTAAGTCTATATAAAAACATATTAGGGACACATATATATGTCACATGTATGTAAGCAATATACTATGCATATATGTGTAGTTTGTATATTGAACATTTATTCAAAATATATATGTTATGTATATTGATAATTATATATGTGACATATAAAAAAACATATAAAATATATGGGTTAGTTTTATATGTCAATATATGAAATTGTTCCATTTTCGAATAGGTTTTATATATGGGCAGATATACACTCACCGGCCACTTTATTAGGTACACCTGTCCAACTGCTCGTTAACACTTAATTTCTAAGCAGCCAATCACATGGCGGCAACTCAGTGCATTTAGGCATGTAGACATGGTCAAGACAATCTCCTGCAGTTCAAACCGAGCATCAGTATGGGGAAGAAAGGTGATTTGAGTGACTTTGAACGTGGCATGATTGTTGGTGCCAGAAGGGCTGGTCTGAGTATTTCAGAAACTGCTAATCTACTGGGATTTTCACGCACAACCATCTCTAAGGTTTACAGAGAATGGTCCGAAAAAGAAAAAACATCCAGTGAGCGGCAGTTCTGTGGGCGGAAATGCCTTGTTGATGCCAGAGGTCAGAGGAGAATGGCCAGACTGGTTCGAGCTGATAGAACGGCAACAGTGACTCAAATAACCACCCGTTACAACCAAGGTGGGCAGAAGAGCATCTCTGAACGCACAGTACGTCGAACTTTGAGGCAGATGGGCTACAGCAGCAGAAGACCACACCGGGTGCCACTCCTTTCAGCTAAGAACAGGAAACTGAGGCTACAATTTGCACAAGCTCATCGAAATTGGACAATAGAAGATTGGAAAAACGTTGCCTGGTCTGATGAGTCTCGATTTCTGCTGCGACATTCGGATGGTAGGGTCAGAATTTGGCGTCTACAACATGAAAGCATGGATCCATCCTGCCTTGTATCAACGGTTCAGGCTGGTGGTGGTGGTGTCATGGTGTGGGGAATATTTTCTTGGCACTCTTTGGGCCCCTTGGTACCAATTGAGCATCGTTGCAACGCCACAGCCTACATGAGTATTGTTGCTGACCATGTCCATCCCTTTATGACCACAATGTACCCAACTTCTGATGGCTACTTTCAGCAGGATAATGCGCCATGTCATAAAGCTGGAATCATCTCAGACTGGTTTCTTGAACATGACAATGAGTTCGCTGTACTCAAATGGCCTCCACAGTCACCAGATCTCAATCCAATAGAGCATCTTTGGGATGTGGTGGAACGGGAGATTCGCATCATGGATGTGCAGCCGACAAATCTGCGGCAACTGTGTGATGCCATCATGTCAATATGGACCAAACTCCCTGAGGAATGCTTCCAGCACCTTGTTGAATCTATGCCACGAAGAATTGAGGCAGTTCTGAAGGCAAAAGGGGGTCCAACCCGTTACTAGCATGGGGTACCTAATAAAGTGGCCGGTGAGTGTATATGTACATATATGTTTTCACTTACTATGTGGATATATTTAATATATGTGTATTTCATATACATACATATATTACATTTCCGTATGGGTTATAGTTATTGATTTTTTAGATTTATCAGTTTCGGACAATATTTGATATTATGTTGTTCAATATTAAGATTTTTTTTCTAATTTCTAATTAGTATCAGTCAGTATTGAATGGGCTAATAATTGGCTGATATTAAATATTTTGTTTATTCATCTGTTTTTTTAATTTACAGATTTTTTAATACAACATATAACAATGGATATTTTATCATGCATGCTCATTTCCCCTATTTTTACATTTAGATTACTTTTCTATCTAATGCTTACTTAACATTAATCTTTTTTACATTACTTTAAATGTAATCTTTAGCAAATGTCAAAATTAATATAAATTGTTCACATCGTACATTGTTTTGGTGCCTAAATTCACTTTTTGATTGTACTTTTTAGTAATTAGTATAGTATAGTATAGTATAGTATAGTATAGTATAGTATAGTATAGTTTAGTATAGTATAGTACAGTATAGCAGTTCAATAGTAATTTAAACTATTACTACTAACTTCTATTTACTTAGTATAGAATTTTAATACAGACGATTTATCAGTTACCAGCTATAATAACAGTATGTGCATAAGAGAGGAAATTACAGTGTGCTTTGCTTGATCTCTCTGCCTTGCCAGTCTTTTTCAAACTCCTGCTTCAGGGTCAGAGTGAGCAATGTAAAACTAAGAGTGCTAGGCCAGCGATGGACATGATTGCCGTTGCTGCGCTGTCATCAGTCCACACATTTGAGCAGGAGGCCTCCATTTGTTCCAGCGTGTTTGGCAACAAACACATATGTCTAGTTTTGACCTCCCATTAAAACATCAACCCAAACATGCTGACAGGATCACACTCAAAACACCCATGACAGCTCATTCTGGACCCATTACTGCTGTGCTCTCCATAAACTCGATAATATCTCAGTGTTCACAGGAAAACCTGAAACCACAAAAGGTCTCCACGAATCCCTCAGGACTCTTTTTAACCTTTGTTAACTGCTTTAAATGTCTTATTGTCTATTTGACTATTTCAGAATTTCTTCGTATACGGCTTTCTAATGCTGTTTTCTGGATAAGATTCTCATACTCGTTCAGCTAGAGTGAATCATTGCTCCCCATGGTGTTTTTTTAAGACATTGATGTCTAATACAGCAGCAATTTGATCCTTGTCATTATAGTGGAATGTGGATTTCCATGAAGATGGGAATGGCTTGTCATGAGGAATAGGTTCTTTATGGCTCTGTCTTACACTGAACGCTTTAAAATCCAGGCTGAAGTTCCAATTGATCCAATACTGGCCCAGCAAACCTTTAGATAAATGTTTTCATCTTGGTTTTTGACTGTTCAGAAAACGAGCTGACACACAAAATGAAAAATTGTGGACCTCTCCAATATTCACAAACAAACGGACATTGAAATGTGCTGTGATAAAACGACAAAACATTTACCTGGAGGTAATTGAATGTTTTAGTTTTTTCTCAGCCAGAAGCATTTGTGACCAGAGGGAGACAGTATAACAAGCCTTAAAAACCCAACAAATTGCTTAAACTGTCGACCTGTTTGCCATACGTCAAACCACTTAAAGTAGGATATGTTCCTGAAGCAACATTTCCACTTATTTTAGGTATAGAGTTAAAACAGTGAAAGAACAGCCAGAACCCGAAGAAGCCCTTTTTAAAAACATTTGTGCTGACCTGGCATGAGAAGCTCTTCTTTAACCCTTAAATGCATTAATGTTTTGCCAATCATTATTACATATTCGGGTCTTTGGCGACCAGGGTCTATATCTAACACGGATGGATCTCTACCTGTCGCGATAATATAAAACTCTCCTGATATTAGAGTAACAATTACAGAAGAATAAAATAAAGCATATATTGTTACATTTCGGAGCTTGGAAGGGTTCAGCTTGAGCAGATGTTTTACAACGTCATCACTGTTTTTGTTAGAGCTAATTTTCCTAGTACATTCAGCATCTGGCTCATATTCACAATCTCAAATATTCTCAAAACTATCATTTTCAACATCTTCAAAATCAATATTTTGATCACTGACGGCTTCTTCACCAGATCCACCATCAAGTGACAGTAATATTTGATTGCGTTCAGAACTTGCTCTGCAGTAAATCACTGAGCCATTTCAAGATTTGCTGATGATACTTCCTATTCTTTTGTTTTCTGCCTGCGCTAACTACGAGTGAAACGTCACTTCATCATTGTTTATCAGACATTGTGGAATAAAGCTGGATTGCACTTATTCAGTCGTCAAAGATTCGATTATTGTTGTGAAAACAGGCATTCTTTTATAAAAAAATTAATTAAAATTCTTGTGATATGTTATATAATGAATTGATTGAGGAATACTAAGACAGTTGATGTCTAACTTTAAAAAATGAATGAGGAGGAGGGTAGTAAATTATGTCCCGGGTCATTATAGACTAGAGGTATGCATTTAAGGGTTAACATAGAAGGTAGGTCATGACAAAAAAATATAAAATAAGAGTTTATTTAAAATAATTATAATAAAATATTCATATAATATAAATTCATATAAATATTTCAGTGGATCACAGAAAAGGCATAAAGGCACTTATACATGTAAGAAAATAAAAATATTATTTAAAAAGGGTACATAACACAAAAATAGGAATATAAAATGGAAAAAATATTAAACGTCCTTGTAATTTTGGGTGAAGTCGGAAACTATGGAGATTAAAATCCATAAGCAGAGAGTTTATCAACAGAATAAAAATACGCCAACAACCGAAAATGCAAGGGACAGAACTGAGTACAACAATTCCAGGACAAGACTCGACAAACAACACAGAAAACACTGGAGTTTAAATACACAAGGGGTAATAGGCAATTAAGACAGGAACAATCAGAGAACAAATCAACAAGAAAACTACAAAATTACTTACAAAAAGGAGACCAGACAGTAGTAACTTCAAAGTCCACACACAAGACAGGTAACATAACACAGTCTTACAGAAAAGGCATAATGAAGGAAATAAAATAAAAGCAATACAAAATAAAGCATATGACAAAATAGAAATTAGTACAGTGGTTTACAGAAAAGGCATAATGACACTTTCGAAGTGAAAAAAGTGTAGAAATCTAGTAAATAAAAAATTATGCATAAAGCAAAGAATTAGCTAAAAATACAGCAGTATGAACACTTTCTAAATTAAAGAATATAAAAATATAATACAACAAAAATAAAGACATATTAAAAACAGTCCAAAGCACAACTATTACACTTGATATATTGGAAGTCATTGATTAAACTTCTAGCTTGTGAATTACATCACTGTATGTGGGTGGGGCCCATAATCATGATTTTTGGTAACTGGCTCTAAATCGCATGAAATGTGTTTAACTGATTTGTGCGACTTTAGGATTGATCGTCCCGATGTTGACAAAAGCATTTTACATATGTTACCACATTTTAATACCTTGATAAAAATTGATTGGCCCTCAAAACTCTCCTTGCCCATAATTGCTTCTGTTATTAATCTTGCACAAGCTCAGAGATAAATCAGACCGCAGAGAACATTTACAGAACACTTTTATCCAGTAACAATAAAAAGCCTTTAAGTATATCTGTTTTATGTGCACGTCGCAGGCTCAAATCGCAAACGATGTGACAGAGAAGGTCTATTTCCTTGCACGGTATCTCATTGCGTTTGACTGTAATGACTTGAGGTGAGTCTAATGGAAGCTAATAATAGGTTTACCTACCGCAAGGAGTCTTTCATTTGGGATTTAATGCTTTTTACATCCTGTGGCAGCAGAAGTATGTGTGTGCTGGTGCGTTTGCTACTTTAATCTGTATGTGTGTGACGGTGAGAGATCAAGAGAGGCCAGAGAGGCAGCTTTTTGTACAGCCATCAGACAGGTGGACATTAAACCATCCTGCACTGGCACCATCTGTGCTCAGAATGAGTGTGGGGTAATGACACCTTCGGACTGTGAGCTAGCGCAATGCTGAATTTCACAGAAGACAAATGGTCATTCCAGCCCTGCTGCTGAGGCTAAACTCATTCACACCATGTTTCTGTTAGCTACAGGTAATCACCACTCCATTAACTGTGCGAATGTGTGTGTGGGTGTGAGAGAGTACGGGGAGAAGATCTCCTTGCTTCATGACCGAGTGCTTGGGAGTTAAGGGAAAAAATACGATATTTTAAAGAATCGCTCAATTATTTTTTGTCTACAATGAAAAGCTTTAGACTTCATTGACTTCCATTGCATGGACAAAAAAATTTAGGTTACACTTTATTTCGATAGTCCACTTTAGACATTCTACTATAAGTAACTTGTCAACTACATGTCAACTAACTCTCATTAGAGTATTAGTAGACTGTCAGCTTAATATCTGCTAACACTTAATTTTGTTGGTCCCCCAACAGACATTCAACTGACTATAAGTAACTTGGCGACTACAAGTCAACTTATTCTCCTAACCCGAACCCTAACACCTAACCATAACCTACCAGTCTACTGACATTCTACTATAATATACTAATACTCTAATGAGAGTTAGTTGACATGTAGTTGACAAGTTACTTATAGTTAGTAGAATGTCTAAAGTGACTATCGAAATAAAGTGTAACCAAAATTTATATTTCAAAATATCTTTGTGTTTCGCGGAAGAAATATAGTAATGGTTTTGAACGACATGTGGGTGAGGAAATGATAACAGAGCTTTAATTTTAGAATGAACTATTGCTTAAAGGTAAGTGATGTTAGAAGCTTGATAGTAAAATTGCTATTTTTTTTACATCAGTAAATGCATAAGCTAACATGAACTAACAATGAACAATACAGTTTTAAAATAATTTATTAATGATTGCTAATGTTATTTAATAAGGAAGGAAAAGTTGGCACACCACAGCTCCAAAAATAGAGAAATATTTATTTAATTTTCTCATCACAGGTTATGTTTCGAGCCAAGTGGCTCTTCATCAGACAATGAACTCAAACACTAATAAACCCACCACAGAACTAAATTATATAATCAACCACTTGACACAAAAAACACATCAATATAAACTCAACACAAGGGAACAAATCACATAACTAGAATGAAATTGAAAACATCTAAGACTAAAACAATAAACATATCAATCAAAGACTACCTGACAGCTACCAGAATAAGTTTTCATGCTTGAATATTCAATAAATTCACATTCTTTGTTTCACATATTTAAACTGTTGCAGCACCACACTTCCAAGCATTGTGATCAAGAGAGGCCATTGTTAGCAGTGATTGTACGATCTATTCAGGTTTACAATGCTTTTGGGAAACTCAGCCCTGTATAGTTCCTGTCTCTACGAAGCCTCTCCTTCCAAAAAGCACAATGTGCTCTGATTGGTCAGCTGGACTAGTGTGTTGTGATTGGTCAACCGCTTCAAGCATGTACCCTTACCATAACCGAAAAGTTTCAACACACTACTAACGCAACCTTTTTTCAACTAGGCCTTTTTTTGTGCGTATTCTGACATGGAGAAGCCTTTGAAGTGTTTGTGCTTTGTAAGTTTGCAAACCTTTTTTTATGCTCAAACAGCAACATTGCACACTAATAAATGCTGTAGAAGTATTGTTCATTGTTCTTTCATTGTATTCTTTCAACATAGTTAATAGAAACATTATTGTAAAGTGTTACTGTAAAATTAACCTCTTCTTTTTCCTACACTTTCTCTCTCTCTCTCTCTCTCTCTCCCCCTGAGGTTATGTTTGAGGTGGGTCACATCAATCAGTGCAACCCTGGTCATTCTCCCATCAGGCCTTTCTAGACCCAGGGTCATTACAGTAGCGCACATAGAGATTACCTTTAAGGGAATCAATGCTTTAGTGTTTTTGTTGAGTCAAAGGCTAATTAAAAGCACAGTAATGAAAGAGTGTGGAATGGAGCAGTGGAGCAAAGGGTTCAGAGTAATTAAAACAGCTCTGACACACTTTATTCCAAGCATTCCTCTTGCTACTTGCATGGTGTCCATTGGATTTACTTCTACTTGTGGATATAGATAGTACAGTGATCGGAAGGGGGTATGTTCGGTTCACTTAGCTTTGTCGTGGCTACAACAAATAAACTTGTGGGAACATGATAATATTTTGTGGTCACGACATTATTTTGTCGAAGTAACGCCATCCTTATATTATGGCTGTGGTCTCGAGATCCCATGTTAAGTGATAAAAAGCACAAATAAAATATCACTGTTTCTACAAAACAGACTGAAACCCCCCAAATAGTTGCTCACTTGCAAACTGGTGCTGTTCAGTCATATCAAGAACTATGACAAGCTCAATAACAGGAAGAGATGTGTGAATGTTCTCTTGACTCTGTTTTCACCTTGTGGTGACAGGAATACAGAGTGTCATACCTGAAAATCCAACCTGTGATTTTTTAACAAGAATAATTACCTGAGTCTCATATCGATCACAGGATTAATACCAGTGACGATAGAGCCTGCAATGTGAGTGCAAGAGAGAGGGGGATAGTTGGAGGAGTAGTTAGACATAGAGCTGGGAGAGAAAACACTCTGATTAGAAATTACTCTAGTGTGGAGAGGTACTCATCCTCAAATGGCACCCATTAAACCGTAATGTATTGTACAGGCAAAGCACACAACAGTGCGGCTAACCAGACTAATTCCCGGTTTCCATCAAACATGGCTTAATTAAAGCGCAGCCTGGGGAAAAGTGACACTATTAATGCTTTTATTTTTGGAAGTTTACAAACTATTTCATCTTTATCAAATTCTCTCTCCCTTCACCAGACTCTCTTGCCAATCAGACATTTTGAGGGAGCCAGGCTGAAACTAAGTAAACAAATGGAAAAGAAGAAGAAATATGAAAGGATTTTATTATTCTGAATCCACAGGATGAAAAGTAATTACTAACTCTTCAATGTTCTCCGAATCAAAAAGGCTGGCAATGAAACTAAGATGATAATATAAATGCTTATTAATCCCCCGATCTTCTTCACTACAGCAGAAGCACTTATAAATTACAGGTGTTAGACACACATTACAGTAAATATGATGAAATTAATTTCTAAAAAATATTTTTATTTAATAATCCTAATGTGATATTTGTCATGACAACTCTCGACTCTAGTTTTAGCATTTTATTGAACATGGCAATGACTGTATTTGATCTTGGTTGACTGCTTCTGCTACAGTGCTGCTGTTGATTATTGCTGCTGCAAAGTGCAAGTATGGACTTTCAGTAACACTTTAGTTTAGGGTCCAATTCTCGTTATTAAGTTGCATATTAGCATGCATGCTACTAGTATATTTGCTGTTTATTAGTACTTATAAAGCACATATTAATGCCTTATTCTGCACGAACATATTCTACATTCCTTAATCCTACCCAATACCCAAACTTAACACCTAACTACCTTACTAACTATACTATTTATAAGCAGTAATTAGGAGTTTATTGAGGCACAAATCATAGTTAATAGTGAGTTAAGAGTGAGATTTGGACCTTAATATAAAGTGTGACAGGACTTTCTACTGCTAAGATGCACAGACACACTGCTGTGAGCATGTAAGATATGCTTCTGCTGAATAAATAGATGTACATAAATCCTGTAACAGGTGGAGCTGGGGAAGGGGGAGGGTTTTAGAGGAACTACAGCAAACATTGAACCAGACTATTTAAATGTTGAGCAAGCAATCTCATTGGCTGCAGGATCAGGACATTTTGACAGGCCATAATTGTTGTTGAACTGTTCTGTTGTCTTGAATTCTCTTACTCTAAAATATAAAATGAGGACTGTTCTTGTGCCACCTGTTTCTAGGTCAGACTTACATACTTTCATATCAACCAACACAAATCATGCATAAGAAATATTTTTTCTTCAAGTAAAACCAACTGAGTCTGTTTCAGTAATGCATTCAGAGGCTTCTCTTATTGATTAGCATCAGAAATTAAAATCAGCAACACGCTTCATCTAAGGGAATATGAACCAGCTGTTATCATGCATTTATGTTTAATAGCTTCAGCTTTCAGGGCTGGCAACCGAAATTTAACTTCTCATCTGTAACACCCATCTGAATTCCATTCCCGCATTTAAAAGCAGTACATACACACTCCTCACAGCTTAAAACGAAGCCAAAAGCCTTTTGTGAGCTCTGTGGAATCATAAGATAACTCCCGACATGTTACTCCCTCTGGGCTAACATTAATTTTGCTCACATGACATATTTCTAAAAAATGTGCTGGGAAATGAAGCGTGAATGGTACAAAGACTGAATGCGGAGTTGTCTGGAGCAATCTTATAGCTCTCATTGGCCGGGGAGATTATGTGTAAACACAAATCATTCAATCTCGGAGGGATTTTTCCAGAACAATAAGATGGCATCTGCATATTGTGAACCTAACATTTATTATTGCGCTGCATGTGAAAGGTTTAAATATTGTTGCATGTTGCAGATAAATGCTTCTTGTGTGTCATCCTGCAAACAATAGAAAATACAAATGTGCTCACTTGTCACAGCAGCCAAGTTCAGAAATTGCTCAAAAACAAAAACTACACATTTTCCAGTTTACAGACCCTATTGAGTCACAATGTGAATGTGAATTACTTAAAAGTGAACAACATAAAAACTCATGTTAGACCAACAGAATGCCCCAAATCTTATTTCGTTTTCTGAACAAAGATTTTTAATCTTTATGCACACATGCACGCACGCATGCAAGAACGCACACAAATGTATTTAATAATGGATGGTTTGTAAACAGCTTGTAAACTAGAACATTTTAAAATAACCCATAAAATACGAAAGTATTAGGCAATCAATTAAGACATTTTTCCTTATATACAGTTAAAATTGAGTCCAGAACCCTAGGGTTCTATAAATAACCCAACTGAACCTTATGATAGATCAATTTATTGTTACTAACTGACAATTTGCTGTACAAGACCTAGTTCCTCAATGAATTTATTGGCTAAATGAGGCTTTTTAAATGTAGTGAATTAACAAACAAAGCAGTGGTACTTAGGACAATTTGAAGACATAGTTGAGAGAACCTAAATATCTGAATGCATTTAGTTGCTTTCAGGGTTTGAAATGAACTTTTTCCAATCAAAGGCCAATTTGGCAAAAAAAAAAAAAAAAGTAAAGTTACCGGCCATTCAGAACAACAAGCCAAAAAAAAAAAAAATACAAAAATAAACCAGATTACCTATTTCACAGCTTATATTTGTATATACATTTTTGGATTTCATACATTAATTTCTTATTCAAACAAAATCCGGTCATCCAGCCATCTCCTCCCTTCCTTTCATCTGTCATGATTCTGCCATCATGTCTCTGATTTCTCTGGTCTCGTGGCAGGATCATGGCAGACCCATGTTTTGTGTGCAAGCGCATGGCCTGCTGTTTGGGCCATGTGCTTGTGTTGTCTTGTTTCGTAACCCCGCCCCCTTGTTATCCTTCTCTTGTGATTAGTGTCTAGTCAGTTTCACCTGTCCTCTTCGTTAGTCTCCCTATATCTTCCCCTTGTGTTTCACTGTCTTTGGTCGGTTCATTGTGATTGTTACGTGAGTGTTATCAGTCCTTGCCAAATGTTACTTGTGAGTACCTTGTGAATCTCTTGTCATTGTAAGTCTAGTCATTGTAAGTGTCTCTCGAAGTGTTTGTTTTCTAGTATTTTGTCAGTGTCATAGTGTAGTTAGTCACCATAGTTCTGTCTTGTTTTGCCCCCTCGTGGGTTTTGTTTTCCTGTTTTTGTTCCAATAAACCTTGTTCATCGCACTTTGTCTGCATCTGGGTTCACCTCCTTCCAACCTCATAACATCATCCTCATCCTTTTCACCCAAAAATGATTTTAGATGGAGAGGAACACAGTACAGTACAGTAACCTAAAAAAATGTTTTAGGAAGTTAAAAATGCTTTTTATTCTTCGCTATTGCTTCAAAGCAAATTAACAAACGTGCCGTTATTTGTTGCGTAGAGACGGGCATGTTCAAGTAAGCCAGATATGCGCAGATTCTGTGCAATACGCAGTATTTAATATACCATGATGACTCACGAGTTGAGTAGATTTGGCTTACACAAACTTACTCAGCAAATTGAGTAAACATAATAAGTAACATGCCAAATTGGCTAGTGATTCGACAGCGTTACCCGCCACAGTTGATACCCACAGTTGGCGGGTGTTAATTTCAAACCCTGGTTGCATTGGAATTTAAGTTGTCTCTTTTTTTTTTTTTTTTTTTACAGTGTGGTAAACACTGCACTGCAAAGTCTGACACTGCACCTGTCTGATATTGTCTGGCCTTACAAAGCCACAAAAAAACGGTTTCAGACCATTGGTTTTCAGACCAAAAAATGGTTTTGTTGCTCATGCAAAAAAAAAAAAAAAAAGAAGGAAAAAAGAAATAGCTTTCTCAGACTGTAATATAAGGTGGCAAGCAAACTGTCTGTATTCACATGCCAGTATATCTCAAGTAGCTCCTCAGAAAACTGAGTCACAGAAGCGACTAAATTAAAAAGACAAAAAAACAAACAAAAAAACACCAACATGCATGAATAGCCAAAAGATGCGTTAAAAAGAGGCAGTTTGAAGCTTATCAGTTCATGGTCCTGCTACACATTTATCGCCTGTCTCAGAGCGTTTCCGCAATGTCAGGAAAGCTTGAATGAACAAACGGTTCATGCAAACGAACATGACATGTAGCTGTTTCAGTGAATTTTCAGAAAAGCTGTAGAAGATCTATTTGTTTTAAGACTATACACCCACCCACTCACAGATCTGTGACCTCTTTTTAGTATACATACCGAGAATAACCTGCAGCTGAGGTCTGCCTCCCCTGAGAGGCGAAACAAGCAAATACATACAAGTAAATACACACCAGCCAGTGGACACATGCGCCAGTGGGTGCTCGGATCAGAGAAAAGGCACGCACACACTCAAACATAGCCTGAAGCAAACAGAATATGAGAGCGCAGAGAACCTGGGTGTATTTCAGACGGAGTCAACGACCTCTCCGCAGCTCGGCAACACAAGTCCGGCTTGTTTATTTACACATACAAACACACATCGCTTTATCTCTCAAAGTTTCCCCTACCTGTAGAGCCGACAGCATGCATGGAAGATTTACACATCAAACCAAACAAAACAAATAACTTGCTTTCCTGTTGAATCCACAGGAGTAGATGTTGAAATTAAGTAGATAAGAAACGACTTGTTTATTCCCGTAGGAAACTGTGTTTGTTAAAGAAGCAATACTTATAAAGCATAGGTGTTACACCAAACCGGATGATATTACAATAAATAAATACCACTGCTATGTATTGAAACTCAATACATACATTTAAGAGCTTTACATTTTATTTTATTTTTGTTTTGTTGAAAATATATTTTAAAAATAAAAATACTTTTTAGCATGTGACATTAGAAATAAATATATACTGTAGATATATACAAACTCCAGCCATTTCACAAAAACTTAATAATTTTTAAATAAATACAAACAATACATATATAATATATTATAATATTTTATATATAATATAAATTATTTTACTGTAAATATATTTGTAAAAAATAAGGTGACACACACACACACACACACACACACACGCACACACACACACACACACACACACACACACACACACACACACACACACACACACACACACACACACACACACACACACACACACACACACACACACACACACACACACCTTTGTACTTTGTTTTGCCAGCAGAATACTGAGTTTTTAAAGAAATGCCTTGTGTGCACACCCAGTCCCTGCTGCATCCAGGCTAGTCGTAAAAAGTAATGGAAGAGGTAATTACACCAAAAATAAATGGCCTCTATCAATCCTTAATGAGTGTCACAAAATAGCTGTACACGACCCACGCTGTCTTACGGAGCCCCCAGCAGCCAAAGTTACCATCAACTCTAACACTACCATGAAATAACCACAGCCTGCTGGGACTTCTGCAACAGGCCTTAATAAGAAAACTGCAGAAACGGGGAAAAGAATGATGCCACGAAAGAGAGGTGTGCACCAAACCGCATATTTACATCGAGGTTACATGGAGGTCAATGGTTGACGGAGCATTATGGTATGCCTGTTACTCTAAATGGAACTGCAAAATTCACAGATCTTTTCAGACATTTGGGAAATTGAATTTGGAATGGGACACCGCTGTAAAAACTGCCTATAGAACTTAGAACCGACCCGAAAGATGGGCAATGTTGCCATGCAAATTGCATTAAACTTTAATGCCAGTAACTTTTCTTATGTTTCTTTACTGAATCAGGTTCTTAAGCATGCAGCCAGTGCATGCAAATAAACAATGTTATTATCAGAAGTTGCACATTCCCCTTCCTGACCAGTCTGACCACATGATGAGAATAACTCTGGATACTTGTGTGAAAGAAAAACAACTACAGCAGAATTAATGACTTGTAAGTTTGCATGGCGAAACATGATTTAAAATATGTCCTCCCTCTGTTCTCATTTCAAATATAGATTCATATTTTCTCTTGATTTAAAGCTAAAGGTGCTTATTTGCTCCTGAAAGGTGTGATGTCTGATCTGAGCATCTATTCATAGATCTATATATATGAGCAGCATTGTTTAAGACAGTCAGAGACAGATTGTTCTTGTCAAAAGATGAACATTGACAATGCTATAAGTGGGCAAATCAGAAAAAGGTGCAAAATCTCCATGCATTTAACTTGCAACAGCAAACATACAATTTAGTTTTGTGTATTTGAGTTATTATCACACATGCATTTGCATAATTCAGCCACAGCAGACTGAACTTTCTATAGAGAAACTGCCGATCAGTGTCCAACCATCTTAATTGTTTGAATAATGTTATACACTTATATTTCGAATCATATCATGGTGTGAAATTGTTGACATTTCAGTTTTAATATACAGACTTAATATCCGGATCAGGTTATGGTTTACTCAGTTTTCTCTCTACATTAAGTCAGGATATGAGAAAGAATTGTAACATCAAACTAAATTATAGCTACACATTAACTTAAATGTCAAACCAGGCTAAACAAAAACTTCAAATGTAAAAAAGAAAAGAAAAAGGGAACAAGGATCAGGTCTAAACATTGAAGACAGTGTCTCTGCCTACAACACTTTCTAATAGCAGCTTCTATCAGCTATGCAGTTTTTCACGGTCTTATCCTGCTTTAGCCTTGCTCTGTTCATGTTCCCGTCACTGAGCTTCTGGCATCTCACACACTGTTCATTTATTAATAGGGATAATGCTTCAGTTGCCACTTATCTGCTCCAAATTATGCATGCATGCTAAAATCATTGTATATGTCTGCAGAGAGAAATAGATAGACAGATATATACACAGAGAGAGAGAGAGAGAGAGAGAGAGAGAGAGAGAGAGAGAGATGCAGTGCTGTGTAAAAAATCCTTGCCTCCATTACAATGGCACATTGGGGTCATGCATGAGTTTGCATAACAGGCCTCCATGTTCCAGCGAAGTCCATAAGCTCCAATTTATTCTGCTAGTTGTTTTGCATGTTGCTTGTTTTTTGAAGCATTTCTGAAGCATTTTTAACAGGACTAGCTTCACTCCAGAGGCGACATGTTGTGGAGTCTCTCCAGTCGTCTTCTGAGCGCCCGCCAGGCATCAATGCTAGTGTCATTACACAGCTATGCATGATAGCACTCTTTTGTCATGCTTTGTGTGTAATTGCTTGTGACATTCGTACTTGTGTTTTATGGTGGGGGAGTGGGGAGACGTTGCCAAGCACGGGTTTATCAAATATTACTAAAACCATCCTCGCATGGCTCTCTTCAGATTTTCCTTATTTGCAATGCATACATCACTTCGGATCAATCAACCATCTAAGAAGTGTATGAAAATATACATGCATTTGAATAATTGTGGTGCTTGAACTGAGTTTATTCTGTTTGAGAAGAGTGTTAAAGCTTGTATGTTGCCAACAAAGGGGTAGTTCATTCCAAAATTAAAATTCAGTCATTTCTTAAGGGCCATTCAGTCAGTACACGTTTTTGCGTTTAAAAACGGTTTAAAAAATAAAAAAGTTCAAGTTTTTTTTTTTTTACTTGAGTGCTGCATTTTTGTCACATCTGTATGACTTACTTTCTTCTGCAAAACACAAATGAAGTTATTCTGAAGAATGTTACAGCTGTTTTTGCCCATAGAATGAAAGTCAATGGGGTCCAAAACATAAAAACACTTTCACAAAAGTCATAACGTGTATGCTCCGTTTTACTGTGTTCTCTAGTTAGTTCCCTTGTTTGTTAATTAGTACCCACACTTGTTCATTTTTATCTTTGATAACGCTGTCAGTATTTAAAGAGATAGTTCACCCAAAAATTCGGTCATCATCTACCCTCAAGTTGTTCCAAACATGTATGGGTTTCTTTCTTCTGTTAAACACAAAGAAGATATTTTGAAGACTATGGCTAACCCAAAAATTGTGTGGCACCATTGACTTAGTATTTCTTTTTCTTCCTAATATAGAAGTTAATGGTGCCCCACAACTGTTCTTCAAAATATCTTCCTTTGTGTTCAGGAGAACAAAGAAATTACACTCTAAAAAGTCTAACCATGATTTACTCAATTTTTTTGGTGAAACATTTTTACACTTAAACAAATTGAGTAAATTTTAAAGCTGTGAAATCAATGAAATATACTGTATGAATTGAGTAAATGCAAGTAAAAAAATTAAGTAAATCTGAGTAAATGCATCTGGTATATCAACAAATAAAATTGAGTAAAATAATTTAATATTTAAACATTTAAAAACCAATATTTATGAGTAATATTAGCTGTTTTTATTTATGAGAAATATTAACTTTTTTATTTCCTCTAAAAAACCTTTGTAAAATAGTATTCCATACAACCACCAGTATACATGACATTGGCCTTTATTGTCAATGAGTACAGCAATACAGCATATTTTACACTGTTTTAACATACAAAATTGCCTACATTTAAACTCATTTAACAAACATTTTAGAAGTAAAAATTAAACATTAAACATTTAGGTAGCCTAATTCAAGAGTAATCAACAGGCCTGTTGTCCAATATCCCCCGTATCAGCGCTGGTCCTCGTGCCGGAGATGGACTCGCGCTCTGCGGGTGAACTTCGGACTCCAGACCGCCGTCTTGCGTTTCACTCATAGCCGAAAGATGCTGCGACACGACTGACTCCATAACCTGCCAATAAACAAACAGTGTAAAGTTCTGGCGACATTTTATCATGCAAATTAATTATATTCATTATCATTAGGAATAAACTCGTGTGTTTTATGCAAGGCGTTTCAATCACGCGGAAAAAACAGGCGCGAGCCGCGCGACTCTCGAATGTTTAGGTTTCACATTAGACTTTGTATGTTGTTTTGCATTAAATAAAATGATTTAAAGCACAGTAATGATTTTATAGATAAAATAAAACACACAAACCTGAATTTCGCAGAGGAAATGCACCAATTCGGCGAGACTGAGAAGAAAAGAGGAGAACTGTTCTTCTGGAGACTGGAGTTCAAACAGCCCGCGCTCACTCGACCGTTGAGCTGTCGTCACGTCAGAGGGTGGGGGAGGGGTTGTTTTAATTGAGTAAACTTACTCAATTTCTTAAGTGTGTTAAATATATTAATAATATTGACTTAAATTAAGTAATTTTTGTGGTTCTTGAAACAGATCTGTTTAATTCTCAATTCTCAAATATTTTGATAGAAATTTCACAAATATATTAAGTTTATTTAAAAGAAACAATTGGTTAGTCAAATACTAAATTCTTTTAGTGAAAAAAACTTATATATAACTGTAAATTCTAGACAAAATTAACTGTTGGATTTTTAGTCAATTATTTTGGTATGTTCAACTCAAACAATCAAGTAAATGATATTCAGAGATTTTATTAAGTTAATACAGTTAATTATTACTGTGATATTTACTAAGCCCCTGAATTATTTTTTAGAGTGTAGAGGTTTGGAAAAAATTGAAGGTGAGTAAGTGATAACAGAATTTTTGGGTGAACTATAGCGACTTGGAGGTACACATTCAGGTTTGGAACAACATTTGAGAGAATGCATTTGACTTTTTATGGTGAACTATCCCTTTAAAGTCTAAGAGAATATGAAAGTCGAACAGAATGTAAACACTCAGCTCTATATTTCAGGAGCTCTATATTAGTGATTGTGTGGGTGGAAAGGAAAACCTGAAATATGGAATATCTCTGACTGTTATTTAGTTTAGAACACACAGCAACTACAGTACATGACACCTAAAAAAAAAACAGACAGGAAGAAAACATAGTGTGCAATAAATTAACGCGGGGCAAAAGGCACAGTGGCTGAACGCAATCTATTCTATGTCAGTGAGCTCTGAAATTACATTTTTTGAAAGTGTAATAGTCATGACCCCAAACAGAAAGAGAAACAGTGAAGCAAAACAGATTTATCCACAGATGAGCTTCCACATCATCCAAAAAAAAAAAGATTCATATTCACTCATATTGACGCTATATAAATCTGACTTGATAAACAATGATTTATCAGTCACTGACTTTGCTTTTTAAAGCAATTGCTGAGCTTTCTAAGAAGAAACGAGAGGAATTTGTGCTGTTAACAGCGGCACATAAATGTTAAGAGAAACTACAGAAATGATTTATATACTAATCAAACTGCATAAAGTGCATTATCATCTGATAATGAGGGATTAGAGACTCAAAAAAGATGTGAAGGTCAGATTATATTAATAGGCTACTCAGTGTCATGACTCAATTATTCGTTACATAAGACACGTAAAAGACCTCGGAGGTCATTTTGATTCCAAAAACATGGAGACAGGAAGAAAGGAAATTAATAAGGAAATGTAGAACCATTAATGAAGTAGATTGAAACCATGTACGTGTCTGATAAAATGAACCTTTACCAGACGATCTCAGGGGACGATGTGTGTCTTGATTAGATAATTATCAGTCGCATAATTGTTTCATGGCTATTTAAATACTGTCTGTTTAAACACATCTTTTGGCTTGAATTAGGCAAGTTAAACGTGATCTGTGAAGCTTTTTTCTGTAGCGTGATTTGTCTATTTGTTTAAATAAACATGCGGTCTCTAGTACAGAGCGAGACAAAACAGAGTGAAGAAAAAAAAAAATGACAGAGAAAGTTTGTTTACTGCTCAGTGCCAACAACCATGCTGACAAATAACTGATTCCCAGTCAACCTGAGGCGTTTCACATTCGGCCATTTTAATGGCAACACAGTCGCCTCGGCAGAGATTAAATGTGGACGGCACTTTTCTAATCTTCCTGGGCAACACGCCTTTAAATTTGATTTGAGCTTTCAATGCGGACTGTGAAATCATGCGGCTACACATCAAAGTGTGACCGGGTTTGGCCAGAATGTTAATGTTAAGCAGGTGTACGTCCTTTGTCTTGAGAAAGGTTATGGCCTAAAAGTTGACTGTCTGTGTTACGCTGAGATTAATACAAAAAAAGAAAATTCACAATCCAGATTAGAGCAACATCGGTACGTTCCCAGCACCTTTATTGTATTTCATTAAACTAAATCTACCGTCGCTTCATTAGATATTGCATTTGTTTCAAATGCATTCTGACTGAAAAAAGTATTTTATCACTTTATAATGCTTAATGTCTTCTGCAGCCCCTTTAAGGCAATATGTTGTTCTGTAATTCTGGTATTGGTATAACTAAATCTGTTTTTCATATACAGAAAGGTACACTTTCAGATAAAAAAACAATCCTTTACTTTCTTCATTTCCTACTCTGTATAAATCACTTTACTGAGCTGGAGTATTGCAAAACCTTTTTTTAGTATGCAATTCAGTATTATTTTATTTATATTTTTTTTATCCTACACTACTGTTCAAAAGTTTGAGGTTGCATTAATACAGTAAAACAGTAATATCGTGAGATATTATAACAATTTAAAATAACGGTTTCTAAATGAAAATATTTTAAAGTGTAATTTTTTACTGCAGCCTTCACTGTCACATGATCATTCCGCAATCCTTTTAATATGCTGATTTGAGGCTGAAGAAACATTTCTTATTATCAATGTTGAAAAAACTTGTGCTGCTCAATATTTATATAATTTTAATATTATATGATCTTTGAATAGAATGTTTAAAAGAACAGCATTTATTTGTCATTCTTAATATCTTTAATGTCACTTTTGATCATTTAATGAATCCTTGCTGAATAAAAGTATTTAATTCTTAAACTGACTTGAACAGCTTATTTTAGATAAAATATATATCATATTAATTATATTAATAATTACTAATAAAAATGTAACAAAAATATTTTTAAAAACTATTGTAAAAATAATTAAACTTGTGATTAAATGGTTAAAAGTGATTTGAATATATGCCTATTCATGAATTTCTCTATAGAACTAAGCAGACAAATTCACTGATATGATGTCAGGGTTATGGTCTGTTTTGATAGTTCTGTTCCTCAATCACATATTTCCCTACTATATATTTGTGCCTTTAGATCTGGCTAGCTATAGCTTTGGTTGAGAGTAATACTACTTATGCAAAAGTAAAATATATCTGTTGTCTGGTTCCTCCACGTTAAATGATAATGGCTTTATTCTGGAAGCATAGAAGCATATTGTTACTTTGTGTCGGTACAAAGAGCGCTGCTCGCTTCTGGCAGGTTTGGGATGGTCTCTTTCTCAGTGGGTCCTCATTTGGCCGCTCTCTTTTTTCTCGCTTTTTGTAGGTAGGTCAAAAGAAAGATCCTTTCTGTCAACTCATTGCTCACGTTGATGAAGTCGCTTGTTAGTGGAACTCTCTTCTCTCTCATTAGAGCGAACAGAGCCGAGGAGAGCGGGGCAGGGGATGAGTGACCGGCCTGAACCCTGTCATGTCAATGTGGGCTGGATCCTTCTAGAGATAGGCTCTCATTACTCAAGGTCAGGGTCCGCAGAAAACCTCAGCACTGGTCTAAGGACAGAAGCAAAGTGTCCACCAACACTGCCTCTGAACTGGCAAATAGCTAAGGCCAAAAATGCAAAGCATGTTAGGTAACAGATGTCATAAAAGTAATGAAGTATTTTAAATGTTGTTACACAATGCTACACAGTGATATAGTGTATATTAAAAACGCTACTCTGTGTATTGAAGAATACCAACCAGGCCGACACAGCAACAGTTGTTTAACCAATAGTGTGATTGTGGGTTGGGATATTTGTTTGTTTGCCCAGTGGCAGATGGGGGAAAACCTGCTTAAGAATAGTCATTTCTCAAGTTTGTTGAATTGTACCTTTATGTTACCTTTCATTTATATAGTGAAAAATGCAATTAGAAAAACATGTCTTCAAAGGCAATTCAGAATCATTTTATAAAATTCAGTGGAATAAATTATGTTTGTTTGTGTGTACCTACTTAACTATATTTTGAGGACAAATTTGTACTCAGAAGTGACCAAAACCTGACAAAATCTCCAAAAACCTCCCTTTAGGGATGTCCTAATTTGTAAATATGGTATATAAATAAAGTGATTAAAGGTTTTCTAAAAATGTAAAAATGCAGAAAGTTTTGTGTGATGGGTTAGTGTACGGGGATAAAATATACAGTTTGTACACAGTATAACAACCATTAAGTCTATAGAATGTCCCCATTTAGATATGTGTGTGTGTGTGTGTGTGTGTGTGTGTGTGCACGTGCGCGCACGTGTGTGTGTTTGTTTAACAATGAATAGTGCCTACTATAGTAGGGAAGTATACGATTTCGGATGCAGCCAAAGTCTATCAAAACAGAACATAACCCTGACATCAAATTAATTAATTTGTCTGCTTCACAAATGCATTAAAATCAATGAAGTGAAATAAAGCAATGGTTATGATTCACTCAGTCCCTGTGAAAAGATAATTGTTTTTTTTTTTCTCCAGCATCTCCAGAGATGTTTGGAATCACACGATTTATCTAACTAATTTGAACATTAATATCTTCATCATTCCATTGATTTGTCAACATCTATGTAAAATAATTAGCAGAAAATATAATAACGGAATGAACTTGCCAGCTGCTTGGGATTGTAATATCATTTAGACTACTTTTTTGGGACAGATGGAACTGTGGGTAGTTTAAACTCTTGACACTCAATGTGCATTTTTCCTGTGTACGTTTGCCATAGCTATTTCTTTTGCTGAAAGTATTAAAGTAAAAAAAAAGACAAAGAAAAAAATACTGCGTCTGGAGAAAAGTCTATTTCTCCCGTTTTTAAATGTCGCTAATCGAACTTCCGAACGGCCTCATATCACACACGTTCAGACTGCTGTTGTTGTCACTGTAACGTCCTTGAGTCTTTTTCAGCCCAAATGTCGAGCCTTTCAGAAATTCAATTAATCAACCTCCTGTCCTTTCTCTCAAAACACAGCGTGCTCTCACTGGGTGTCCCTGCCTTCGCTTGTTTACCCCTACTCCTTTGTTGTGCACTTTACAGTGTCTCTCCATCCACAGCTCTCGATGCTCTGGGGGAAGCTGTCATATGGGAAACAATGTTTAGGGGAGTGAATGTGGGGTCATCTCCCTGTTACCCCATCAACACAAGCCACCATCATCAGTTTGCTCAGTATAGGCAGAGTACAGTTGAGAGCTAACATGCGCACACACACAAGTAGCTGGTTCTTGTTTACATAAGGATGTCTAACATGATAATTCCCACTTTAACAATGCCTTGGAGACTATGGAAACAAAAACAAAGATCTGACGGAGACCTGAACAGGCTGACAGTGCAGTGATTCTGTTATCAGCAATGCTCAATCTGAAAGTAAACTGTACTGAAGCAGCAGGGTACCTGAAACTATGGTAAAGTGAAACACCAGGGTATCTGACACTCCACTATACTGATGCAGCAGGGCGCCTGAAACGATACTATTCTGAAAAATAGTGTCTTCAGAAATTATATATATATATATATAAATATAGGGTTATTTTTTTCTAGCCAAATGTTTTCAGTACGTCTGGGTCAGACGTAACAACCCAGTGTTTGGGTAGTTTTCTTGTGTTACTCAGATCTTGGGTCAGACATAACAACCCAGGGGTTGAGTTCTTCATTGCGGTCTTTTTGCAACCTCTTCAGGAAAGAGCAGTGCAGCTCCGTCAAAAATGGCATGTCTTCGGTAAAATACAGGTTTGTGTACATTTTATTTGATCTATATCTATATCTATCAATTCTTTATTGTGCTGTATATCGTAAAATTTTATGCAAAGCAACATGCAGGGGCGCGATGTGACTCTGAACGAAACGAAAATGTGAACGAAACGAGTGTCGCGTGGATCTTTTCGCGTGATGGAAATATAAAATCTGCTATACTGTAAAATATGATTGTAAATAAAGGAATGATCATGCAAGCCAGAGGTTGTATCGAGTATTTTAAAAAACGTTTAGAAGATTTAAATTAGTCCGTAGATATAAGTAAAAAAAAAAAAAAGAAAAGCTAGTTTTATAGAAAAAATTATCAACTATGGGTTAAATCAAACCATTATGCTGGGTTAAATAAACAACCCAATTTGCTGAGTAAAATGAACCCAACATGTGGTCTGTCCTATATTTACCCAGCCCTTGGGTTGAATCAGGGCTAGACTGACCATTGGGCATACCGGGCATTTTCCCGGTGGGCCGACGCGCTTTTTGGGCCGATACATCTCATACTTTTTTTTTATATATTTTTTTTTACGGCCCATACAACTCGTATCGGCGGCCCATTCGTTTAGTTTTGCTGAATTGTCGGCCGCGGCGCTGGGATCTTTGTGCCGTTAAAACGCACTGGACAAAAAAGTCAGTGTGGTTTTTTTTCTTTCTCACAGACCGGCCCATGAAACACGGAGATCAGCGGCCCATTGGTTATTTTCTTGATTGACACTGGGCTGGGCCAATCACATCTTTAATCACCCCACCCCCCCATCTGGGCTCTGAGCGAACGTGCAGTGTCAGTGTGTCTCTGTCAAAACAGTCAGAGCGATGGAGAAGAAACGCAAGGAATGTGCAGAGAAATGGCGTGAAAAAAAGAAACAGGCCCTTCAAGTGTCTGATGAGGAGTGAGGAGGATCAGGAGAGACATTAGTGAGTGTAGAGAACTGTGGGACGCAGAACTAGGCTACTTTCAGGACACAGGCTATGAGAAGGAACTCATTACCATATCACGCATTATTTCCACATCTGCATATTTGACGATTAAACGCATTTTACTAGAATTGTAATGAGAATATGAGACCCGTTTGTAAACCATGTTTTCCGCCAAAATAAAAGCTTGATGCAGTTTCCATCAAAATAAAAGATATAATGTGTTTATCTCTTTCAAGTATATACTAAAATATCAATTATTTTAGTTTAGAAATTAGTTCTAAACTAATTATGAAAGTTGCTTTTATTTTTCAGTGCATGTGTTTTACAATATATGGCTATTATGTGATTAACATTATAACTATGATTAATTATGTAGTAGTGTAATGTAGACAGACACTATATCACAACTAAAAGAGTTTTGAGTTTTTCTTTGTTCAATTTGCACACTGAATATGGGTTGGAGCTCTTAATTTTGAACTCTCAAAGTGTGCCAGATTGATGAATTTAACATTAAAAAGCACAAAATGTTCTTACGGGGGGCATTCCCCCGAACCCCCCTAGAGGGACAGAGGTACACTCACCGATACTATTGAAAGATCTTGTGAGAAACACTGTTATTGCCAGTGCAATTGGAGAATTGTATTTTACGCTCAGTAGTTATTTATTTTGGTAACTCTTACCCATTCCTGCTCACACATTACTTGGAGTTGTTTTTATACATATTGAAGGGCGTACAAAGTTCGGTTGTGTTTATGTTCATATGTAGTGGGCCAGTCTGGGCCAAAATGCCCGGGCCAATTTTTTTGTCCCAGTCCAGCCCTGGGTTGAATACATTGATTTTAAACCAGTGTTTTTTAGAGTGTGTATAGTCACATCCTGTGACATATTTTGTACTGGTTTGGAGGCAGTCATGTGTTTTAGTTTTTCTCTGTTGTGTTTTCTTTTTCGTTTCTCTTCTGTGCTGCTTCTTTAACAGGAGCTGATTGCTGACACCTGATACTCATTTGCTGATAGCCAACTAGCACTTCATTCATTGGCTACTTCAGGGAGGAAGCCAGCTATAAAAGCTATCAAGAAAGCATAGATGGGAGAGAGGAGAGGAGATGAGAAAGGAACAGAGACACCTTTCTCTCCACATGGACCTTCTCTGCAGCCCCAGACAATTGTTGCTAATGTGTTTTGGTGTTAAATACTGAAACCTGCGATAGAGTTTCAGTTAGTACTGTTGTTGTGCTCCTGCTTGGAGTGTTAATTCCAACTCTCAATATTGCTGACTCACTTGACAATTCTCTATTTGTTATTTTGTTAAATTTATATATAATTTGTAGGGGAGAGGGGACCATTTTTCTTTTGATAATGATTTTTTCTCCTGTTTATGGGTTAAGTTAGGGAGTTAAGGAAGTGAAATTGTCTTTTTTTCCCTTTTTTTTTTTTTTTACTTATAGGCAAGTTAGATCTAAAATTGAGTTATATACTTTTTTGTTTGTTATTTTGGCTATGCCCCCCTCCTGAAGGCTTTTTGTGATCTTGTTATTATTTCTTTACAAAATAAACCAAACTTGCAGTACATTTTAGTGACTGACCATGTTCTTTAGTGCTGGGACTGGGAATGAGAAGCTCCATGTGGTCTCTCCTTTCGTCTTTTTACGTTTTCCCTCAATCCCCTGGACTCACATTGAATTGGGGATTGTAACTATATATATATATATATATATATATACAGATTTAATCAATTTCGGCAAAGTCTTGTTAAATACTTGCAAAGTCTTACTCAAAACCCCAGTCAATCATGTGAACAAACGTGATTTTTTTTTTTTTTTGTGCCAGTGCTGGACATAAAATGGAACAAATATCTCTGTATTGTGTTGTGATTTAGCTGATAGATAAGTAGACTGATGGATATACAATATTTAACGATAGAAATATAGAGTGACAGATAGACAGACAGATAGATAGACAAACAGATTATGTATAATAATAATAATAATAATGAGGATGCAGATCATCTAGTTGGATATTGTAAAACTTTAATTAAACTGCAGCTGCAAGTCATAAAGAGATCATTGGGGATTTTCTTAATTAAGTTACATTAAAGAGGATCATTGTTCTTTTCACTATCAATACAATTATTGCATATGCACTGCTTTGATTTCATGCCCACACTCTCTCCTTTAGAAGTGGTTGTGAATGCAACACTATTCCTGTGCCCAGCCATATAATGAGATGGTGAAATATTAGGCAATTCTACAACCCAATTTTAAACCCATCCCTGATTGCAATAGGACGGGGGGGGGGGGGGGGACACATGAATATTGTATCTTTTTTGTACATTCTAAATAATGCCTGGTTGTTTCAACCCAAATTTGCATTTTTTAGAGTGGAGCCATTGTGGCAGCGATGTTTGCACACACACTGACCATTTGTTTACTTCAGTAAATGTAAAAAAACTATGTAACTAACTGGTTGTGAGTGACTCCTCTGCAGACGCAATAATAGTGTGTCAGAAGATTTGTAGTAAGTGCAAGTCTTGATCAGGTCATTGATTGGTTAAAACACCTGAATTGAAATGTTTTGAAGCGATGCATTTTTAATAAGCATACTAAAAAACTAAAGACTGATGGACACTGGCATAAATCAAAGCTTGCAAGAACGCAGTGCATTTAGTCGGAGGTTTCAGGCACACTGTGGCCCCGTGCACGCTGCCATAATTCATTTGGGTTGTACGGGATACAGGCATATGTATGTTCTCATTAAGATCTCAGTGTTCTCGGCCACAGGGCATTAGCTCGAAGCTAATACATTTGGCAGCTAATGAGCTGCAGTGAGTTTTAGGTTAGAGCGAAACGAGGGACTGGGCCAAGCATTGCCTCTCCCTCATACACTGCCCTTTACTGAGACTGAAGAAAAGCAGAATAACGTCCATGCTAATGAATCAATCATCGCTAGCAGATAAATCACAACTAACATAACGCTGAGGCTTACTGTCATTATGATGAATCCCTTTATTTGGAGGTATAGGCTCAGACCAATAGCAGACTGTCTCCTGCACATGCAAAAAGTAATGATCATGGACAGAATGTGATACGGTGTGGTGAAACAGAACTGTAATACACTGCACGCTCCACTGACTCATTTTTAAATTGCTGTGGTGTGGCAGAACGAATGCATTTCATTAGAATGAAATTATATCAAGTATCAATTCACAAGATATCGAAGCTTCGAATGCAATGATGAAGTTGTGCGATGCATATGCCTGAGACCATGCAGATGGGCTAAGAGATGTTTTAAGGGTCTTCATTACTTCTACATCACTCCACATCTCGCTGAATTTTACTTTGCATTGCCTATCTAGATTATAATTTAAAGTAGATTATACAAATTGTGGTTTGACACCGGTGGGCTGTGATTCAGTAATGAGTCTGGTAAAACAATGCTATAAATGCATGTAGGTAAATAGGTTTAGCAGCTTTTAAAAGGGAGGAATTAAACACAT
Organism: Semotilus atromaculatus; assembly: GCA_031834385.1. Lineage (NCBI taxonomy): Eukaryota > Metazoa > Chordata > Actinopteri > Cypriniformes > Leuciscidae > Semotilus > Semotilus atromaculatus. The sequence continues at coordinate 13,884,759 of JAULUF010000020.1, forward strand.
GGCATATGTTTTGTTGTTGATTTCAACGTCGCAAATTCTTCTGCAAAATGAAATAGATGCCAATGTGGACAGGTTGTGTGATATGCACTCATGAATAGAAAAAAGAAATGAAAAGACAGACAATATTAAATGCATGCATGCTTGCAATTAGGATGAATATGATTTGTGCAGACGACAATGTGTTTTGTGCATGAAATTCAACCTTTTCATTGTATTACATTTATATTTTAAGATTCAATTTGTGAACATTAGTTAATGCATAAGGTTTAATGAACTAACAACGAACAACATTTGTACAGCATTTATTAAACTGAACTAAAAAAAATAAAAATTTATAAATTAACTGTTGTTCATTGTTAATTCATGTTTGTTCATAACACATTAGTCAATTTCTAAAATGTTATATGCAGAAATTAATATAAATCAAGATTAATGAACAGTATTTTGGAGGAATTATTTCCATTCATGTTAGTTACTAATGTTAACAAAAATAACCTTATTCAATTTTGGTAACATATAATAAGTATACATAATAAAGCACTTACAAATCAATAACAAACTATTAGTTTATATATTGTAGTCTCTACATTGTTAATATATTAATAGGCTATATATGAATAGTGAGTTCTTCATTCATTGTAACTGTAATTAACATAATTGTGTTAATTACAATGACAATGAATGAAGAACTCACTATTTATATTTATTGTTTAATTAGCTCGTAGTAAAATAATTGTTAATTGGTTATTAGGAGTGAATAGTTCTCACTTTGGATTAGATCACGGAAAAGGGGAAAATATCATTTATTAAGTGCTTTGAACCAACCTTTGTTGAACATTACTTGCATTCATACATCAAGGACAAACACACACACACACACACACACACACACACACACACACACACACACACACACACACACACACTCTCTCTCTCTCTATCTGGTTCGCTATCTTTGTGGGGATTCTCCATAGTCGTAATGTTTTTTTATACTGTAAAAACTGTATATTCTATCCCTTACACTAACCCTACCCATCACACAAAACTTTCTGCATTATTACATTTTCAAAAAACATCACTTAGTATGATTTATACGCTGTTTTCCTCATGCGGACTAAAAAATGTCCCCACAAGGACAAGGATTTCAGATATTGCTATCTTTGTAGGGACATTTTGTCCCCATAATGTAGGGTTTACCAGACGCACACACGCACACACGCGCGCACACACACACAGACTACAAGAAATAATATTATACTGTTGGGTTGCTACTTGATATCCAATGTATAATCTGTATCCTGAAGTAAAACCAGTGGGACCACTGCTTTAAGAAACCCTTGAAATACACCTTTATTTTTTTATGGTTAAGGTTTTACATAAAAATAAATAAATAAATAAATTTCCACCAGAAAGTTGTGTAAGAATGTGCACTGATTCCAAGTTCTAGCATTGCTAGAGGGCTATTCTGCCTAAATAATTTGGTTTATTAAGTTTAATAGTTCATGAGAACAGCCTTGTTCAGTAGACTTGCTCATACTGTCAGTTGAACACACTTACATGAAAAATACTAATTATCATACAGTATGCTAAATTTACATCAACAGGTTTTGCTCCTACAGTAAGTAAACTATCAGTCATTTAATTTAAAATTATTTTGCATGTACAGTACATGGCACAGTCTATGCATTTAGATGAGAAACAATTATATACAGGTTACTTTAACTGCTTTAAATGACTTTATGTATTTATGTAATGCAATTTCATTTCATCTGCAAGATGTATCCTGATTAGTTGTTACTTATTGTACATAAAGTGATTAGTATCTGCATCAAATCCAATGTCTCCCATTTTCAAATGTTTAGCATGCCAATCTTTTGATTTGGTTCCATAAATGTCAGTTTGTCCCTGAAGAAACTACTATCAAACGGTCGCTCCCTCTCCTCCAGGTTTTCTCCGCCATGTACTCCCATTAAAACGAGAGTAATAACTCGCTTAATTATTTTTTGCATGAAGAACAAAGTTCATAAATGAGCGTTTAAACGAGTCATGGTGGAGCCTGCCACCCTCTCCTTATGACTTTATCTGATAATTAATTAAAAACAAATGAGATACTCCTTTGACTTAACTGCTGCTGAAACATGACCAGGATATTGGAGGCATCCTTTAACGACCTGGGATAGGGTGATAATTAAAAAGCTGTCAGGGCGCATTACATTATCAGGTCTGCACGCGAATGGATGTGTGTGTTTGTGTGTGTCTTCCCACAGATGTATCTCTTGACCCCAGCCTAAGTGGATATGCAGGGTTGGCTTCCGCAGGGGTCAAAGGTCACAGATTAATCATGGCCCCGAACATTAGTAATTTTCAATTATGATGCCGTGGGGGAGCCAATCTCAAGGAAGGACGTGTGGAGGACAGCTTTACTGAGAGGCTCCTACCGCCTCGCTCTCATATTTCAAACACATTGTCACCTGCTTCATAGGCAGAGTGATAATTAAAGCTGTGCTAAACGTTCCATCTTTTTAAGAGCAATCGGATTGGAAAGGTCACAATCTGCGTACAGTCCAAAAGAAAAAGGCATGATAAAAGGGCAAAACAAAGTAAATATGAAATCATTTTGAGTAGGCCCATAATGGTCCATAAAGAAGGTCCACTGCTGGTCAGCAAACTAACATCATCACTGCCACCCACTGATGTTCACTACTGACTGACTTGTTAATGGTGGCCTTAGAGTGAAAGACAGCCATTAACCTGCAGTGTTTTAATGGCTAACTTGCACCTACAGAGTATCAACCTGCTGTTGCCACTCATACAAAGAGTTTCTAGCAAAATTGTTATGATAGTGTCACAATGTTAAATTTGAATTTGAATTCCTTTTTTTGTCCACCGGAGTGGAAATTTGTCTTTGGCTCCACCAATACATAAAACTGAGAAACTAACAAGCACTAATAATAAAATAAAGTAAAAAATACACTACAAGGTCACACTAGATATAAAAGTACATTTCGTGTCAGTTTCTGTTACTTTATCAATCTCTTTCAGTGTTAATAATTTTAATGGCATTTGGGATGAAGGACTTCTACATATTTTTATTTGCCAGAGGGACTATGTAGCACATCCCAGATTTTAGGGGCTCAAACTGCCTGAAGAGAGGATGGGAGCTGCCAGAATACTCCTTGCTTTCTTCCTTGTCCTTTCTGTGAAAAGATGTGTCAAGGACTTCTGGGGTTTACTAAATATTTTACTTGCCAATGCCAATTCAAGAAAGTCTAAAATCTACAATTTAAGTGGCCATACTAGGCAGGGAGATTAGGTAAACTAACCCTGTATTGATATTGAGGTCAATCAGCCTTTTCATGAGAATATGTATCTTCATTTAATTAAAAGTTGAGCAAAAATCTATGAATGAAACCCTGGCATATCCTTTGGGATGCATAATAAGTTTTGTAACTGTATTAAGCAGGGTCAGAACAGCATCATATGTGCTGCAATCTCTCTTAAATGTGAACTGGAGTGCTTCAATTTAAAAGACTTGCAATAACATCTTCCTCATTGATAACTATTGATGTTTCTATCTCATCACATTCCATTCTACCATCCACAGTATCAAAACTACAGTAATAAATATTCAAATCATGCCTGTCTTATACATCAGCAAGTCTCCATGAAGCAGTCCCTAATTTACTCTTTACATCTGTCAGACCACACTTGTATTTGCCTGGTGACAGGTTTCACTCTCTTTACTACAGCCTTATATTAGGAGATGAATTACATTGAGATCAGATTTCCCTGGCGGAGGTCTGCATACCGCTTTATAAGCATTTGGAATAATTCCCTTAACAGGGATCAATAGTCCGGTTTAAACGAATGGGACAGTCCAGATATTTCTGAAGAGTAGGCAGATATTCAGATAAGTCACATAAATTAAAACCCCCAAGAATTAACACAGGTTGGTCTGCAGAGCGAAGTGAGTGCTTCTTAATAGCTCTTCGCTATTCTCTCCCATGCGGCATCGACGTTCGGTCTGAATACATAAGTAAATATCACAGTAATCTGGCCAAACTCCCGTGGGAGATAAAATGGTCTTAAATAAATTGTCCGGTGTGCACAGTACTCTGTGCCCCAGCTATTGTCAACAAACGCACACAGCCCTCCTCCAATTGATTTAAATGAGGTATGCTCGTCTCTGTCCGCTCGTATTTTTGTATAATCTGTTAAATAAAGGGTTGCATGGTGATCTTTGAGCCAAGTTTCTATAAGGCAAACGAGGTTGCTCTGTTTGAATTTACAATCATGTTCAGCTCATAGCAAAAGTTCATCTAGTTTGTTGCTTACCGAATGCATGTTTGACAGGGTAATGATGGGCAAAGAAAACCTGTTCTGGTGTTTCCAGGATTGGTACCTCACGCCTCCTTTTGAGCCATGCTATTTACTCTCTTTCTTTCACCTCTCCGGCCATCTGTCATGCCGCCGGATTGCATAACAATCCTTTGGTAGGTTTGACCCACTAGTAGTGCATAGTGACAACAGGTCTTGTCGGTCTGTCCAACAGTTATTCTCAGGCACGAATGCCTTAAGGCAGAGTAATATCCAGGGTGGTGCGAAATTCATGACAGAATACAAGGTAAAATAACCTTTCCAGCAAGTGTAATCCATTTCAGAAGAATAGAACTGTTCAAACCAAATTTAAGATCTCAAACAAGCAGATCAGGTCAGCAGTGGAGCCAGGAAGTGCAGTTTATGTTAGCTTGTTTACTAACTTTGGAAAATCCAAAGATTAGTTCTTCCTCGAAAGCGACCTTGTACCTTCTTAACATGTTAAGACTTCCATGACTTATGACTTCGATAAAAAAAAAAACGTGTGATACACAACCCTTGATTGAAAACTTGCACCTACAGAGTATCAACCTGGGGTTGCCACACAAACACAACTTTTAGCAAAAAACTAAACAAGAAAAGCTCATGCTATGAAATTGTCATAGCAAAATATTACTGGCTTGTTACTTTGGCAAATCCAGAGCTTATTTCTTCCTCAAAAGCCCTTGTTGAAGCTCTTGACATGACATAAGAATACATGCAGCCATCCACAACCATAGCTAAAATTAGCATCGCTAATTAGCATCGCTTTTAGAGCAAGTCAAATATGACATAAACTTTACACTTAAATATACTGCACAGGTGTATCTGTGCATCAAATCTGTTTTAGAACATAGTTTAGAACATTTCATAAGTGCCAAACCAGAAATATCATTTAGATGTGACACGCTAATCATATCAAGACTTAGCACACCATTAAGCAGTGATGTTGACCTCCATTGAAACTGCAAGTGGTGAGTTTACCTTAAAGAATGTAAAATGCATATGTAAAGAAATTATGTAAATAGTGTATTCTTGCCCACATAAATCTTCACAGTGGGATGCTGAGGGCCTGTTGGGCAGTTTTCCATCAGGCAGTTTGGGGCTGCTGAGTCCTAGCAGCAGGACAGTCTTTCACTCCCTCCTGGGCTTGAAAATGGCTGACCACCATCTTTTAGATTTGTCTTACTCACTCTCATTCACTCTAGAACACATTCTAAAACCTTCCATCCAAGCCAGCACAGCGAACTACATTCACCCCCAGACATTTCCTCCTCTCTATGGGATATCGAAATTGGTGACTTTTCAATTTAGACCATGTCACAACTATCAGAAGCATATACTGAAAAATAGTGTTTTTTTAGCCTAGTTCAGTCAAAAGCTAACCCACTAAAGCTAGGGCCAGAAACATTTCTTAACGAACATATGCAAATGCTGACGTGAATTCCCGGCCTACACAACTGCAAGCAGCCATTTTCACCAAACGTAATGGCTGTGTTGTATTACTCAATGGGGCACTAGAGTTACCATCAAAAGTCAACTTTTTTTTCTTCAAACTGTTGCTCCATGCTAGTAGTTGACCTCGAAGAAGATAGTTTACCATAAAGTTCACTACAGAGTACTTGTGTTGTGTTATGAATTGCAGCCTGACACATTTCGGAAAGCAATGAGGCATGAAATGACACAGTGTCATATAAAAAGTGGGAGCCAAGTACAGAGGTAGAGAAATGCTACTTTGCACGACAGACTCTCATTTTCTTTACACTGCAATCTGTATTTATAGATGACTTGCGTAATTTATCAATGCAAACACCTGCCAGAGGGAGAGAGAAAGACAATGAGAGATAGAGAGCTTTCGGTATAAAGTCCAGTCCACATTGCAGCTAATCTGGTCAAGAACTGCTTACTTGGATTAATACTGCTTATCTAAAGTTACCACATATAACTTGTTTTGTTTTTAACGTGACATTTTGGGCTGGTTTATTTAAAAATAGTGTATATTATACCACAATAATGATTTATTTAACGGTTGATCAGAAAACATGGGGAAAATAGTTAAATGTGTAAAGGCTCTATGATAATAATTTATCCATTCAAAAGTAATAAGTACTCTTTCATGGGTTCTGAAAACAAATAGGAATAGACATATTTGCTCATACTGTACCTTCTTAAGCCAGCCAATCAAATTCTAGCTTGCCAGATCAACAACATACTTACAATTTTGTCAGCAAAATGCATCAGACGTACTATCAATCCCTTCACCCTCTCTCTCTCTCTCTCTCTCTCTCTCTCTTTCTCAACCTGTCACTGGTTTGGATGTTATGACACTGATCAGCCCTACAAAGGTGTCTCGCTCCAACGCCTCTCGTTGTGCCAAAAATGTTCTGCCAAACAAAAGGACCGGGAGGCGGTGGAGCAATCGCACCATGGCACGAGCCTGAGAAATATGCACATTTTCTTTATCCCTACAGAGGATATGAATGAATTTAAAATAGGTACCAAAGAAATCTAAAGCACTGTCACAAAGCAAAAAACACCTACTCATCATGTTTTAAAGAGCATGAACGGTCCCTGCTATATTTGGACGCTGAAAATATTAGGTGTTAATCAGTCTTGTGTTCAGATTTCACAACATCATTTATATATATCTCTAAAAATATGTTATGGAAATTTGCTGCTTTAATATATGGGCCACATGGCTGTGATAAAAAAATGCCTCTTTATTGAGAATTTTATGCTGTAAAAAAAAAAGAAAGATAATAATAAATAAATTCCCTTAGGCAAGGCAAGTGACCACTGCTTCATTATTATTCATTTCCTTCCATCTGTCTCCTAGCTTCTTTATTTTAGGAGCTGTTTCAAGAGACTTAACAACAAGAATTTGCAGTTATTATTTCCAAACCGCACTGAGAATATCAACCATTCCTAGATATTGTGGAATTATTGTGTCAATATTTAAAATAAATAAATAAAATAAAAACACTGTATTTGTTTGTCTCTCTCCTAGCATAAACAGAAAAGAACTCACCCATGGTGAAAAACAGCAGAGGTTGTGTAAGGTGTAGTAAATATTTCAGAGTCTTCCTTCCACAGACACAGGAAAGCCACTATTTTACCCTTCATTTACTGAGGACTGGCCGCCTAAATGTCTTCACTTATATCAGGGAAGATGGATATCACTTACAACTTATACCATTGTAATACCCTGTAATGCTCATATAAACCCAGTGTCCATGTACAGGCCAGTCATATATGTATATAACCTGCATACAGTATATGGAATATGGGTTACACTTTGTTTCAATAGTGCACTTAAGACAGTAAGTTTGAAACTACATGTCAACTAACTCTCATTAAAGACTGGTCGGTTAATTAGTATAAGTTAATGCAGAGAAAATATAACGTCACACTCTCTCAAGCACATTTTATTATTACCAGCGTTTCGGCAAAACAGCCTTTGTCAAGGTACTACACTACTAACATTTAGAAGTCAGAGTTTTCTTTTGTAGAACAAAAAAAGAGAAAATATGGAAAACTGCATTTCTAATCTATTCTCAGTAACATTAAAATGTTCTTTGGTCTTTTCTACCAACTCTTGATGATAGTTTCAATAGTGAATTAACATGGACATCTGAGGGGTCTCACAAAAATCTTTTATCCATTAGCCCTTCTTTTCAGGGAAAGTTTGATAGACCCTTCTCATGTGCCCTTTGGATTTTTAGACCTACAACTGCAAATCAATAGAAAGGCTTCTTTCCATGTTTACAGGTCAGTAAATACAGAAAGAGAGAGAAAATATGTGCATCCATATTTTAAATTAACTCCAAGTAATATAGTCTGGTCACAGCAAGAAATAGAGGTGGTCTCTAAGAATGCAAAGCGTGTGCTGCCCTCTTTACACCAGACTCCTCCATATGCGCTTCCCGATGTGCACCAAAAATCCCCTTTTCAAGGGTACTGTTTTTATCTCACGCTTGGCTTCTCCTGTGTCATGATTGATGCAAGACGCTCCCAGCCAAGTACTCATTGTTTTTAAGACCACATACCTGAGTTATGAATGTTGCATAAGTTGTGTGAAAGCTAAATATGAAATTCAAGGAGAGAGATTTTGCCTGCAGTGGGAATGGAGGCTGGACACATGTGCATTCAATATTAATCCTCTATTTGTGGGGAAACTCCAAGCGGATGAGTGCCGGAGAGAAGAGCAGACATTGGTGAAAGAACTTATTAAAAGAGCAGACGTGCATCCGTGATACTTTTTCTTTCTTTTCGCCTATTGCATCACAACCATTCTTTCCCAAAGTTTCCTTGGGAAAAGCATCAAGTAAAAGGACAAACCAAACAAATCCATCTTATTGATGCCATGTACATAGGGAATATCTGCTGTGATAGTCCCTCTCACCCTTGTTTACGGGGAGGAGAGATTTATCAATATAACATGTGCTGTGCGGGTTTCTGACAAGCTGTGAATCTCCCACAGCTCTCAACCAAATGTGCAGGGAATTCTGGGAGAAGGTGAGGCTCTTGGAGGTGTTCCTACCTTCACTGAACTGTGACCAGTAGAAAAAGAAAGGGGAAAGATCTATCTATCTATCTATGTCAATTACATGTAATCTACAAGGAATCACATAATTACCACATTGGCACAAGGTGATTGGCCTCTGCTGATCCTGCAGCCAATGAGATCGCTTGCTCAACATTTAAATAGTCTGGTTCAGTGTTTTCTGTAGGCTAGTCTTGCAGCGCTCTATCAGAGTTTCTCTGAAACCCTCCACCTCCCCCAGCTCCACCTGCCTACACTGTAAAAAATATTTTAGCAATTTAGTTATTACAACTTATTTTTTTAACTAGATTGTCCAGACAAGAAGAAATTTTAAGTTTTCTTGTCCTCAACTTATCGAAATAAGTTAGTTAAACTAATGAAAAAGAACCATGCAAAAAGATAACTCAAAATAATGAGTTAAGTTTTTTTACAGTGTAGATCTGCTGCGGGTCTATTTATGCAGCAGCATATCTTACATGCTCAAAGTGTCTCAATAATCAACAGCAGCAGGATAGCAGATATTACATTGCCACATTCAATAACATGCTTAAAATCTTTAAGACCAAAATCTTCTTCAAAATAAAAGAGGGTGGAGAGCAGAGCATGTCAGGACGATGTTTAGAACCTCAGCTGAAGATACAGTGGGCATCATGAGTGGTGGAAACTGAACTTCACTGGGGACTTAATGGATGTGAACAGGAGTCATGAGAAACAGTCTCAGCCCCTTATATTGCCCGACTGCAGAACTAAAGTACTGTATGTCAGAGTCAGTGTTTAGCCCTTTTGCCATATTTATTTGCCATTTTAATAACTTATTATACGCTGACTTTTTCACTTAAACCAAGTGAAAATACACTGGGGATTGTATATGTCTGATTACATGGTAATGTATTCATACAAAAATCAGACTAAGGGGGAATTAAGGCCACAAAGACATGGTTCTTGCTCTTGTGAATCTTATTAAAACAAACTTCCTCATGTAAATTGCATTAGGCATGTTGTAGTGCATTACCAGCATCTGTATAATGCATGACCTCATAGATAATACACATGATTTTCCGTTGTTACAGTATTCTAATAGTGCACAGATGACAGATTCAATTAATTCAGAAATCAAGAAGAAACAAAAACAGTTGCGACTAAAATTAGAAATATTTAGTCATTTTTGGGGTTTGTTTGACAAGTGTGTCTTTTCATGTGCAGAAGGAAGTGGCATGAGCTTGGTGGTGGCGACAACACTTGTCATAATGCAAGTTAAAGAATAGTAATGTGAGAAAGTACAATGAAAATAAGCTGTCATAAAAATAAAAAGTCTGAGCTTGGCTAAGGATGCTGAGGACAGCGTGTTGATCAAACAAATAGAAAAAAAATCAAAGATTACTTTGTCACAATAAAAAAAAAATGCAAAAATTGTTGAAGCGATTAGCACACATGCTTCAAATACATTGAGCTGTGTGGTGCTTATGTTCTGTGGCTGGCAAAAGTACAATTCATGAATTGAATTACCGTCTTTCTCCTTAATAATCTCAATTCAAATCAATCTGATAAAGTGGGAAACCGGCTAAATTAAGCATCAAGATAGAACATAACGTTTTTTCACTTATCAGAATAGATTAAGCACACTTGCATGTTAAACCATGGCAGTTACATCAACCTACATCCTTCTGCAATTTCCTTTCTTCAAATATTTCATCAGAAATAAGGGCATCTGCTTGATCCTCTCAGGGACAGCACATATATGTATAACCTTGAGGCATGCCTCTCAGTAGCACGGTTTCCACTGTCGGGCCAAAAGCAAGCCCAGGACCAATCACAGTCACTTCTGGGGCTTGATCGGGCCTCATCAGGGCTTCCTCTGGGACCTCCAAATACCTTGATCCAAAGTGGAGAGGTCATGAACAAAGGCGGAGTCAGGAGAGGATCACGTATTACTATAACGTGGATAATGTGTTACTTGTTAAAACTACAACATAATACATAATGCATTGTGTATAAAAAAAAATTAATAATAATAATTCCAAAACAAAATGCCTGCAAACCAAGTAAAACGCTTGTACTCTGTACAGAGTTTCAGTTAGCTGATGGTAAGGAAACTAACAGAAAATAATTACTTTACAAAAAAAAAAACATAAAATAAATAAATGAAACTAGGCAACACAATATTGTAACATTCATTTTAAATAACATTTCTCAGCTCTGTGTCTCAGAACTTTGTTTGGTCTAGTTGATGAACACCATTGACTTGGACAAAGTCAACAGAAGCGTCATGAACCAAAAACCTGACAGACCTCATCAGCTGACTTCCATGTCTTGGGGCAGCAGGGGAACTCAGTCATATTATGGTTTGGTGACTCTCAGCCTGCCCTCTTGATAAAGAGAGTGTTCGACTGGATAGTTGTGGCATGAAGCCACTGCTCGCTGGATGACAAGAAGCAATTTTTCAGCATTTTTGAGCAGTCAATGTCTCTCGGTCCGCTGTCGGGGTCTTGAAAGGTCACCACGGCTGCATGGACATTGCGCTTTGGAACAGCCGCTGTGAATTGACTTTGATTCAGTTGGCTTGAAACAAACAAATGGCGGGCCCGGGGTGTCCAACTCTAATGTCTTTCCCTTTGTTCAAATACACAGAGCAATGATTCAACCCATTTTCTTCTGTGGTGTGCTATAAAAATAAACATAAGCATTATCAATATGATGGGTACGTTTAGATATCTGTGTTTCTGTGTATATAAAGTCCATTGAGATTTCACAGCAGAAATAGAAATGATGGAAAGGAGCCTCCATTAAAGGGGCTATGAATTGAAATCAAATTTTCCTTGATCTTTTGACTTGAGAAAATAGCTTATAACATCTAAATTTAGATGTTTTGTGATGTAAACTTAGATAACATTATAAGTGGACATCAGAGAAAGTTATTAAGAATTTATGCTCAGAGCCAATTTCAAAGTCATTTTGTACTTCATTGTAAAGTCTCTCTTGTTCTTTTCCTTTATTAAAATCCTGCATGCACACTGAGGATGCTTAGTAAAAATAAAGTAAAAATAAGATGTCACTCTAAAATAACAAATGAATCAATTTTCTCTCTCTTCTCGGCTCTCCATGTTGCTAACCATTTTCATTAAATACAGGAACACAGGATGACAAATGAGAGTGTCCATGATAGAGAAAAAGAAAACTTCTTTTAAATATACAGTTGAAAAAATAAAACCAATGGCAAGTTGGTAGAAATGCACTCTTGGTTTTCATGTTGGTTTTGAAAAATAAATGATTTAAAGAGCAGCTAAACACTTTACAAATGTCATGTGATGTAACCAGTGCCAAATATATATATATATTTTTTTATCCACCAATGGCCGGTGACTTTTTTAAGAAAATTTACCGGCCAAAAATATTTGTTACCTGCCGTGACACAAAAAGAGGCAGTTATGACACCAAAATTTTAGATACAGTTAAAAATCACATTCCTCTGTTTGGTACCACAAACCAACTAAGCAGTTTTAAAAAAGGATTAGTTCACAATTATTTGTGCTTATGCTTTTAATTTGATTCACTGTTATGCTTTTAATTTGATTTTGTTTGTTCTTATTTTATTACTAACTACTTGTCTTTAAAAATGTAGATTTTCCGCCTACGTCAGGTTACCGCCTGACCTTTCTAACATGACGCATACGTAATGCGTGAAGATGTGGACGTGCAAGACGAGCATTTGTGGTTGAAAAGTATATATTTTTTTGTTGTTGAAAATGACAGATCATTTCGCTAGATAAGACCCTTATTCCTTATTTGAACCTGCATTTAAACAGTAATTGGACCTTCAACCCATTGATAACCGTTGAAGTCCACCATATGAAGAAATATCCTGAAATATTTTCCACAAAAAAAACATGAATATCCAAGACATGAATATCTTGGATGACGTGGGAGTGAGTAAATTATCTTAACTAATCCTTGAACTAATATAAATTTAGTAGCTTAAATTTTTAGACAAGTAAACAGTCAGTAATAAAATAAGAACAAACAATCAAATTAAAAGCAAAAGCACAAATCTACAATATAATACAATACAATCCATACAAATGAAATAAACAGTGCTCTTCAGCCAAGTAACAAATTCCCTTTCGCGTCTTCCATCCATTGAATATTTACATTGGAAAGGCTGCTACTTTCGTGATGATGAAGCACTGACCCGTCAGACCAACTGTACAGAGCGCTGTTCACGTTTGTTCACGTTCATGTTGTCACAACATTGCATTGTTAGAATTAAAAAAATTGCTACTGACAACTGACACTGTTTCATATACTTGCCAGCGCCGATTTTTACTCACATTTGGCACTTGGCGAGTGTCCATTTTAGGCCATCAAGTAAAAATAGTAACATTTTCCTGGCAACCTGAACACATGTAAGTGTGCATATTTTAATTGATATTATTATTTTAATTTACATTGATACTATTATTTATTTTCATATGTATCGAACAATATATTGAAATTCAGGAACACACACACACACATACATAAATAAATACGGTCTGACCAGAGAGGTTCCTGAATTTCAATAGAAAATGATTTCCGTCCATTCCCATCCAGCCCCAGATCACCCACAGGATTGGCGTCTATGTTCCCAACTCCCATGTACAGGTATAGTGAGAAAAGAAGCCAAAAGCATATTAAAACATCAGCTGAGCACTCCTCAGGCCAGGAGTATCTTCAGTTCCCCTCTGGGGAGTTAATTTAGAGGTAAAAGTTAAGCTCATACTGTAGAACTAGACAAGCGCACAGATGACTGATTGACATGGTAGAGTGCTCCTTGCTAGAATACAGCCAGTGGAAAGGAATGGTTAACACATGAGAAAATGCAACTAAAAATGCATCTAAAATCTCCACATCTCATAGTAGATCCCGAAGGCCTGACGTCCCTCCCAGGTGTGTGAATGCACACGCAAAGGCCCTGCTTGTAAACTGTCAAAGTAAAACATCTTAGCCACGTCCTGAGGGGCGATCCGTACTGCATGGGCCGTATTAACCCAGGTGTCTGGCCTCTGGTTATGTGTGTCTTTCAAAGCCCTGTAAACCCTCCTCTAGCCCTGTGTGTGCAACAACGACAGTCACAACATTCTGTATTCAGACAAGGGGAACAATGAGGAAAACATGCATTGTGTTAAATAACAGAATGAAGCCAGATCAAATGTTATAACAAACCCTAAATAGCTACACTACCATTCAGAATAGCCTCCCATACACTACCACAGAAAAAAGTCTCTTATGCTCACCAACACTGCTTTTATTTGATCAAAAATACAGTAAAAACCGTAAAAATTTTATTTTGTGATTGTCCTTCCAGAGTTTTTTTGTGATTGTTGCGGGCAAAAATCCTTGATTATGCGGCACGTTTTCTTAAAAAATGCGATGGAATATGCGGGAACTTGCAAAAATTGCGGGAACTTGCAAAAACTGCGGTTTGATGAAAAAGAGAAAAAAAAGGGATTCCCCCAACACCCTGTTCTCACTAGGCTACTACCTTAATGTAAAGAGTCATTTCTTGTCACTTCCTATGATAAGTAAGCATACTACATCACAGAAAGTGCTTGGAATATTTAAGTTGTTATTGTTTTATTTAATAAAACACATGGCTCAAACTTACAAAACATTGATGAGTCAAACAAGTTCTGTAGCTTTACAGAAGGAATATGCTACAGCTTCTGTAAAAATGTATAAATAAAAAATAAATTTTGTGCTTAAATTTTGCTTTTGTGCCTCCTGTGTTACAGTTTTGTTCAAATAATTGCTTCCAATGCACAAAGTGCAATCTCTTACTGTAACGTAAATTTACATCATGTAACACACCGGGAAACTGCTTTGCGCGGTCTTTGGCGCTTATTTTTGTTGGCAAATGAGACTGATTTGCGGGCTTCATCATGGCTTCATTGCGGGGTTTGCAGATTTTCGATGATGTTCACGTCGCGTAATTACATCACTTCATAACGTTTCCATGGCAACAGGGGGAACGGCTGCTCTTGTGTGAAGTAAACACAACATTTTTCAACTTTCTGCTAAGATGTGACTTTTTTGCAACGAAAATGCGGGGATTATGAAATCATGCAGGACCCGCATATTTTGCACGGAAAGCTGCAATTTATGCGGCAAAAGTGCTGCGTATTTGAAAAAATGCGGCCCCCGCATAAATATGCGGACTTTGGCTGATTATGCATTAAATCATGTGATCGCATAATCGCGTCTGGAGGAACTGAGTAATAGTGGGAAACATTATCAGATTATTATCATTATTGTCAAATATTTTCAACAGCTATTCTACAGTCTTCAGTGTCAGGTGAAAACAGACGATACATTTTTTAGGATTCTTTGATGAATAGAAAGTTTAAAAAACAGCATGTATATGATTTGATATATGTGTTGTGTTATATCCAATCCAATAAACACACAGGGCCAAAGTGATGTAAGCAGAAAAGGAAATTCATTTCAGATTAAGTTATTACATTTAGAAGGAAGATTACCAAACCCTTTTTCCCACCCCTGGGAATAACTGATGTTTCCCCATGTTACATAATGGAACTAAACTGACTGCTAAACCAATGTTTAAACAATTATTTGGCAAATGCTAATAGCATGTGTGGCATCAGCAGAAAAGTAATGTCAGAGGAGAGGAAAGTTATTACATTTTTATTAAATTAAGAAATAACAATGCACTAATGAATAGTTGACAATATGACCAGGAAACTACAAGTAAAAAGGGTCAGTATTGATTTGATGTCCATTTTAAAATCGGGAATCTTAATTCTTCAGAACTGGCTATCAAATGTATGGCTCAGTGCAGACACCTTTAATAAGATTAAATAACGATATATCAACAATATATAATTACATCAGTAGCACCTCAGGAGACTCTGTTTAGATCAATCCTGCGAGTCGTTTATTAGCCACCAACCACCCAGGCTAATTTATCACACAGTAATCACATTGTCCAGGTTGACATAAGGCTCAAAACAATACATTTAACAACATCAATTTGACACAGTGGGGACATACATGCACTGATTCGAAAGTAACAATGTTAATCTAGCACTTCGAATGTTGCCCTATACATTGGGTAGGAAAGTGAAGAAGATGCCCGCCTGCCAAGTCAACAAAAAAGACTCAAGCCAAGTTTTTTCTACTCTGTGTTTGGCATGCATTTGAGCTCATGCTTGTCTTTCTATTCCAGTTTGGCATGCCAATATGGTCATAAAGCACAGGGGGATAAGGGCATTGAGAATCTTCCTAATATCCGATCGAGTTCAGTTCTTTCTATTGTGTTTGGCCAGAGAAACAAACTAATTTCCTCTCCAACCACAAACAGTCTCTGTTGACAATGGGGTCAAAAGACTCAATTAACCTCCAAAGAAGAGGGAAAAATTGTACAGAGATGTATTGTGAGAGCAGAGAAAAGGAAAAACGAATACTGCAGATGACTGCAGTAAATTGAGCTCTGTTGATGTTCTTATTTTGAAGAGATGCTATTCAGGGCTGGAGATGGAAGAAAGAGTAATTGATGGATCTTGATAAAGGATCCCAAGAAGCTCAGTGAGGCTTTTGTGAGGCGATATATATATATATATAGCGTGTGTACTCAGTATATGAAGTTTAGTAGAGTTCATACATAGGCTAAATAAATGTGTATTTACCTAAAAATATACAGAGCATATATTTGAATGACTACCATTGGACCCCTGAAACAGATGTTTGGTCTCAGGGTTGAAGGTCAAGGTACAAACAAGGGCTTGAATTTCGGTTTAAGATAAAACTTCTGGTTTTGATTTATAAATAAAACATCAACCCCCGAGAGGTGTACCTGCAGCGATAACCCAGCTGTTCTGCTCTGCTGTGTCCATCCTGGGAACTGTTTCCCCAGCTTACTTGCTCCATGCTCCTTTTGACGGTCTGCATTTATATGCGCAAGCACCATCGCAACTGCTGCACCTGCCTTTCTGATTGGAGAACAGCTTTACTTTGGGCACATCTAGTCTTAAGAGCTGGCAGGAGAGTGAGTGGCTGAAGCGAGAAGACGCCACTGTGACTCCCTTTTATGCACACCCTAAAGATTCTGCTCGGAAAAGCATTTTAGTGTCAGCGTGCCGATAAAGGGGCTGGAAAGGCTCCAAGAAACAAAAAAATCTTTTGGACAATTGAAAGCTGCTGTAAAATCCAGATTTAAATGGTTGCTGTGGTTTGGATAATGGTAATTGGTTTCTAGCTGTTTTTTGTTTGTTTGTTTTTTTGGAACATGGTGGCTAGTCAAGCAATATATGACCAATTTGGACCATCTTAGACCAACTAATTACCATTTTAGACCCTCTTAAAATAGCTAATAACCATTTTAGACCATCCATTGACCATCTTAAAATACCTTATTCTAGTTAATAACCATCTGAGACCATCAAACTCAGCTAATTGTCATCTTAGATCAGATAATGACCATCTTATACCCTCTGAGACTATCTACAGTAACTATCTTAGACAATCTAATGACCAAAGACCACCTTAGTTAATAACCATCTGAGACCAGTACAACCCAACGACCATTCTCAAACCAGCAAATGGCCATCTTTGACCAGTTACCATCCAGATACCAGCTAATGATTATCCTAGATCAGCTAGTGACTATCTTAGACAAGCTAATAACCATCTTAGACCCTCTATTGACCATCTTAGACCACCTTACACTAATATATAACTGAAACCAGCTTAGATGAGCTACTGATAATCTTAGAGGAGTTAATGACCAGCTTAGACCAGGTTAAGACCAGTTTCCACCCATTTGCCAGCTAATAATCATCTTAGATCAGCTAATGACCATTTTAGACTCTCCTATATCTAATATCCATCTTAGAGATCTATTTACCATTTTAGACCACCATATTCTAGTAATAACTATCTCAGACCAGCTTAGACAAACTAAAGACCTCCATAGGTCTAATAAATCATAGACCACTTTACATTACAGTAGATAATAACCATCTAATACCAGTTTAGAAAACCATCATCAGACCAGCTAATGGCCATCTTAGACAAGTTCCCATCTAGACAAAAAGCTAATGATTATTTTAGATCAGCCAATGACTTACTTAGAAAAGATAATAAAACACTAGATCATTACCATCTGAGACCCGTTTAGACGACCCAACAGTCATAGACCACCTTAAACAAGTAAATAAACATCTGAGACCATCTTAGATGAGCTCATGACCATCTTAGACCAGTTAGCTCTCAGCTAATGGTCACCTTAGATCCTTAGACCCTCTCAGACTAGCTAATAACCATTATAGACCAGCTAATGGGCATCTTAGACCAGTTACCGTCCAGCTACCAGCTAATGACTAGCCAATAACCATTTACCATTTCAGACCACTTTACACTAATAATAACCATCCGAGACCAGCTTAGATGAGCTAATGATCATCTTAGACTTGTTAATAACTTGCTTAGACCAGTTACCATCAAGCTACGGTCATTTTAGAACAGCTTGAAATGTGCGGCTTGAATCATCACTTGATTTATGTTCGGATAAATGTTATGTGCACCTCTCATTCAGTTTCATCAAGAAGACATACAGTGTCGCTAAAGGGTTAATAATCCTGTCATGTCTGGAGTAACACACAGCAAGAGTTTTTTCTCTCTCCTTGCATTTGGAGCTTGTTGAAGCCAGTCATTGGACATTACACAAGCGGGCCGCACAGGTCTGGCAGGCGGCCAGTGAGTAGACATCTGATCAATCATGCTGTCTCATTACCCAGCATCCTCTGCTCTGGCGCAGCCTGACGAGAGCATGTGCAGCCAGTTCGCAAGCAAAATGGGAGTAGGAATTCATCTCCAGGTCACCTTGAATGAAATGGACATTATAAAAAAAAATAAAAAATAAAAACACCTCACCATTTCTCAATGTATCTGCAGCAAGGCGTACGATTGGCCAGTATGATTGTCCGTCTCATCTGCAGAAGCTGACAAGTCTAATTTACATGGAAAGTGACTTATGGGGCTTGTGTTGCCCAGATGGGGTCCCGTGCACACGTTTACTCTGAGCTAACCCCAATGGGTATAACAACGACTGTTGGAGTTACTGGGGCAGAAGTAGTTGACCAGTAATTCATCTTTAAGCTCGGGCCAAAGATCTGTCAAAATGGGTAGAGGGAATCCCAGCTTCTTTCAACATAGAGCTTTGGTAGTGGGGGCATGCCTATGTTTAGAAGTAAACAAATTTTAGTTGATGTTTGAGTTTGTTTGTTGTACAATGTAAAGTGTCAGAGCTGAAAACTATACCTTCACAGGCCAAGAAAGACATCTAATGAAACACAGCTGCAAGAATGGCTTGTGGTGTCAGGAAATCAAATTCATCGACACATACCTACATTTATAGCCACCACATCAAAAATGCAGCAGATTCCTAAACACTAGAATAAGTAGATGCTATTTTTTCCAAGTTGCATACAGTGCCATTCAGAAGATTGTGGTCAGTAAGGTTTTTTTTTTAAATGTTTTTGAAAGTCTCTTATATGCTCATCAAGTCAGTTATTTGATCAAAATAAAGTAAAAATCTTATTATTGAATTATTATTACACATTAAAATAACTGTTCTAATTATATTTTATAAAATGTAATTTATTCTTGTTATGGCAACGCTGAATTTTCTGCAGCCAGTGTCTCATGATCTTTCAGAAATCATCCTAATATGCTGATTTGGAGGTCAAGATACATTTATTACTATTATAATCTTCAATGTATTATATTTTTGTGGTAACTGTGATACTTTTTCCAGGGTCATTTGATGATTAGGAAGTTCAAAAAGAACAGCAGTTATTTGTAACATTATACATGTCTACACTCACTTTTGACCAATTTAATCAAATTTATTCTTTGCTGAATATAATTTATTTCTTACAGACCCCAAACCTTTGAATTTTAACTACCTAACTAACTAACTAACTAACTAACTGACTAACTAACTAACTAACTAACTAACTAACTAACTAACTAACTAACTAACTAACTAACTAACTAACTAACTAACTAACTAACAATGAGAGTAAAGCTAAGATATGACAAAATAAGATAAATCACAAGATAAGATAAGTTTGCAAAATCCTGTGCTGTTCCTGGCAGGAGAAGAAACATTTAGATTGGAGTGTTAAAGGTAAAGTAGCATAAAACAGCTAATTTGTCAGAGAGAGAGAGAGAGAGAGAGAGAGAGAGAGAGAGAGAGAACGTGGAAAGTGGTCACGTGAAAACAAATTATGCCTGTTTTTCACACAAAACCCAATATAATTGGATATTATAAGTGGGTCTCAGGGAAAAATTAATTACGATACGACCTCTTTAATATAATTATGTCTGGAAATACACAAATGAGTAAGTAAGTGGAGCATTTATAAACATTATCTTTTGATTGAGTGTGATATTTTCATTAATCAAACCTCTAATAATTATGCAGCATCTCGCAATATGTAACGGGTATGTCAATGTCAAATGGGTTGAACCATTTTGCAGACTTCACCCCTTCTTTTAAAGGATCGTTTTATTGTTATGGTTCTCAGAGCCATTTAAAAGTATTAAAAAAAAGAATAATAATTATGATTCATGAACACCAATAATGCCATGCTTTTTACTCATTCAACATCTATCAAAAACAAATGCATACTGATAATATAAAAATCTGAAATAACTATTTTCCTCCATCAATTTAATAAAAAAAAAACAATAGTACACTCCACCATTAATTAGCCATTACAACATAATAGCTCAGCAAGCCAAGACAATGTGTCTAGCACTCACAATATACGACCAATCAAAAGTTTAAAAAGAACACGATCAAAGTGCAAATCAATCCTGCACAGGAATTTTTCATGTTAAACAACATTCTTATAAAAATAAAACTCTTGTAACCATGCCTTACAACCATTATCTTCAGTGTCCCTCTTACTGTTGTCTGTGATGCGCTTCATAAAGTCAATTGCATGGTCTTTGAGGTCAGTGGTTCTGATATTTGATGGGAACGCTCAAAATAATTGCTATTAAAGTTGTTAGTCATACGCTAATAGGCTGAGTAAAGCATGAGACATAATATCCTTTGCCACCTCAAGCTTTAGC
Organism: Semotilus atromaculatus; assembly: GCA_031834385.1. NCBI lineage: Eukaryota > Metazoa > Chordata > Actinopteri > Cypriniformes > Leuciscidae > Semotilus > Semotilus atromaculatus. The sequence continues at coordinate 13,905,793 of JAULUF010000020.1, forward strand.
AGAAAAACTGTTAATAATGCATTCATCTCTTGCTGCAGATCGGAAACTTGGATTAACCTGAAACAGCTTTTAATTTTTTTGTTATTTAGCACACAAATAAATAAAAGCAAGTTAGTCTCGATATTCCAAGTCATTGGAAGAAGCAGGAAAATATGGTACAGCACGAGCTGCACTGTTCCAGAAATATGAGGAGACCTGTCCTGACCACTGGCTTGTTATAAAAAAATACATGTTAGGTCTGGTTAAAGAAATCTCAAAAGTGTAAGAAGGTGGAAGGAAGGTACTGTAAATTCATGGCCTGTCAATCAAATCCTGCCTGCACACACGTGCCATGAGTGAGCAGGAGCGTAAATCAGTGTTTGAATTCAGCATGTTGGGGAGTTCATTGTGTGTGTATTCATGCACGTATGGGAATTCCTGACTGCTCTGTCCATTTCTCCCTGAGGGTGTTTTCCGAGTGACCTCTTCCTGATCCGCAGCATACTACTGTTGCAGGTCCACTAAATCAGTGTCTTCTCCAGCTCCATCTGGCATGTTAAAAGCTGAACATTCTCTACAGGGAGGCAAAGATGGAGCTCTGAGTGCACACTGTACCCGTTCTCCATCAGCACCTTGAGATCCCATCCATGTCGATATCTTAGTTATTAATAAACCCATTAATGCCGCATATCCTGTGTCTTTTCAGCCCACCCCGACAATGAAGTGCAGCTCTATCAAGCGGTTAGAAGGAGATCATCCGTAAACCCGGGCGCACCGTGCGCAAGCCCTGTCGTTTGTTGTCGGGTCATGGCCGTTTGAGGGGACGTTTTTCTGCTCTGTTGAAATATTCATCCATCTGTATCTTTGGATGACAGGAAAGCGTAGTGTTTGTGTGTACGTGTGGGTGTATTTAGACGCACATACACAGACCGTCTAACATGCCCTCCGGCTTTTTCTAATGATTTCAATAACCTTTTATTAAGGACAGCAATGAATCATTGAAAGCCATCCCTTTTGAAGTAGTTTGCAATTAAGGTTCCTCTAAAATGATACTCTGACACCTGCGGTGTGAAAAAGTGTGAGAAATTAACTAATTTGATTCAGTGTCTGCATGATTCCAGAACACATATAACGAAAATATCATTAACTGCTGCATAGAGTGCTTATGGAACGTCCTTTGGAGTAGATAATCAAGATAAACAAGTATGAAAGCAACCATTTTGGTACTGACAACCACAGAGTTATAGAGCAATCGCATTAGCTTGCGTACAAGACGCAGCGGCTAGAAGATTTTTTTTTTAGGCATATTCGATTCAAATCAGTATAGCAGCAAAATATAACTTCTTAATTAGTATTTTTGTCTTGGTTTCTACTAAAAATATCTAATCATCCTCATGAAAAATAAAAACAAACAAACAAACAACATGATATACATTTACAAACCTAATTGAAACTATATAAATATGTGGTTTGTACAGGATGGAGGCCCATTTATATTTTTGAATAAAAAAATAAAACAATAAATCAAATAAAAAGGTAATTGTGACTTTATATCTCATATCAAACTAAATCTCATAAATACTTCATATTTCACAATATCAAATTTATATCAAAACTGTGACTTTGTTTCTCAAAAAATATGTCTTTGCATTTCAAAATGTGAATTAATACCTCACAATGAGACTATTTATGTCTTATTGTAGACTTATCTCACAATTGCCCGTTTGAAATCTAATTAAAGTCGTATTTTAACTAGTTTCCCGCCATTGACGGAAGTTTACGGCTTTCCATGTATTCACTGTTATACGATAGGGGGTGCTATTACACATCTTCTGAAAGAGTACTGAAGAATCTCCTGATCAAAATACATGCGAAGAAGCAGAAACAAGCGATATCATATGTATCATATGTAAAGTAACGCGATCACCAACATTAAACAGCATATAAATCAAAACTGCCTAATGTTACTGATTGAAATGTCGACCCAGGACGAGTTATAGGACTGTGAGGCTTTGAGTGTGTTGATGGACTCGATCTACTCCATCTATGTTTTGATCATCATACTGAATACGATCCAGGCGTGATCTTTGACAAAAACATGAGTTTCTCAGCTTTTTGCTGAAACTTACCCACATTCAAGTGTTGATAAAAAAAAGAATGCATCAAGCTATAAAAAAAAAAAAAAAGTTTTTTTGTTTGTTTAAAAGCAGAGGCCCTGTTCTTTCTTTTGATATTGCATGTTCAGATATTCATACAACAAAATATTCTGGCAGCCATGAAACTTTTGTGAAAATGATCAGAAACGTTGGTGGAGGCTGGCCACTTAAAAAAAAAAAAAAGCCTTTTTTTTCTTATTCTGTTATTCGGGATAGTGTCTACCCTCATGTGACATTCACTATGTATTGAATGGTGAATGAGTGAATGGTTTCAGACTGCATATGAGTGAATGCAAAAATAGCAATGCCTCTGGCGCTTGTGCATTCTGATACAGTACACTGCTGAATGGACATGAATTTAGGGCAAACATTTTCATTCTCTTTCCACAATGATAGTGCCTCTCTCATGTGTCTTGGCATCGTGTTGATCCTCAAGTCATCACTATATCAACTGATGTACTATACCAGATGTTGACACTGTCCGATTATATTACTTACAAAATGATTGTGCATATGGTTTGGCTTGACGGTTGTGGGCAACAACAGCACAGCGGTCGCTATGACGCAATAACAGTCTTCTCCTCTGAAGTTCACTTCCCCACACGATGAGCCACACAGCAGCATGAGATGCATTCCAACAGCCCGAGTGTTCTTGTATGACGGACTCAACCCTCTCAGATCATTTATAAATGAGCAGGCTGGCTGGGGTCTGCAGTGCGAGACGTGATTTGGCGCCATAATCTCCTCTGCCTCGTCCAGATTTTGGCCTCACACAGGATGTTGCTCCAAAACAAGAAATCTACTGTAATCTTGGGTCGAAAAAACAATCCCCCATCAGCAACTGGCATTTTTATAATTTATTTTTTTAAATACAATGTTTGCAGATAAAATGGTGGAAGGGAGCTGGACTGGCATGTAAGGTACGGTATAGGGCTGGATCAATATATATTTTTTTGACTTTGGTAAATATGATCCTGGCTTCTTGATTCCTTAGGCAACAGATAAACAGCCTTAGAGGTCTTATGAAATGACACTTAGGTTGTCAATACATCCTATAAATCAATCTCAATCTTTTTATTTTCTTTATACTATTTTCATGTGTACTATTTAAAAAAAATCTAACTTTCATTGTGCATTTTAAGTGTAATATCTGTCCAGTGAGGGGAAAGTTACTTTGAAAAGTAATGCATTACAATATTGCGTTACTCCCTTAAAAAGTAACTAATTGACATAATTACTTAGTTACTTTTTTAGAAAAGTAATACGTTACGTTTCTTTTGCGTTACTTTTTTTTCCCCACCTGGGCTGTCTTGTTTTTTTATGACAAAAAAGTTATATTTTTGGGCAAATGTAAAGACACTTTCACATCAAAAGTGAAATAATAAGCCTCAGGCTGAATGAAATGCAAATTCACGTGTGTACATGAGAAAGCGCAGCTCACACAAACCTTTCAGCTGTGCTGCCATCCTGGATCGCAGAAGAACAGGATCCAGGAGACAAAAGTTTAACACTTACTACTTAAAAAATCTATAGTCATTTTTACTTATGGTTTAACTGAATCATCGAAGGTCAGAAGCAAATACATTGGTCAATAAAGTGAGATTAAATTAGGTTTTATTTAACATTATTAGTTATTGGAGGTTTGCATAGTAGCCTATTCTGATTCTGCATTTCACTGATTTTATTAATTTTGAGAAATATTGAATCTTTTCTTTGTGCAAGGTAAATGCACGCTCACATTTCACATTTGAAACGGGAGTCTGTCGGTGATGTACAGCGGGAAGCAATTCCTGGCAGGTTCAACCATGCATGATAAGATGACAGACACCTGGCTAAGGACGAGGGCACAGACCTAGTGGCCTTGCAAGCCGAGGTCTGAACCCAACTGCAACGACAACGACAAACAAGGGCCTCAGTACCCTGCACGCCCCTGCACCCGCTCTACGGCGGCGGAGCGATCCGGCCAGGGACGAGAGGCTGCTAAGAATCTCAGGTACCAGGCCGCCATCTGGAAACCGACCAAAGGACCGGACCACCAACACCATGGCGCTCGACATCGCTACCTTTAACACCAGGACCGTGTCGAGTGAGGCCAACCTGGCTGTCATCCTGGAAGGTTTGAACAGCATCCGCTGCGACGTGCTCGGGCTGTGCGAGACCAAGCGCCGGAAGCCGCTGCACGTGCTCCGCGACGACGGCAGGGTGGTCATCTTGGGCGCCAGGGAAGAGACGCGGCCCGTCGGTGGCATCGGCTTCATTGTATCCAAATGATGGTCGCCGATGATTGACCTGGTCGACGTGACCAACCCCCGAGTCGGCGTGCTCACCCTGTGCCTGCACAACAAAGCCACCATCCGGATCGTGCAGGCATATGCACCAACAGCAGCAGCTGCGGCCTTGCAAGATGAGGATGTGCTTGAGCAGTTCTACGAGGTCGTCGAGGCAGCCACTACCCCCCGTGCCACCTACCTCGTCCTGATGGGCGACTTCAACGCCAAGGTGGGGAAGGGGTTGGACGGCGAGCGATTTGTCGGCCCGTTCGGCAGCGGCAACAGGAACGGACCGGGCGAGCGACTGGTTGCAATGGCCGAGACCAACCGGCTGTTCATTGGCAACAATCTGTTCAAGAAGCGCCCCGGCCGCCGATGGACATGGATGTCTCCCAATGGAGAGACAACCAACGAGATCGACTACGTTGCTGTCATCGACCAGGACTCGGTCCGGCATTGAGGCCGAGTGCAGGTGCTTCTACTGTGACCTGTTCGCCAGCAAGGTCCCCGTCCCCCCACCCAACCTTCAGCTCGAAGGGCTGCCGCCCATCCTGCCAGTGCTGGAAAGCGAGGTCCGACATGCAGTCGAGCAGGCACAGGCAGACCGAATGCCAAATCCCCAAACAGTGGAAGACGGCCAAGACAGTACTGCTGTTCAAGAAGGGCGACCGCGAGCTGCTCAGCAACTATCGGCCGATCACACTGCTGTCGGCCGTGTACAAGATCTTCACCAAGGTGCTGCTCAACCGGTTGGCCAAGCAGCTGGAAGAACAGCAGCCAGTTGAGCAGGCCGGATTCAGATCTGGCTTTAGCACCATGGACCATGTGCAGGTACTGAATCAGCTGCTCGAGCGGGCCAGGGAGTATAAGATGCCGCTGGTCCTGGCCTTCAACGCCATGCTGCTCGCCCTCCAACAACAAGGCATCGGTGACGAGCATGTGGCCCTACTGCAGGAGCTGAACAGCAATTACGCCACCACCATCACCCTGTTCGACCGGCCGCTTAACATCGAGGTCGGCCGTGGGTTCAAGCAGGGCGACACCATCTCGCCCAAGCTGTTCACCGCCTGCCTCGAACAAATTTTCCGGCAGCTCAACTGGGACGAGGTCGGCATCAAGATCAACGGCCGCTGGCTCAATCACCTGCGCTTTGCCGACGACATCGTGCTGATAGGCTGCTCGGCGGTCGATGTACAGCAGCGGCTCGACCAGCTCAACCAGGCCGGCGCTCGGTTCGGCCTCAAAATCAATCTGGCCAAAACCAAGTGGATGCGCAACGACCAGGTGGCCAACACTACCCTTCATGTCGGCCAGCACCAGATCCAGCAAGTCGATAGCTACATCTACTTGGGCCAGGAGCTGACTACCGACCACAAGATTGGTCGAGAACTGGCATGACGACGCCGAGCCGCCTGGGTCAGCTTTGGCTCAATTTCCGGAGACGGCAACCAACAGAGCCATCGACCCGGACATCAGGGCCGCCCTATTCAACAGCACCGTCCTGCCGGCCAAGCTCTACGGGGCCGAGACCTGGGCAATGACGGCGGCGGACCGGCAAAAGCTGGCCGTGACTGAACGCGCAATCGAGCGGCGCATGATCGGGGTTAAACGGATTGACCACGTCCGCAACGAGCAGCTGCGGGCCATGACCAGGGTGGCCGATGCGGTGGACCTGGCCAACAAGGCCAAGAAGCGCTGGGCCGGGCACCTGATGTGGCGGACGGACGAAAGATGGACGCGCGAAGTCACCGTCTGGTTGCCGATCGACATCAAGCGGCCACGCGGGCGCCCTGCAAAACGATGGCGCGACTCGCTACGACATGGGGCTCGCCCAGGACCGACAGACCTGGGCAGATCGTTGTGGTCTGCGCTGACCACCTTTGGCCGGCGAAGACAGACCAAATCTTGATCTAGTTAATTACTATTACCTAATACTTAATTCTATAATTACACTGCAACAAGGAGACCTTAAAAAAAAAAAATGATTCAAATCTTACCGACCGCAAATTTTGAACGGTGATGAAGAATGAGCAGGTGTGTCCAAACTTTTCAACGGTATAGTGTGTATGTCCAATTTCCCAATGTCATTTAAAGGACGTCTACTCATATTTACAGCAATTGAATAATATTATCTACAAGTGGCTTCTAGCAGGTGGCTTCCTCCTCTCAACTCTGTGACTGACAGGATGAACATGAGCTCTGCTGAGAGATGGAAACTCAGATTCTGTGCGGTCAGCAGGAGCGAGGGATTAAGAGTGGAGGGCTTGCTGAGGAGAGGAAAGAAAAAGCGGAGCAGATGCTTTCCTTTGAGTTTACACAGTCTGCTCGGTGACCTCTGCTCACGCGTGGACAAAGTTAACATGGCTCTGAAGTGTCATGAAGTCTACAGGAATAAGAGTGAATCTGCAACTGCAGTGAACTAAAAAAGTGCTCGGTATCAGAGAAGCGGAGGGACAAGCTGTTAGAGACGAGGACTGTGAGAGACAAGAAACACAAATATTGTAGATATCTTGAAATTAAAATAGTAGGACTTTTATTGTATGAAAAAATACTCCACATACTTTTGGCCATATGGTGTATATATTAAACATCCAAATAGATATACATCATAAAGTGTAAACGACTCTCATAATGAGCATCAAGGTAGAAGTGAGGACTCCCAAACTACCATTTCCCGAGACATGTCAATGACAAACATGCTTTCTAAGACCATAATCATAACAATTGTCCACGGTGGGCTATTTTAACTATATTTTATCACTTGTTTGGTCTCAAACCACTAGATATGCCCTTCTGAAACTATCCTTGGAATCCTCATTACTTGTTAAACATCTCTACATTATAAATGAGATACTTCTGGTGTGACTGTGTATAGTCTGCACTAGATGCAGTTCAGGCCTGGAGAACCATGCACTTCAGTTTGACACTGGCCTAGAGCCGGCCTGAGGCTGCCACGCATAATCTTCAACCGTATTCTCACTTTCATTATTTATCCATTTAGCTCTTCCGGCTAGACACTGATCCGGGACTTGCTCTTTTTCTTACCCTGAATCTAATCTTAGCCAGTGTGATGGAAATGACAGAACAGGTCTGGGATCAGAATTAAGAGCACCATTATGAGCAATGTCCTAAAATCCTTGGCTGGGCAGAAATCCAGAGCTGAATACACATAACTCCTCAGCATGTGAGATAAACAGAAAGAGGGAGAAAGAGAACATTGCACTTGGTTTGGCATTTAAGGCGGTACTACGGTTTCTCTCTTGGCAACTTATCTTGCCCTCTTTTGTCTCGAGAGTAAACATCTTTATTTACCCCTTTTTTCTCTTTGTAAAAACGTGTTTTGTCAGACTGAAAAGGAAGGATGTTTGTTTTCCCCCTCTTGTATTTTTTCTCTCTCTGACTAAATCTAGCGACTGTGTTAACTCTTAAACGATTTGAACTTTGAATGCTTTGACAGCAGGACAGAATTTGAGCATTAATTCAGGATTTAAACTGATGATCGTTTGTACAAATATATTAATTTGGTCTTTGGAATTAAATAAAGAATGAAATGATGATGATGAAGAAGAAGAAGAAGAAGAAGAAGGCTCATCTGGCAGAGCACTGTTACTTACAACTTTCTGTATTCATACCTGGATGTGGTGCCTAAATTATTAAAAATACATTTAAAATATAATATAATATATAATTCATACACCCTCTAAAAAAATCTACTAAAGCAAACATTTGAGTTTAAATTACACACAATATTAAGTTAATGGTTTTAGGTAATGATCAACATTATTATGTCAACATAACTAAACAAATATAATGCTTGCAAGTTTTAGTTAAAGCAATAAATTAGAATGTAACATGCAACCATGCGTTTAAGATGTGGTAACAGGTGATCTTTGATTATAGCATGTATAAAGAAATGAATGTATATTTTCTATGATAAAACATTAAAAACACATTAAAACAACACATTAAAGGAATTCAATCCTTGAGTAGTATAAGTAGTTCGGAAACAAAACATGTAGGGAAAAGGCAGGACAAAAAAAAAAAGGGGGGGGGGGGGGGGGGGTAACAGGGTGATATCATAGAAATAACCTACACAAACCCTAATACTTTGTGTGCAAATATACCTTTCTAAGAACTAAGCACATGCATTTAAAATGAGATTTTAAAAACGTTTTATTTTCTTTATCTTAGACCCTCTTATATGCCTATTGTAGTATTCAGAGAGGGGGCAGAAACCCAGAGCAGCATCAGAGAACAGACAATCGGCTTAAGAAAGTCATGACTGCAAGTGTCTGCTCAGCAAGAGGAAGTTCTAATACTTTATAGGCCCTTTTCAGCTATCCCTTGTCTATCAATGCCTTTTTTTATCTTCAAGCTCAACAGCTCAACATGTCCAAGATCAGTGCGATTGCATTGTTGCAGCGCTTTATCTTATCTGTATCTCTCACATGCTGCTGTGCATGACAAACATAGTAGAGAGAGGAGAGAGATATCTCTGTCTGTCTGTCTGTCCATTTGGCTTAAACAATGACATACAATGGCATCTGTAAGTTTGACATCACTAGGTGTCAGTATAAGTTGACTGCCAGATCGGTCAGCACTTTCAGTTGTAGAATGCACTTGACACTCCACTGAACTGTATGTGAACAGAACAGGATTTAGCACTCAGAACATTGACGGCCGTAGTGGGTGACCGTGAATACATGAGAGATACACTCACCGGCCACTTTATTAGGTACACCTGTCCAACTGCTCGTTAACACTTAATTTCTAAGCAGCCAATCACATGGCGGCAACTCAGTGCATTTAGGCATGTAGACATGGTCAAGACAATCTCCTGCAGTTCAAACCGAGCATCAGTATGGGGAAGAAAGGTGATTTGAGTGACTTTGAACGTGGCATGATTGTTGGTGCCAGAAGGGCTGGTCTGAGTATTTCAGAAACTGCTAATCTACTGGGATTTTCACGCACAACCATCTCTAGGGTTTACAGAGAATGGTCCGAAAAAGAAAAAACATCCAGTGAGCGGCAGTTCTGTGGGCGGAAATGCCTTGTTGATGCCAGAGGTCAGAGGAGAATGGCCAGACTGGTTCGAGCTGATAGAAGGGCAACAGTGACTCAAATAACCACCCGTTACAACCAAGGTGGGCAGAAGAGCATCTCTGAACGCACAGTAAGTCGAACTTTGAGGCAGATGGGCTACAGCAGCAGAAGACCACACCGGGTGCCACTCCTTTCAGCTAAGAACAGGAAACTGAGGCTACAATTTGCACAAGCTCATCGAAATTGGACAATAGAAGATTGGAAAAACGTTGCCTGGTCTGATGAGTCTCGATTTCTGCTGCGACATTCGGATGGTAGGGTCAGAATTTGGCGTCTACAACATGAAAGCATGGATCCATCCTGCCTTGTATCAACGGTTCAGGCTGGTGGTGGTGGTGTCATGGTGTGGGGAATATTTTCTTGGCACTCTTTGGGCCCCTTGGTACCAATTGAGCATCGTTGCAACGCCACAGCCTACCTGAGTATTGTTGCTGACCATGTCCATCCCTTTATGACCACAATGTACCCAACTTCTGATGGCTACTTTCAGCAGGATAATGCGCCATGTCATAAAGCTGGAATCATCTCAGACTGGTTTCTTGAACATGACAATGAGTTCGCTGTACTCAAATGGCCTCCACAGTCACCAGATCTCAATCCAATAGAGCATCTTTGGGATGTGGTGGAACGGGAGATTCGCATGAAGGCAAAAGGGGGTCCAACCCGTTACTAGCATGGGGTACCTAATAAAGTGGCCGGTGAGTGTATATGAGAGAAAGAGCTGCAAAATGAGTGAAACAATGTCAACATGTGTAAGCATACATTTGTCTGAACATGCAAAGTATTGCTGAGGCCAAGCGTTTGATACTATGCTGGAAACTAATCACATCTTCGGAACAGGCACTGTAGAAGCGCAAGGATGCAATTACTCTCCCGTTGACAAGCTCATCCTCTGCAGCTCGTACTAATGACATTAAAATTGACCGAATGTGGTTCACTTGCAAGTGGTATTACTGTAAGATTAGCACTGGCCAAGTTGATACAGTGTCATCTCCTCGATCTCCTTCCAGTGCAAATATGAGATTAGAGAAAATGTGAGAAATACACTCCCTCTCCCTCTCTCTAACGCAGCATCTGTTTTTCCAGCTGGGTGAGCGGGAATGTATTCATGAAGTGCCATCAAACCGCCTGCAATTATTTTGCTCATTTAAAGGTCACGTTATTAGATTACAAATCTGCGCTGAACCTCCCACACTGTTTTTAAGGCTGTTTTCACAGTCGTTGGATTGCTTGGTTCGAACCCGGATTCAATTCCACTACCCTAACCTCGCAGGTCTCTTTTTACATTGTACCGTGAACCACACGTGTTTACACGTGAACCGTGGTCTGAGTACCAGTGACAAACTTCTTTTTTTTTTGGTCATAAATTTATTATCATAAATTTGTACACCTAATGCCAACTGTTCATATTTTACTTGTTGCATTTTTTTTATCTTTTACACAACAAAAAATACAAAGGTTTGTAAAATACTGAAAAAAAATATGTTTCCAAATCCCTTTTAAATGACTGTAACTTTAATAGCTGAAATGTTACAGTAGCCTCTTTCACACAGCAATCCTGGTAAATTACCGTAAAATTGCCAGAACGTCTTTACCGGTAAATTCAAAAATGTGCTGTTCACACAAGCGACAGCGTTCTTGCTTTTTTACTGGTAACAGACCATTCACACAGTTCCAACATACTGGTAAACTCTGATGTGATGATGTCATTAACCGTAAGTTTATGCCTTGTTTCTGAAGAAGGCTAGTTATTTTATCATATCTGACAATATCGCTAACTGTTGTTGACAAATCTCTTCATCCGCCTGGACGAGGAGAAGCGCTTTAGTTTCGGTGTCACTCTAACTTGAAGACATTTGTAAACAGTGCCGAGTAAACGCAATCATAATTTTATTCAACAGCTTCTGATTGGCCCAAATCACTTTTTACGTCAGCGCGTTCTGACCTCGTACATGCAAAATAACGGTAATCTTCACTCCGCATTCACACAGCGCATATACCGATAATTTACTGGTAAATTGCCAATTTACCGGTATATTAGAAAAGGTCCCGTTCACACATGATCTGTTGTTACCGGTAATTTACCAGTAAAGACTGTATGTTTGAAAGGGGCTAGTGTTACGCTTTGTATAATCTGACATATGTCTGTATATTTCATTAATGAATTCCATTGAAAGAGAAAACCAGGATGCAGATATCTATGAATACAGATCATTTTGTATATAGATTAGATATAGTCTAGATCATCATATTTTTTTCTTTATTAATATAAATAACTAAAATAAAATAGCCATTTGTTTACCATTGTAAGCATTTGTGATTTTGAATGAACAAATGGCATTTCAAGCAGCAGTGAGAAATACACTATATTCTTAAGAAGTGTAACTGTTAGTATGCAAATATGTAAATTATATGTCATCAATAGCAGATCACTTTTAAGACGTAGGACAGTCATGCTGTTAAGCAATTGTAAACTGTATTTAGGGGGAAAACAGCTTGAGCTGACATACGTTGGGACGTATCTACAGATGGCAAAGCAGTCATTAAAAGCGCTTATGTGCCCATTGTGAACTGTATTCATATACTGTACTGTATATAGAGAGTCTGCTGGGCAAAATTCCACTTTATATGAGATTCAATTTTGAATTTTGATGTCTGGATGAGACTGTTTACATGTACCGTATATGATGACATGGATCACAGTTTGTGCTAAGGCTAAGCTCATCTTTTTCTCATTGTCTGTCTCTGTAACTGTGAAAAGAAGTGTCACCAAGTATAGAGTGTGAGGAAGTGTTGGTGCTAAATGCACTGACGCTTCCACACGTGTGCGGAAAGCTTAATTGGAGATGTGAATAAAGGCTGTGCGCACGTGTGAACTGATAAATGTTCAGACCTCGGCCCTACACGTGTGCCATTTGAGTTTATTTGTCAGGTCGTAGCAGTTCCACAGGGCAAATAAAATGTTTGAAGATTGCTGAAGACACACTTTTGCATTAATCCCAGAAACTTCATCCAGCACAATATTTAATGTGACGCTTATCCACATGGGTGGCTTATTTATTTGGGCTTCAGTAGATCACAGCCCAGATAATGGAAAGGGAAATACTGGCGCCTTGCAAACTCAATAGGCGGTGTAATTCCTCTCTAATGTTACGGAGATATGTTTAAAAGAAATACAATTTCACAGTTAAGCGATGTGTAAATAATGAACCGGAGAGCTTCTGTAGAGTTTTGTTTTCTTTCTCTTTTGCTCTTTCTCTGCACTACAAAAGGTTGGATTCTTAATTGTACTGGAAACAATTTAGGATTATCTATCACTTTCATAAAACATGATACATTCACTTTTTACTTTACATCAAAATGAAAAAAAAAATACATGAATGAAATTTTTTTTACTCATTTTTTTCTTTTTTTAAAAAATCATAAATCTAAAACATCTTTTAATAAATCTTTTATCTCTAAATCAAAAAAACATCAACTTGCCAATTTTTTAAGAAATAATAAAATATAATATAATACAAATTTAAAATTATTTATCTTATGCATTTATGTTTCCACATTAAATGTATCTTGTTTCAAATTATGCCGATACATTTTTTAGAAAAATGGAAAAAATAGAAAATGCTATAATGTAAATCAGCAACAAAACAAAACAAAAAATGCAAAACAAAATGCAAAGCAAATCAAAAACAAATCGAGACAAAAAACAAAACAAAAAACAGGATTTAAAGGGAAAAAAACTAAACGAAATGCAAAGCAAAGAAAAAGAAAAAGAAAAAGAAAAACTAAAACTAAAAATGAAACTAAACAAACAAACAAACAAACAAACAAATCACTGTTGAACATAGCCTTCGGGTTGAAACATTGCTTATTTTAATCAAATAAATATTTTTGGGAGCAGCAGTGGCAGTGTGCCGATTTTTGTTTATTCTTTATTGAAGTGCTTTATTTGATTATGCACCTGTCTAAACTTTTTGGATGTGCATATTATTACTACGAATTTATAAACACTGTAAACATAAAACATTTTATAAACAGTGATGGTTACTGCCAACCCCTCAATCAAACAAAGTGCACACTGTAGGCCTATGCTATTTGATCCAAGAGTACTTATTTGACTATAGATACAGAGAGATCAAACATATGTCTGCCTTTGCAGACAGTCTGCACATCTGAATTTGTTATTCAGCCTTATGCTTTAGGTTGAGGTTTCAGTGTGGAAAGATCTGTGAGGAGGTTTCAAGGTCTCAGCAGATGAATATGTAGCTGATATACTGGCTATTAAGTTTTAACTTGATTTGATGCTCATTTGTTTGATGTTCCTAAATGATTCACAGATGTTGTTTATCTCCTCTTTAAGAACTAGCGGCAAGTGTCATAAACCTTCTGTACTTTACAATTATTTCATTCATTCAGCAGTCAGTCCTTTCCATCAATACGTACAAAACAGGGTCTGAAGTACTTCCCTCGTCCCACAAAGTGCAATGAAAAGAGGCGCTTAACCTTCAGAAATAAATGGCCATAACAAAGTCGCGCTGTTTTATATTCAGTACATTTTATGAGGTTTGACATTTTTGCAAAATTGTTTTTAGGACATGTCTAACTATAACTTCAAATTGTGGTTGTGTGATTTTCTAACAATAATAAAATAAATAAGATAGACAAAACTATGATAAAGGGTAACCTTGTCGCAACTTCCAGAGTTGCAACTTTAATCTAAATGACTGATATTTTCCATAAAATGGAGAGATTCTTCTTTTGTAAGAAACCTATTAATGGAAAGTAACTGTCTTCTTTATTCACACCAGCTGTCCTGCGTGTCATCTAATGTGATTTGTGCACTGTATTCTAAAGTTCTGAAATCTCTGTAGTGTCCATGTCCAAACGTCAACGCATGCATGTTCATTTGAGTGAGTGAGCCACCAAGTATGACAGCACATTAACACTGACAGAGCCAGCACTTTTGACGTGTTTCTGACACTTCTAAAAATAATCTTGATATTGTGCTTGTCAAGCCACAAAGAACAAGATGTGCTCACAAATATCTTCCTGACATATGTGCACTCATTTGTGAGCCACAGTCATGAATTTGTAACAAATATGCAAGGACACAACCACACATAAGTATGGTGTCATATTAATTAATAGACTTAATGTATATTCAAGATATGATGTGGGAACATGTTTATATTTTATGGTATATCATGCATTCGTTACTTTGAATTCATGAGAAAATTGACACAAAACAGCCTTTATTTTAAGTCATTCCTCTGTTTTGGAATGACAGTGTTGTCATTCTTGATAAACACTCCTACATAACCACACTGTAAAAATTGTATGATCAATAAGTTATGACAACATGTGTTTAACACATTTTTTTTTAAGTAATACAAGATTCAACACATTTAAGTCAATTTAATGTGATGCAAGTTGAAATGACTTAAATATCCAAGTGGATTTTACTTACAAATATAAGGCAGCAACATTTCTTTTTTACTGTGTAATTTATCATCAAATATATACACTAACGTTGATCAATACGTTTTTTTTATTTATTTTTATGCTCTATTTGACATTAAGACAACTAGTCATTCAAGGAACCTGCTGACTACTTTGTAGTTTTGTACATCCATATTAACACCAACTATCTGAATAGCAAACACATACGGGTCAGAGGACGTCTTTTCTTTTTCTTAACCACTGAGAGACAGAAGCAGAGGGTAATAAAAGACAAGAAGTTGACAGGATAGGGCCAGTGAGCAAGGTAAGAGGTTTCAGAGCTATTGTGTGCCCCAAAACTGACAGTAATGAGAAGTTTGAGGCACCGTGCGATTCCATCTTTGGTAATCCATGCTGCATATTCTGCCTTGTAGGATTATGGTTCCTGGTGTCATCTTGACATTTTTGTCCCAAACAGATACTTAGACAGCAGAAATTATTTTGCACAGAATAGAAAAATCACCTTTTTCAGTCTTTAAAGTAGTACAAAAAGGAGACTGTAACAGTTTGTATTACCTAAGATATGTCAAAATGACTTTATAAGAAATGTAATGTCTATTATTATGAGTACTCGTCCACCTCTTAAGTGCAACGCATGACTCATTCCACTGCATTTATTGTTAATTTATTTACTTCATTGTTACAAAGACAATGCCGAAAGCAACTCCATTTGTAGAGTGATGTGAAAACGGATATTGATTTACCTCCTAGAGATCTTGTTTATCCTTCCTTTACTTCTCTGTAACTTAAAGGACCCCTGACAGGCTCCTAACGGCCACCTGGCAGAGTGGGAACAACACACATGCTCTTAATAAATGACAACATGGGGGACATCTATTAAAAGCTTACAGCTCAGTGCAGATGGCTGAAGAAAACACATTCAGAAAGAAAGATGTAGGGAAGAGAAAGACAGTAAGAGGTCACAGAAGAAGAGTCTGTCCTTGTTTACTGTGGAAACAGAGAGTTGAGGGAGGAGCTAAAGGTGTTCAGACAATAGGGAGACCGGGGCTAGTTGTCACAGGGGTTTTGACTCACAAACAAACAAATAAAATAAATATTTTGAATAATCTTACATAATAATCTCAACATTGGTATAATTGTAATTGGACTTTTAATGGGTGTAATTAAGTCTTTTTTTTGTCAAAAATATATCTCTCTCTCTTATGTACTGTTAAAGTAAATTGTATACATACACATTCATACGAATGAATGATTTCTCTTTTGCTCTTTCTAGAGAAGTGTTTTCTTGTAAAAACATCTCTGCACTGCAAAAGGTTGGATTCTTAAAGCTGCCGTCGGCAACTTTTTTTTATCACATTCAGCGAATTCGACACTATATTCCGACAGAACAACATAAATAAAGTGGTTTTAGAAAAAAACCCGCGCTTCTAACTCCACCTGGAGCGTGTTATTTGTTTTGTAAAAATCCACCGCTCCCGGTTCATTGTGTCCAATCAGCGCAGGGGGGTGTGAGATATGACTGTCAATCACAAGTCGTTCACGCACATGTCAATCACATGCACACGCCTGAAGTTCGCGCAGTAGCGAAGAGTGATGGCGCACTGACGAGCATGAATTCTGTGGGAGGGTATTCGTTGATAAAATTTTGCCTAAGTCCACTCAATCAGCCAGAGTTGCCGACGGCAGCTTTAATTGTACTGGAAACAATTTAGGATGATCTATCACTTTCATAAAACATGATACATTCACTTTTTACTTTACAGCAAAATGAAATACATCAATGACTATTTTTTGTACTCATTTTTTTCTTTTTTTTAATCATAAATCTAAAACATCTTTTAATAAATCTTTTGTCTTTGACATTTGTCCTGTTTAAATTTAGCTGAAATACATTTATATTGTGTGTGAATGCTAAAATGTATATAATTATATAACTTTAAAAAAAATATAAAGATACGTTAACATAAATTAGAAATACATAAAAATACATAAAATAAATATATACATACATAAATGCTTACCTGCATGGCTTATTTTATGCTGTTGTTAATTGTTCCACATTAATTGTTCTCTTTAAATTTAGCTGAGATAACAGACAGGCTCCACTGTGACAACTTACCCCATTTAGTGACAAACTTCTTCTTGTTTTCCTGGGAAATAACAATATTCCATAACAATTTGTGGTCATAACTTTAGGTATGTGTACTGTATGTACAAAATCTAAATCCCAGTAAGCATTAACTAAAAAGTGTGACACCTCAGATGTGTGTATCTGTTGTCTATGTGTGAACACGTAGGTATCACACAGGGAGAAACATCCATCCACACATAATTCAAGCGCCACGTCTCGAGTCTGTTTTTGAAAGTTGACGGGAGGCTCTTTACTTCTTTAACTCAGAAATAATTTACGTTTTCACTTCTCTTTCATTCTGCCTTTTAGCGAAGGGGTCCATTAGGGCCAGGGGATGAGGCTCTTTTAAAAGGAAGCGCTCAATAATTCAGAAGCCATTGTTTCCTGCGATGCGCTTTGCACACTCATTGACCTTTGATCTATGTTGTTTATCCATCTGCGCTTGATGGATCTGCCCTGGGCAGATGAGACGTTCACTGCAGAGGAATAAATCACAACTCTGTCTGTTCGCAAGCGAAAGGTGATGGTGCACCGCCTAGCTGTCTCTCAGATAATACATTCATTAGCAGAACCACTGCAACTTTATCTCCCGGGCAACGCTTTGTTTGTTTGTTTTCATGACCGTCTTAGGGAAGTTTGTTCGAGACGAGCGTCTCGGCACAGAGACACTTTTTCCTTGTTTAAACCCGCACATGCTGCGAGCACACAAAGGTCTGAACTTATCGAAACAACCATCTACTAATCAACTGACTTTGTCCGACAGTAAGAGGCTTATTAGACTTGCTGCGTGCAGCGAAATCCACAAACCTCCAGCTTAGAGACAACTAAAAGTCACCAAGAGGGAGAGTGAAGGAGACAGAGCTGAGTATTAATATGCACAGTGTTGAGTCGCACACTAGGGAGGGTATTAGCGGCTATAACAGGCTGCGCTGATGTGTCTGCTTGTGCAATAACATACACCTTTAACTTCATTATCTATTGCCACAACATTGCAAACGGCTTTATGCACATATGCACACACGCACTTAGACCCAATTATGAAGGCTGGAGACATCATCCAGAACTAATTAATACAGTCCGATTATCACTCATTAACCTCTGTGTTGCTCAGCTCATCCACTGAAATTGGGAAACCTGCGTGTGTTGTGTGTAGTGTCTTGAACACTTGGCACCAAATCGACTTAAGTAAAATATTTAATAGCCGCTAACAATCTCACTTAAAGGGATAGTTCACCCAAAAATGTAAATTCTGTCATTACTTACTCACCCTCATGTCGTCACAAACCCGTAAGACCTAATTAATAATGGAATTTTTGGGTGAACTATCACTTTAAAAGCACTACAGGTTTTAAAACAAAACTTAAGTTTAGACAAATCATTATTATGGGAGTAAATGGGAGTTTCTTTGCACTAAGGTCAGTAGGATCACCATACACACTGTTCTTCAAACTGATCTCTCCGGAGAATACAATCTGGTCTAAGGGCATGTTTACACGACAATGATGGACTAAAAACTGAAAAGTTTTTCCTTTACATTTTTCGTGTACAGACAACAAAGTTATCAGAATGATCCCCGTTCACACGGATCTGCGAAAACGATTAAAAATGCTGTACTATGCATGCCAGGCCAGTAGTGGGCGATGTGACTTTGTAAAGAAACACTACACACCTATAGACTGAACAGGTAATACACATGCGCATGACGTCACAGTTTTCACACATTTTTGACGGTATCGCTTTTAAAAAACTTGCACTTTGAAATCCGTTTTCACCAGTGCGTTTTCAGGCCCCCAAAATGTATGTAAATGATCGGCCAAAAATGTTCCTTTTTTAGTTGCAAACGGTGTCGTGTAAACAGCCCCTAAATGTTCTTTGTTATTATTTGTGAAATTTACCAGCAAATTCTGAGAGATAATTGATTTACCCCCAACCTGAATGAATAATTAACGCAAAATTTCAATTTCAAATGCTGTTCTTTTGAACTAATAACAACATGCTGTTAACAAGTAAAATAACCTGCAATGAAAGAACAACTTGGACTTAAACTATGTTAGACTTAAATTTATATTCTTAATTACAACAAACTGTAATCAATCACATTGTACATCGCAAGATCTCCACCGAGTGTTTGCATTGTGAATTTTAATAATACAAGGCAGACTGTGGTGGGTTCTTGCTCCCAGAGCTCTCTGTATTAGCCTGACGTGGCCTGAGAAATTAGCTGCCTCTGTAGAGTCCACAACTCGCTTAGTTTTCGCATAGATTTACAGGGAATGGATCAACCAGAGAGGAGGTATAGGCTACCTCTGCATGGCGTTAGCCTGGTGTACTGCACACGTAGAAGTGCAATCTGGGAAAGCTGTTGTTTCAGCAACTAACTATTGTATTATGTTGCTCCACACGCAGATCTGAGGAAATTTTTTCTGAGCTGCTTCTCTACAGTTTTTAACTCTACCCCCCCAGGCAGCAGTGTATAAAAAAAAAGAGAAAAAAAAGAAAAGAAAAGAACTCCCACTGGAAAAGCTCGAAGTTAGCTGTTAAACCTAAGTTGCATTTGGGATGTATAATACTCTTTGGAAAATATCAGGGGATAAGCCATGTCCTCGATAAAGTAAAGCAATCGTGGACAAGATGAAAGACTTTCACTTATTTCCTGACCGGGAGAGCATAATTGAAGTCGAAAGAAATTCTGGACCCCATAGATAATGTTGTGGTAAGTTTCCGCCTCTGTCTGTCCATGGTAAATTGGATTAGCTTAAGAAATGGTGTGCTAGCAATGGCTCCTCTCATACTATCTTCTCATACTGTATAAAAGTCCTCAATGGAATCATGCTTCTACAGACAAATCAAAACTAATAATACAAATATTTTTGTGTACATCCTCAGGGGTCACTGATGGCAAACTCAAATGAATGTAAAGCCCAGATGGTTTATTTCAGACACAATAATTGTCTCTCGTGACGCTGGATTACAGTTCATATATTTGGATACTGAAAAGTTCGCTCTGACTGACTTGTGTTTCTCTAGCAAAATGTAAATTGAGAGCAAAATGTAAATTGATGAATGGATGTATGCGTGTATATTATACATATAGGTGTATAAATATTCGTGTGTGTGTTTATACAGTATATATACACACACAGACGTATACAACATACATACATGTAATAATACAGTACTTTGCAAAACTCTTAGGCCACCATGATGTTGTTTTAGAAATGGGGTAATGACCATATATGATTATTAAGTCTCTTAATTAGAATATAACCAGAAAATAGAGGAAATTTGTATGCAGTATTAAAAAAAAAAAGAAAAAAAAAAGAAAGAAAAAACGGCTTCTATAGGCATAAGTGGCAAGTATTTAGTGACCTCCCCCTCCACACATGAGCAATAGCAGGAACCTGGCTCTTTTAAACCTAAATGGAATGGAAAAAAAAACTGGAAGGCCAAGAAAACTTTCAAAATCTGATTAGAAGTTTGTCAAGAAAGTGGAAGAAGTCCAGGAGGACACAGTAAATACAGTTTTTTTGCTTAAAGAAGCCATTGTGTCATAATAAAGAGACTAAAAAAATTAATATGGATGGTCATTAAAACTAGTGCACACATATGCATATAAAGTGTAATAAAATGTTAATTCATATCAATTGATTGTTACACCATAATATTTTTAATTCATTCAATTTAAACTTTTCTTGAAAATGATATAGAGTTCTTTTGAAACCAACCAAATGAAACCTATACAAAGAGAAAGAGTACCTATCTAAGAACTTGACAGATGTGTTTTAAACTACATTTTAACATTTTTTTTTTTATTGCGGACCACTTGCGGTATGCCATTGACCCCAATAAAGCCTACACCTTATTCTGAGAAGCAGAAATGCAAAAAAAAAGACATGCAGAGCTTCTTCACTTCACAGTTAACATGAGCGAACCATTTAGAAGTGAGATTTTGTGATTACTGAGATTTCAAGATTAGGCAGCATGAGACTTACATCCTAAATACTCAAGTGTGTCAACGCTGTGTGCTCTGCCCTTTCTGAACAAACGTGGCTTCCTTTTTAATCTTCATTGCCAGTCATGCAAAACTAGAATTATGTTGAAAGTACTTCTCAGATCTGAATGGCCTCAGCTGGACTGCATTTCAATGGGATGTGAACTTCATTTCTCATTCTGTTCCACACAATGCACTTTCAAAGCCAATTCATTCACTTTGTATCAGCCAAGATCAATCTAAGGCCCTGTCCTACGTCTCATCTCTGACACAAAAAGGCCAGGACTGTAATTGTCTGTTTTATTCTACTCTAATCAGCTTCTGTAAGTGACATTAAGAGAAGAATTGTCCAATTCATATAATACAGAAGCTTATGGAAACAGCGTGAAAGCAATGGACCAGTTATCAATCCAGTGAATCGCAACATTTCACCTAATAAAGGATAATTGTTTGATCAGGGTGTTAAATTGGGCAGTAAAGGTGAAATTATAGGCAATTTCTGGAATGGAATTCTTCAAAATCACGCTGGTATTTCAATCAAAACCTTAGCAGAGACACAAACACAAGTAAGATAATTAACAAAATATCTATCTATTCATCCATTCATATATCGGTCTTTATAAATGAAATAGAGAGGGGAATGGAATATTTCTCTTCTAAACTTTACAGGAACTCAATTTAAACTCCATTTAGAAGCAATAAAAAGGCAAAGACTCGACTCAGTCTGAAGATAAGAAGAGTTGTCTCTTTTCTGTGTTTATTACATGAACAAATTGGTGTCTATAGGGGACAGAACTAAATGTAGCCATGACAACCCTACCCAATGTGTATTAAATATTGCAAGCAATTAAAGCTCCATTAAAAACCATGTCCCAAATATTTAAGAGAGAGTCTGCTTCTGTGCCATCAGATCGACTAAACAAACTATGAAAGAAAATAAGAAACCAATGAAACACTACATCTCCGATCACCTCCAAAATGAACTCTTCTCATTTTCCGAGAGCCTGACATTGCAAAAAAAGTCGAGAAAAAGTTCAATAATTTATTATTGAATCAGTTATTTTTCTGGGTGTAATTGTTGAAGGTAATTATAGCATTAAAAAGGCTGACAGTCAGCAGACTCCAGTGGAAGATCAGAGCGGGAGCTCCTTTGTTCCATTCCTAATTAGCATCATTCTCCATGTGAGAGCACGAGTGCTGAAAATGCATGAGCTCTTGTAGACCCGTGCTCTGTAGTTAGACTGCATGCAGACCGAACTAGACTGGGGGTCTGGACACGAGGGAGAAAAATATTCTAGGACAAATACAAAAAGCGTAGAGTGTGCATGTTTGGGTATGTATGCATATCTATAATGGGGCTGCAGTACCAAGTGAATAAAAATCTATACTGTATGTGCCCTGCTGGAAAAAAAAGCCAAGGTAAAGTAGATGCCATGGCGTGGTTGCAGCAGGGATGAAAAAGGCAGGATCTAAATCGCATTCGTTTTCCTTATTAAACAACTATAACTCAAAATATTAAACAGAGAACAGATCAACCATGTTATAGCGGCGAGATTGGAACAAATGAGGAACTGAAAACAAGATATATAGGGTACAACAGGGCTAAAAGCACACCTCAAGAAAAAATACTACTCACGGTGTATGATTGCAGAAAAAATATATATGTTTTTATTAAGCATTGATGGAGCAACAGATTTTGTGTGAAAATAAATCATAAAAGTGGTTTGTTTGTTTTAAATTCTTATAATTGTATGTTGTGGCAAGGTGGCACAATTTATTTTTACAAAATCCTTTAGCGTTTGTTGTTAATAATGTCTAAGTTAATACGTGTTCAAAACAATCCCTTTAGCAAAGTTTGTACTATTTTCAGTTTATTTTGGTAAATAAAATAATAAATTTTTGTTTAATAAATACACTGTCATTAAAATATGTATTAATATTATTTAAAAAAGTAAAGATTCTGAAAGCATTGAACAAATATGTCATTTTATTATTTGATATAATATTTATTTTTGTATTATATATATGATGCTTTCATCATAAATTAGTTGATTATCTCTAAAGTGGACAATCAACTTGAATCTATATGTCATGTCATCAAATGGAAATGTCAGCCAGATATTTATTTTCATGTTAATTATTGTGCCTTTCGGCAGGGGCACCTTTTACGCCAAATACCATACTTTTATTTATATTCCGTTATTGAAAAAACTTTGCTTTAATTATCTTGAAGAAAACTGAAAATCATTAACAAGACCTTTTTCTCAAACTATAGTGAATAATTTGATCGATTCTCCTTTGCTACATACATTTTTAAAAACATTAAATATTAAATCAAATTAACATAGAATCAACTTTGCGTTGCTGTCTGCGATCATTTCAAGGATCAGCCAAATTTCCACGTGCATCATCAAAAGAAAAGTGCTGAGATTATTTTTTTTGTGCCATCTAGTGGTTTAAAAGAGAATAAAGTCAAATGTGCCTTTTATCCCGGTGCGCCTTTAGCCTTGTAGAATATACAAATGTTAACAAAGGGAGGAAACGA
Organism: Semotilus atromaculatus; assembly: GCA_031834385.1. Classification (NCBI taxonomy): domain Eukaryota; kingdom Metazoa; phylum Chordata; class Actinopteri; order Cypriniformes; family Leuciscidae; genus Semotilus; species Semotilus atromaculatus. Next base: position 13,929,428 of record JAULUF010000020.1, read on the forward strand.
GAAACGGGTGGATCAGATTATCAGGTGGATCAACTATGGAAAATAATGCAAATGAAGGAAATAGAAAGGGAAAACATGATACAATGAAAAACCAACTAAGAGTCCAACTCAAACTCAGACATAACGTGACAGCTGGGCCTCACTGTCCTAGATTTTTGTAATACAGGAATGTATCTGCTGTACATAATTCACGTCACAATAAGGAAGAGCATTCTAACTTCAGCTTTATGCCGACGTTAAGTACACATGGTAACTCCAGTTATGATATAGTATATGCAATAAGAAATGGAATTAAGGGCATGCATGCAAAATAGCTGGATTTCACTTAACACCCTTTGCTTCTTCTGAAGGGAAAGCACAACAACATTATTGACACTCAAATCTCTCTGGTGTTTCTATCAAGCTCTGAGTGCTCAAAAGATGGGCAGGTAGAGGAGAGATGGGCAATCAGATGCAATTACATTGGAGGACACAGAGGCGAGATTAGCTAGTCCTGTCAGAGTGAAAAATAATAACCACAGTACAGATGCTGACATGGAGATGGTGTTTAGAAAAGCCACTGTCAAAGCCAAAAGTGAGGCTGGGGAAATAGCTGACAGCACTGTGGAGACCTTGTTTGTTCAGGCTGCCAGACTTTAGCAAGTTGTTTGTAATGTTTCTATGTGGGTCATTTCTGTTATGCAGCTATATTTTTGTGTCCCCATCCTATTTGTCTTAATATACACTACCGCTCAAGAGTTTAGGCTTGGTAAGATATTTTTTTTACGTTTTTGAAATAAGTCTCTTATACTTGCAAAAATACAATACTCTTATATACAAAATGCATGTATTACATTGAAAATAGAATATGGTGAAATATTATTACAATTTTAAAAAACTGTTTTCTATTTTAATGTATACAGGGGCGGGTGTTGCTCCGACTTCGCGTCCAGCCTTGCACGAGCTCAAAACCTCACAACACCCGCCCCTGTCGGTGATTGGTTGGAACACTGTTTATTTTGGTTTTGAGTGGTGGTTGTACCAATTTGTTTCGTGTGCAGATTTCAGAGCCTAGGCTGCCTACAGAGACGCGGTTTTTGGACGGCATGCTTATGGGGCGGGCAGCTAGCGGATCGTTAGGAAAGATTAGGTGAATGTGATCATTTATGTTTCTGCCTTTTTTGGGCCTGAAATGACTGATACAACCTTTAATAGAGTTAGAACATTAATTTGACTGGAGCACATATTGATACCCATTTATAGAGATACTTCCTTAAAATACAACACATATAGGCACATATATTTTTTTAAAGTAGTATAGTGCATACTGTAGCACCAATGAGCCATGTGCCTTAGCAAATGAGCTAAAGCGACAGCGACGTTTTTCATTGAGAAAATGAATCTGCACTGAAAGAGCCATCTTAATGACTATGAATAATATGACTTTGCTTTCAATTTTTGTCACGCTAATTATTTTCATAAATCTGGATGTGACCTTGAAGTTTCTTTAGGAACGCTTTGACAGAATTGAGAAAAATCCTCACCTAACTGCAAGCCGAGGTTCAGCACCTTTAACACAATCCCTTTCAATTAAAAAATGACCAAGATATGCACAGTATCTTATGTACCACACATCAGGATTTTTAATAATAATAAAAAATGGCATTAGAGCTTAGAAATACAGATACAGCGCCCTTATCTAAAGTCCATATATAGAGGGACTTCATATTAGATTTCAGGGAATGGTCCATCTGTACAATTCCAATATAGTCTCAATGCCATGCAAACAGAAGAGATATATTTGCAGTGTCACAGCTGCTGCGAGTCTCCCACAGGAACTAAAACAGTAGCCCACAAGCTGAAAAAGCAGATGGAGATGATAACGGTTTGTGTTCACACGCTAGAGGTCTAAAAAATGTTTAGCATCAATGTCAGTGGCCAACAGGGCAGATCTACAGCAGTTATTAGTACCAGGTTTCATGTTCCTGCGCCTCGAGCAAGTGATTTTTGACCAGACACACTCTAACTCAATTTTCTGTTTAATGCTGGTATCTGCCCGTATCTGAACCATTTAGATCGAGTTAGAGAGATAACTGTATTCACTCGGATACGTTTTTGTCGCCTTGCTTTCTAGAAAAAGACAATTTTTTGGCCACTGTGTTGAACCTGTGGTTTGTGAAATGGGGAGATATAATGAGGTAAACAGCGACTGGTGTGGAGACAAGTGGGCAGTGAGGTTAAATGTGCTCGAGACTGTGAATAAGGGGCGGGTGTGTTTTTAAATCACTACATAGTGCGCACTCATTCCCTTAAATGATACTGACAGCACAGGCGCAGCTAGATGCTTGAATGCTAATCACTATCTCTCTCTCTTTAGCTGTTTTTAAAGTGTTAAAACGTGTACACTGAACTAATGCCAATAGGTATCTCTCTATACATTACACTACCAGTCAAAAGTTTGGGTTTTTCTTTTCTTTTTAAAAATGAATTATTACATTTATTCAGCAAAAACACATACAATTCTTTTAAAAGTTAGTTAGAATTTGTATAAACAATGTTAAAATCTTATTTAAAATAAATGCTGTTCTTTTGAACTTTCCATTCATCAAAGAATGATTCAGTGTCAATAAAAACAGTAAGCAGGACAACCATTTTGAACAGTGATAATAAGAATAAATGTTTCTTGAGCAGCAAATCAGCATATTAGACATTGAAGACTGGAGTAATGATGCTGAAAACTCAGCTTTGCCATCACATGAATAAATTACATTTTAAGATATATTAAAATATATAATTTCAAATCGTAATAATATATCACAATATTACACATTTGGCTGTATTTTGTACAAATTAATTCAGCCTTGGTGAGGATAAGTATGAAAGCTCGTTTCCTCACAGAATAAAAAATAAGACTTTTTTTTTTTCTCACAATTGCGAGTTATAAAGTCAGAAATGCGTACATAAAATCACAATTGCGAGTTATAAAGTCAGAATTGCGAGAAATCAACTTGCAATTCTGACTTTTTGCTCAGAATTGCCTGTTGATATCTCGCAATTCTGACTTTATAACAAGGGAAAATGTCAGGTTTTTTTCTCCTAAGAATTGGACTTTATAAATCGCAATTGCGAGTTTATATCCCCCAATTTTGAGAAAAAAATGTCAGATGTATAAAGATGTATACATTGCAATTCTGACTTGGTAACATGCAATCCTGACTTTATATCTCGCAATTCTGAGAAATAAAGAGCGATAAATAAATTAATTGGCAAATTGTGAGATCAAAAGTCGCAATAATATTTTTTAATGTTTCATTCTGTGGCGGAAACAAGCTTCCATAGATAAGAGATTCAAAAGAGATTTCGTACGAATGACCTAGCCCTGACCCCGCCCCTAAACCTAACCATCATGTAAGTAAGTAAGTAAGTAAGTAAGTAAATTTTATTTATAAAGCACATTTAACCATAGCGAAGCTATCCAAAGTGCTGAACAAAGTAATGTAAAATAAATAAATAAAAACACAGAAGCATAAAACCAAACAGAAACAAAACAATGAAAACAAAACAATGAAACAGGATATCAAGTATCAAACGCCAGGCAATAGAGATATGTTTTCAATTTTGATTTAAAAGTACAAATGGAAGGTGCAAGGCGGATGTCCAGAGGCAATTGATTCCATAGGCGGGGGGCGGCAACTGAGAAAGCTCTGTCTCCCTTAGTTTTTAAACGGGAGCGGGGAATTAATAATAGAGCCTTGTCTGCAGATCTTAATCTGGATGGTGGCAGAGGAGTAAGAAGATCGGTAATATAAAATGGAGCATGATTATTAAGAGCTTTAAAAACAAACAACAAGATTTTAAACTGAATTCTAAAACGGATCGGGAGCCAATGAAGGGACGCTAAAATTGGGGTGACATGATCAAATTTCTTTGTCCCGGTCAGCAGCCTTGCAGCTGCATTTTGTACCAACTGGAGTCGAAAGGGTTTAGACAAATGTGGGTTTAGACAAATAATACGAATTCGTACGAGTGAGGTCATACGAATTCGCCACCTTTTAATCACTCGTTTGAATTCGTACGAATTGGTCGTGAGATAGCATTGGGTCTTTACAGATTATTTTAACTGATTATCTGTCATCATAGTCTCTTACACTGTGGTGTTCCCTATAGTTATGACGTGATTCATCGATTCAAATGATAACGTGTTTAGGCTTTTTTCGCTTAACATGGTATAAATATCTTAAAATATGCTTGGAGGATCAAGTCATATTATTCACGCCATCCATTCATGCTAACAGTAATTCGATGAAGCGAGTCAGTCCAAATATCTGCAGTGGCTCTGCGTAGGAGAGAACAAGATTAAAATGAAGACTCGGACACTCGTTCATTCCTCCCGCCGACCTCAATCTATCTCTCTTTTTCTCTCCCTCTCTGCACCTATTTTTTTCCCCCTCGTCTCAGCACAAAGCTCTGTCAGACAAGAAGAAAAAAAAAGAAAAAAAACTCTAATGATGAAGTCCAAACCTCCTGCCAAATAGGATGATGGGTGACATTATTCCAGGCAGGTGCCCCTGTGTTGATGAAAAGAAACTTAGAAATATGACACTGCTATTTATAGTCTCTCTCTCTCTGTCTTTCATTCTTTCATTTTCTCTCTTAATCACAGGCTCACACAAACACACACTTAAAAAAACACCTGCTCAAATGATTGCTGGCACAAGCTACAAAGTCTGGTGTCTCGTTACTTTTACGCATTTTTTTATTTATTTAGATGGTTATGTAACAATTGTAACCATGTAAAAATTGCTTTACTCAACTGTTTAAAAATAAAATGATACATAAATCAAGTCATACACTGATATATTCCTACAGTTATTTTCCTTAATATTAGACAAAAACTCAACCATTCAACACTGTAACTCAAGTTATTGTAAGAAAAAAAATAACACACACACACATAAATAGTTTTTAAATAGTACAAAAATAACTTCAAACTGACATGTGGTCCCAAATTTGGCTAGTCCATAGAGTGACAGGTTAAAAGTTGTACAACTCTGTTACCCTGTTACTGATGTCGTTTTTTGTATTGATTTTTTTTAATTAATTTTGCATTTTGATTTGTTGTTGTTGTTGTTCACTGTAAAAAATATTTTAGCAATTTAGTTATTTCAACTTATTTTTTTAACTAGATTGTCCAGACAACAAGAAATTGTAAGTTTTTCTTGTCCTCAACTTATCGAAATAAGTTAGTTAAACTAAAAAAAAAAAACATGCAAAAAGAGAACTCAAAATAATGAGTTACGTTTTTTACAGTGTGTTGATAAAGGTGTATTTTTTTATGGGGGTTTTTATGTCACAAAATCAGAGTTTTTAACTCTAGATGTCCCAAGGTTTGGTAACAGGGTAAACTTGATAAAAATGAACAGTAAACAAAACAGCTCATATAATATTTAGTTTAAACACCAGAGGTTATTATTATAAAAATTTTTTTTAGATAAGTACCTCTTTTAACAGACCTTTAAAGTAAAATAAAATAAAAAAGATTAAAAAAAATAAGTACCTGATTTCATTGCTTGTGAGGAAAAAACAACAACACAATTTGTAAAAAAAATAAAATAAAAATAAAATGGATTTTTTAATATGCTACTGCTGCCACATTTACCATTTACACAAAAATCCCACTAAAAAAATTTAAATTAAAATTTGCACACCTATCCTCCAGCGACATGTAAATATATTCCAGTTGGCAATGTGTTGTTCACAGCAAGACATAAGTGTTGCCCCTGTCAGGGCTTCACAGTGGCTCAGAGTGCTGAGAGACCCTCGCTTTCTCTGCTGGCGACATGACTACTACATTTCCTCATCACCAGCGGGTTACTGCTCACCCAGCCTGCACTTAGCCCACCGCCAGCGAGCGCTGGAATAACCGCAGACCCCTCTCTGGGCACAAATGTCTGCACTCCAGATAAACACTGTAATGCATGAATTGCATGTCCTGGTGCAACTACAGTGAGACTTTTGGCACCCAGCGATTATTGCTAATGGAGACGTGGACACCCAGGTTATAAAGTCAAGGTTACAGAGGCCACTGAGGTGGAGAATGCAGGATTCTTCCTCACTTTCCGCATTTCTCCTCTACCTCAGGGAGTAGATGCAGTAGATCCCTAAAATAAATGCCAATGCTTGCAAGGCAGAAAATGAATTGCGTCGACGTTTTAGGTAAGGTTATGTTATGCGATTTGTTTCTGTGTAAATGAAATGCAGCATCACAGCCACTTTACTGCTGTCATGACACTGAGCACAGGTCGTCTTTTCAGTCGGCTGTGAATGAAAATATCTTCACTTTCCACATTGAATGCGGAAGTCAATGGGAGATTTTCAAACTGAAAATTTGCTAAACCTCATGTTGTTCCAAATCTGTATGACATTTGTTTCTGTTGAACACAAAGGGAAATATTTTGAAGAATGTTGTTAACCATTTACAGTTGCATTGACTTCCATTCCAATTTTTCTTTTCTTTTTTTTTTCATATGATGAAGGTCAATGGGAACCAAAACTGATTGGTTAACATTCTTCAAAATATCTTATTTCATGTTCTACAGAAGAAAGAAAGTTAAACAGGTTTGGAATGAGTTAGTAAATGATGAAAAAATGCTTTCTTAGCTTGACTACTTTCGTCTTAATTTTCTACATAACATGTTTCTACATGACACAAACGATCTTAAAACTCTGGTCAAACAAGACTTTGAGCAAGCAACATTTATTTGGACACTGCAACAAAATAAGGCTTCTGTTTTTAATAAATTATTTGGCAAATAACAAACAATAAAAATTCTAAGTTTACCATATGCTCTACTTTTGCACAACATAGCAAGCCTGCAGCTTTGAAGCTCTTGTTCTTTGTACTGAGCCAAAGCCCCTATATCAAGGAAAGCCAATTCACTCGGTAGCCATATTTGCAATGCCTCTGAGCAGATATTGTTGGCATGCAAGACCAAGTCCAATCTACATGAATCGAGAAATGCTGAAATCTCAAAAAATGCTAGCCAAACTAACAAATAAATAGCATATTTCAAATAAAATGTTGACATGAACGGTCTCATAAAATGCTTTTTTATGGCATTGAAAAGGCAAATTTCAGTTTGGTCTGCTTACCAAACTCACAATTAAATAGCATATTTTAAATCAGCAACAAACGTTGTAATGTAATGTTGTTTTTATCAAGCTCAAATGGTGTATTTCAGGTCGGTGCATTTGTCGGACCAATATTCCATGCTTTTACTCACATCTGTTACACACGTGTAAACACAAAAATCCACACATTCGGAGCCACTTTCAAATGTGGTTTTAAATCAGATATCTGGACATCTGACATACATCTAAACACATATACCTGATTCCCCTTTGAATTCCAAGCCACCACAAAGTGGGGGCGACACGTTTTCCCACAAAGATAGCTTTTTAATGTCGTATTATAAATAAGACATGCCAACATGCCAGGTTGAAACTAGTTTTCCTAGTTCCCTAACCCCTAACCCGAAAAAAAATCGGATATGGTAAAAAGATCAGATCTGTGCAGACTTGCTGTGCAAATGCAGCCTATGGGAATCGAACATAAATATGTCCAATTTTATCTGCATGCTTACAGTATACTCATGTAGGACGATCAGTACTAAATAGCCTTTCTCAACTGCTTGATGAATCGTCAGAAAATGTTACCAAATTTGCCAAGCTCTTTGTAAAGTTTAATATACAAGTACAGTATGTTCGACTTTATCTGCATACATAGTTTACTCGCGTGGGGTGATACGTACCATATAGCATATTTCAACTGCTTGATTGTTTGTACAATTTCAAAATAAAAACAATATTAATCAGCCAGCTCTAATCTGCTAAATGTGACTATAAGGCATTAAGATATTATGGTAACACTTTACGATAGTATTTCTCAATGTGGGCAACACCATGTCTATACCGTCTACATTCTAACAGAATGCGTCCTTGGATGTGTATCTTTTCTATACCAAACAATCACTATTTACTTCAGTGTTTTTATCAGCTTTCTGTAGCACAGCTGCTGAACTTCCAGTGAAAACAACTTTGAGTGTCTAGGATTCTGACAAAATATGCTTATATTATGCTAACACAATATGCTTTTTTCTTGTTCTTGTTTTTCGTTGGAAAAATTAATATGAATGTTTCTTGTTGGCAGCAGTATGTGATAATGTAATTAAAGTTTCAATGCCAAATTTCTAAAGCGTCTATTAGCATTCATAAATATAATTTCTATTCGCATGGCCTTTTTGCTCCTTGGGAAACTAATTAATAAAACTATTTCAACTGTCCAGTCAATTCAAATCTGTTATGTGGGTAACAGGTTATGTTAGATAAAAATGTAAACAAACCTCAATATTGCCAAAGGCTACAGCACTGAAAGTCTCCAACAATGCTTCAATTTATCAATTTATTAAACTTATTGTTGAATCAATTTAATGGATCATTGCTGAATGAAAGTGTAAGTTAAAAAAAAAATGTATCTACAGACAATTCAAACATTTGAATGGTAGTGTAAATATAATAAGTGGAGTAATTACAATAAACAGAATAATTATCTGAATTAATTTTCAGTGCAGACAAATAGACTACATTTTAATTATTGTGGGTGGCAAGGGAACTAGATAATGGGTAGGGGTGCTCTGGCCCAAAAAAAACGTAATGCGATTACAATGGGATTTTGGCAATATTACGACTAAACATTACCTCATATAAACCCAATACTTTGATCAAACTAATACGATTAAGCTGATAAGCATAGTAACTGTATTTGCATTAAACTATGTGGTGTACGCAATTTAATCGCAATAAACAGGCATGTAAACTCCTTAATCGCATTATTCCCGCTCCTCACCATAGTGTGCATGTGCTCGGTTCTACACGGATGCTGTGTGACGCTCACACAACTTCATTCCATTAGTTTAGATTGGCTGATGCATTGACTAACATTAACTAACAACATTTGATACAGTATTTATTAATCTTTGTTAAAGGTGCCATGTGTCAGAATTGAGGTAAAAATATCCAAAAAATGAGCTACACACATCAAAAGAATGAGAAGAAATAAGGGCGATGGTGTCATTAAAAAAATGACAAGTTATAGTGCTGCCGAGATATCAACCTGAGTTAGCATGCTAAATTACTAGCCCCGGCCCGACAGGTGTCATAATACCAGTTTTGGCCATGGGAGGCGGTATGTGGTCTCTTGTCATAACCACCAGCCAAACTGCAATACACGAATAACTCGTGCGGCTTGTGGGCGTACTTGAACCTGATGTCAATCGTGTGGAAAGTACAGCCCACTACTACATTTCAGTTCAGGGAAGAGAGCGGAAGAATGGCTGAAGCCCTTGGCAATAGACCCTTACCTCACGCATTGGCTGTGAGACACACGGATTTGATTGGTTTTAAACGCTCACACGCCACACCTCCGATTTCTCACGCTGAAGTGTCAACCCGGTCTGTCAAATGCCTGAAAGATGAGTTTATCTATAGATCTCCCTGTTGAGCCACTCGTGATCGACTATTTATACCGCAAATTAGTTAAAATCTAGAGCGAGCGTGCATGCGGGACAGAGACTGCTCCAAACCACGTAGCGCGCGCACGGCAGAGAGGGAGAGTGAGCGAGAGACGTGTGCAGAGAGCACCCCTGGGAACACCCGAAATCGCAACATTTCTTTTGGATTGGTAAGTAAGATGCTGTTAGTATTTCGCTAGAAGTTTGTTTTATATGTTTGTGTAGTTTTTTCGGGAAGTTATCTATGAGGAATACATTTTGGTAACTTAAGTTGTAGCCTACTGTATCTTTCAACAGTGTTCGTGTTTTACTATTAGCTAGTAGAGATGATCGGTTCACGTGCGCTAGGATCTGTCGTGTAACATTTACAAGCGCCAAAACGGTATTTATTTGTTTGAATTGCGTAATAAAATTGACAGAATCTGACAGCTGAGATTTTTTTATATCATAACTAACCTGCTCTGTCTAGTCTGTCGGTCTCTGTGTCCTCTTTGCTTTGCGATTTTTCTGTGCGTGAGAAAATTGATGTGTGGCGTGAGAGCGTGTGAAAAGTGTCAATTGCATGTATCTGACGGTGAATTCGTGAGAGTTGGCAGCTCTGAATGGCGCTAGCTTGGTCAACATCAGCGAATGCTGTCTGTCAAATTATATGAACAAAACGAATATGAACATATTCACTGGTAAAGGTGAAGGGGAGTAGCTTGAAGATGTCATATTTAAAAATCACTTGACATCATCCAACGTTCCTCTGGAGTCAAAACGTCCTCTATTAGGAGTTATTGGCTCGGCTTCGGCTATGGCTCTAGGGTCGTTGTGAAGGTAGCTGCGGAGCATAGAGACTATGCCGTTTCTCGTTTGTTACTCTAGAGTAGACCAACTCACTTTCTGGAGGTATACTGCCCCCAACTGGTATGGAATGTGGAGCATGAATTGATTTTTTGGCGAACATTACACAAGGCACCTTTAAAGTTAGTTAAAGGTGCCCTAGAATGGTTTTTATTTTTATTGTATAATGTTTTCTGGGTTGCCCTTATAATGTTAGTATGTTTTTTAGATCAAAAATAGTCATAATTTAGAAATAAAAGGCATTTTTCCTAGCCTGATTTTAGCCCTGAACCCAAATGCTCTGTTTGAAGGGGCGTGTCTGCTGTGTGTAACCGGCCTCTGCTGTGATTGGCTGACATGCTTGCATATGAAATAGCTACGTATTACATGTGAAACTCTCTCGAATACTTTTACTACAGATATTATACGTTTTTACTATTACAGCTATCGAGATTAACGAATCGTGAGATGTTTTTAAAGTATTTAGATCTATTCCCATCACATAAAATGTTGCCGTGATGAGCACTGAGCAAACAGATGACAGTGTGTTGATCGCAAGAATAAAGATCTTATCATTGCAACGCAGTTTCTGCACTCTCTCTAATGCTTTCACCAATGCAAACACGATGATGTAAATACAGTACTGAACGATTTTGAGAGAAAGATTACCTGTCTGAACTTGAACAATTACACATTCAGAAAGTGTTGCTTGGTAGCTCGATCGATATATATTTTCAGACTCATTGAGGCCAGCTCTGTATTTGGCCCAAGTTGAGGAAACAGTCTCGTCTGTGAAATGTTTGGAAATTTCCAGAGAAAATAAAATTAACCCATTGTTTCTTCAGAGGCTCGAATGAAGGAACTAAATACCTTTGTGTTCATTTGTAGATCCAAACACTGATCAACTGCCATGATTCGGCTGCGCACTTCCGCCTGTCACTGAACATGGGCTGGCATATGCAGATTTTTGGAGTCGTACATATTAATGATCCCGACTGTTGCGTCACAGTCGGTATTATGTGGAGATTCACCTGTTTTTCAGGGGTGTTTTTCAAAAACAAGATTTAAGTAAGAAGAAGAAAACAATGGTGTTTGAGACTCACTGTATGTCATGTCCATGTACTGAATGTCTCGGTTACGCATGTAACCCTCGTTCCCTGAGTACAGGGAACGGAGACGTGTCGTCGGGGAGTTCCCTGACGAATTGGGATCACGCTAGGGAGCCAATTGCCTACGAGAGAATAAAAACGAGCCAATGGACATTGGCATGCAAGATTTGCATTCCGCAACCCGCCTACCAGCGCGGGTATAAAAGGCGGAAGTAAACATTGCGCAATGCTTTTCGCTGAGGAGCCGAGCAGAGTCCAGTCCTCCGCGAAGGTACAGCAACATGGCGAAGGGACGACACGTCTCCGTTCCCTGTACTCAGGGAACGAGGGTTACATACGTAACCGAGACGTTCCCTTTCGTCCTGGGAACTCCAACGTGTCGTCGGGGAGTTCCCTGACGAATTGGGATCCCTAATAAAACGCCATGGTGCTGGCCCCTTCCAGCGCCCGGCTAGCTACCCTGCAGCAGTTTTTTGTAACAAGTCGCGGGAGCTAGCTAGGAAATCACACTGCTGTTCCGCAAGACCCGCTCAGTGGATTGGATAACACTGGGAAAGCGTGCCCTAACCGAAAAAATGGAAAGGGAACGCTGCGGAAGCCAGCCCGCCTAAAGAAGGGCAGGAATACACACATGTACTAACCCAGAGGGATAGAGAACATATGGCAGTCCCTGAGGTAGTCCCAATCCAAGGGAAGTGGGAGCACACTCAACAGGGACGACAGAATGAGTCTGTCAAGGGGAAGACACGGCTGAACTGCACGTGGCAACATGGGTCACCGGAGAGACCACTGGAAAACACCCAGTCTACTAGCAACTCCTACTTAGAGATAGCAGACCTGGCGCCGGCGGTCCGCCACGCCTGGCACCGGAGGGGTGATGGAGGAACTCACGAGGCTAACCGACGTAGGGCGCCAACGGAGCAAAAGACGCACGTATCCGGCCGAGGCACGGAGTGGCGTAGCAAGCCGACACAACCTATTCCCTCGCACCACTGGCCGAAGCGAGTACTCGGGAGGAAACAGGTTCTACACGTAGGCTATAGAACCTAGCGAACGTGTTCGGTGTCGCCCAGCCCGCAGCTCTACAAATGTCTGACAGCGAGGCGCCTTGAGCCAAAGCCCAGGAAGCGGCAACACCTCTAGTAGAGTGAGCGCGCAACCTGGGAGGACAAGGCTCACCCAGAGACTCATACGCTCGGGTGATAGCATCCACTAACCAGTGAGCTAACCTCTGCTTGGAGACAGCCTTCCCCTTCTGCTGGCCTCCATAACAGACAAAGAGCTGATCTGAGGTCCTGAAGCTTTGCGTTCTGTCAACATAAACCCGCAGGGCGCGGACGGGACAGAGAAAAGCCAGGGCTGGGTCTGCCTCCTCCTGGGGCAGCGCTTGCAGGTTCACTACCTGATCTACAAAGGGAGTGGTAGGAACCTTAGGCACATATCCGAGCCGGGGTCTCAATACCACGTGAGAAAGACATGGACACCAGACATGGAGTTTCCAGAGGTCTGGACGCGGGTGCCAAAGAGTGCCTCGTCTCTGAGAAAGGAGATCCTTCCTCAGAGGAATTGGCCAAAGAGGGGCTGTCACGAGGAGCATGAGTTCTGCGAACCAAGTCCTGGTGGGCCAATACGGCGCCACTAAAAGGACCTGCTCCTCGTCCTTCCTGACCTTGCACAGAGTCTGTGCAAGAAGGCTCACTGGGGGAAACGCATACTTGCGCAGGTCCCGGGGCCAGCTGTGAGCCAGGGCGTCCGTGCCGAGGGTCCCCTCGGTCAGGGAGTAAAACCACAGGCAATAGGTCGTGTCTGGAGAGGCAAACAGGTCTACCTGTGCGACTCCAAAGACACTCCAAATCAGCTGAACCACCTGGGGATGGAGTCGCCATTCTCCCGGCAGGGGAGGCAGCCGTGAAAGCTCGTCTGCCACACGGTTGAGCTCCCCTGGAACATGAGTGGCGCGAAGCGACCTCAGATGCTTCTGACTCCATAGGAGGAGGTGGGAGGCGAGTCGCGACATACGACGGGAGCGTAGACCACCTTGTCGGTTGATATACGCAACGGTCGCAGTGCTGTCCGTACGGACCAGTACGTGCTTGTGTTTGAGAAGCCCCTTGAGGCGACACAAGGCTAAGCGTACTGCTTGCAACTCTAGGCAGTTGATGTGCCAATGCAGCTGGGGCCCCGTCCACAGACCCGAGACTGCATGCCCTTTGTACGTGGCCCCCCACCCCATGGCAGAAGCATCTGTAAAAACCACAGCATGCCTGGAAACCTGGACTAAGGGCACTCCGGCCCGAAGAAACGCAGGATCCGACCATGGGGAGAAGGTTTGGCGACAGTGCGGGGTCACTTTGACCCGGAACGTGCCGCTCTGCCACGCCCACCTCGGGACTCGATCGTGAAGCCAGTGCTGAAGCGGTCTCATATGTAACAGACCGAGCGGCGTTACTGCGGCTGCGGCTGCCATATGCCCCAGGAGCCTCTGAAATTGTTTCAGTGGAACCGCAGTCCTGCCTCGAAAGGTCCTGAGGCAGGTGAGCACTGACTGGACGCGTTCCTCCGTGAGGCGCGCCGTCTGAGCGACCGAGTCCAACTCCATACCGAGATAAGAGATCCTCTGCACGGGGCAGAGTTTGCTCTTGTCCCAGTTGACCTGAAGCCCCAACCGGCTGAGGTGCCGTAGCACCATGTCCCTGTGATCGCACAACACATCTCGGGAGTGAGCTAGAATGAGCCAGTCGTCGAGATAGTTGAGAATGCGAACGCCTTGTTCTCTCATGGGAACAATGGCCGCCTCCGCGACTTTCGTGAAGACACAGGGCGACAGGGCCAGCCCGAAGGGAAGGACTTTGTACTGATACGCTCGACCCTCGAAAGCAAACCGGAGAAATGGTCTGTGACGAGGAAGAATCGAGACGTGAAAGTACGCGTCCTTCAGGTCGATCGCTGCAAACCAATCCTGGGGACGGATGCACTCGAAAATGCGCTTCTGCGTGAGCATTTTGAACGGGAGTTTGTGCAGGGCCCGATTCAAAACTCGCAGGTCCAGGATTGGCCGTAACCCACCACCTTTCTTGGGCACAATGAAGTAGGGGCTGTAAAACCCGGACCTCATCTCGGCAGGAGGGACCGGGTCGATCGCGTCCTTCGCCAACAGGACATCGATCTCTTTCCGCAAGACAGGAGCGTCCACTGACCGCACACGAGTGAAGTGGACGCCCCTGAACCTGGGAGGCCGGCGTGCAAACTGAATTGCATAGCCGAACCGAATGGTGCGGGTGAGCCATCGGGACGGGCCCGGAAGCGCTAGCCAGGCTTCTAGAAACCGACTCAACAGCCCCACCCGAACCACCGGCGTGCCCGCGGAGGGGCAGCGGGGAGGAAGACAGGGACCCGGCTGCGGTGGCAATGTAGCCACCGAAAGCGGGGTCTGGGTGCGGAACTCGACACCAACCTGCTTCCCCCGGGGGGCAGACGGCAGAGAAGGCCCGTGGGCTTTCAGCTGCGGGCTGCCCCGTGGCGAGGGGAGGGGGAGAGACGAGGAACGAGGCCCTGCCTCCTCGTGAACTGGCCTCTGCCCCTCTAGGCCCGACCGCAGACCGGAGCGACGCCCTCTCGGAGACAGCGTCCACTGCGATTCTGACCCTCTTGGAAGGAGGAGACTGTGTGCCCACCAGTCTCGACCGAGGATGACCTGAAGGGGAAGGTAGAAATTGCTCTTTTATTGAAAATTTGGGTACCAGATCGGGTGGTCAGCGGCGGAACAGAAAGAAAAGGAAACACAAAATTCTCCGCCCGGCCCTCCCCCGGGGGAAGGAGGTGTGCAGAGGCACCCTCCTGTAGAGCAACAAACCGAACCTCCTTCAGGTCGCCCGTCTCAGGAACGCTTCCCTCCCTTCTTCTTACGGGAAGGGGCCGGGGGCGTCTGAGCGGGCTGGGGCGCCCTCTTGCGACCAGACTTCCGCCCCCCAGGGTTGGACTGCTGCCCTGGAGGAGGAGCTGGCGCTGGAGGACGCCCTCGGCGACGAGAAGCAGCCGGAGGCTCTACGGCGACAGTAGACGGGCCAGCAGCAGCTCGTTTCCTGTGCAGGACATGCCGTATTGCCTCTGACTGCTTCTGGGCGGTGGAGAACTCTTGGGCGAAGCTCTCCACCGCGTCGCCGAAGAGGCCACCTTGGGATATGGGGAAGTTGAGAAGTTTGTTCTTCTCAACATCGCGCATATCCGCAAGGGTAAGCCACAGGTGGCGCTCCTGGACCCCCAAGGTGGACATCGCCCGACCCAGCGAACGTGCTGTGACTTTCGTCGCCCGGAGGGCGAGGTCTGTCGCCGCATGCAGCTACTGCAGCAGAGCTGGGTCAGGACCACCCGCCTGCAAGTCATGGAGTGCTTTAGCCTGATGGACTTGAAGCAGCGCCATGGCATGCAGGGCGGAAGCGGCGTCTCCACAGGCCATGTAGGCATCCCTGGTCAGACCAGAGGAAAACCTACAGGCGTGGGAGGGGAGTGAAGGGGCACCCCGCCAGGAGGAAGCGGTCTTCGGACACAACTGCATCGCAACCGACCGCTCCACTGGGGGGATTCCCTCGTACCCGTGCGCCGCCCCGCCATCGAGGGTGGTGAGGAAGGAGGAGCGAGGTTGTCTACGCCTGGTCGCGAGAGGGGCCAGCCAAGACTTCCTCAGCTCCTCATGCACTTCCGGGAAGAATGGTACTGGAGCGGGTCGCGAGGCAACAGTTCGGCCCGCTCCGAGACACCAATCATCTAGACGCGAAGGTTCAGGACCCGGTGGAGGGTTCCACACAAGCCCGACATTCGCGGCCGCCCGTTCGAGCATAGTAGCCATCTCTGGGTCCGGCTCAGCAGATGACCGCTCTTCCTCCGATGCCGCGATCGACATCTGATCCTCGGGCGGCGCCCCGAAGGAGACAATCGGAACCGCACGAGGGGGCTCCGACCGCTCCACCGGAAACGCCAATGGCAACGAGCTACTAGAGGAGTGAGAAGCCCGAGAGGATCTTTCACCAGTCGGAACATTCTTCACTGTAATCCTCATCCGCTCACCAACAGGAATCACCGAAGTAGCCGCCTGCCGAACTGAACCAGCAGACGAACTAGATCGGGGATTCTCTGAAGGGACTCCCCCATGTTTCAGGGTTCTTAGTCTCGAACGCAGCATCGCCAGAGTCATGTTCCCGCAATGAGAACATGACTCATTCACAAACGCTGCCTCAGCGTGCGCTAAGCCCAAGCACGAGAGGCAGTGTTCGTGACCATCTTCCCGAGGGAGAAGTCGACCGCATCCAGAAACGCACGGATGAGACGACATCCTGAAAAGGACGCGAAACACCCGTGTTGCTCTTTTAGAAAAAGAAAAAAGTGCTCTTTTATGTGCCGAAGCACCGAGGGATCACCGCGGCAGACACACGGGGAAACTGCAAGCCCGTGTGCTGCACTCAACCGTTACCAGCCGTAAAAACGGCTCTTTTTTTTTTTAAAAGAGGAAGCTCGGCCGATAGCGGGAGCGGAGATCGCTGAAGCGCCGTGACACCAGCACCAAAGAGGACCTTCTTCTTTCCAGAGGACTCGATATTCAACACTTCGGCAAAGAACGGCAGCTCGATGAGACACACTGTGAGGCTCCGAAGAAAAAAGCATTGCGCAATGTTTACTTCCGCCTTTTATACCCGCGCTGGTAGGCGGGTTGCGGAATGCAAATCTTGCATGCCAATGTCCATTGGCTCGTTTTTATTCTCTCGTAGGCAATTGGCTCCCTAGCGTGATCCCAATTCGTCAGGGAACTCCCCGACGACACGTTGGAGTTCCCAGGACGAAAGGGAACTCTTGTTATTTAACTATGCCAAAATAAATTCAATTTCACATTCTAGGGCACCTTTAATAAAAATCAACTGTGCATTGTCAGTTCATGTTAGCTCAGGTCCATTAAATAATATTAACTGATAAAACTTTTGATTTTAATAATGTTTTAGTAAATATCAAAAATTAGCAAACTAAGAATAATAAATGCTTTAGAAGTATGTTTCATGTTGATTAATTTAGTTAACTAGTGTTAACAACTGAAGCCTTATTGTAAAGTGTTTCGCATATTATAAAATTTAACATCATTTTCTGTAAATCTGTTTTTGAAATAATGTGTATACAAACTAATTTGACTTGACGTCAAAATAGTGTTGCATTGCAAGCATTGAGTATGAGGGTAAGCAATGTAAAGAAAACTCCCACTGTTATCCAGAAGCTGCCAGGAGGAGTATGATAACCCCTGCAAAGCGCACGCCATAGTAGACTTCACCTCCAGCCATCGCAACCGCAAGGATCTGACTTATTCTGACACACGATCGTGGGATCAGCTTTGCTAAAGTTTTCTTTGTGCATTCTTGAAGCCTAAGAATCTGCGTGATGTAGTCAATCCTCATCAGCATCGCACCAATCACACCCTCATACACCATCAGGATGGTTTTTAATTACAGTGGTGATATGTGTTACTGATTGTCTCTGCCAATTCCTTGTAATTCATTTTTAAATAATTAACAATGAGACGTTGTCATTTGAAGTCAGGCGGGTGCTGTCTGGTCAGGGGATTTCAACTGATATCTCATTAATCATCCTCACAATCTATTACGCAGGAAATAGGAGCGATTGAGGAAGTTGACTAGGAAATTTGTCTGAAATTGAGAATGTGTGTGTGTGTGTGTGTGTATCGATAAAGAACATTGTCTTTTACTGTAACCACTGACCCATTCCCTCGGCTCTCTTTGGCCCCTGACCCCCATCCTGCCTCTCTTCCTTCTCCTCTCGGATGAGTACGGTCCATCTGAGCCGTCGCTCCATAACCCCATATTTCTCGGCTGTGGTCATATTTCCCCCATAGAGAAACATGTGCTGTCTCAACATGCTTCAGTTATGTGGGCACTCTAAGCACAGAGGCTCCTTGAAAGAAACAAAAAAAAAAACAGATGTGGGGATTTCTGAAGACATCAAGGACATCAGTGTGTCTATAGAAGGCAGAAAAGGAAAATAATAAGCCAATAGAAATCAATGTTCTTGATAGAGGATTTTTCTGTTTAAATATGTTACACATTGTTATACATTACTGTTCAAAAGTTTGGAGGCGATAAGATGCTCACCAAGGCTGCATTTATTTGATCAAAAATACAGTAAAAACATAATATTGTGAAATATTAATACAACTTAAGGAAGTGTTTTATGTTTAAATATATCTTAAAATGTAATTTAGTCCTGCAATGTCAAAGCTGAATTTTAAGATTCATAACTCTAGTCTTCAGTGTCACATTATCCTTCTGAAATATGCTGATTTGCTACTTAAAAACATTTCTTATTATTATTAATGTTGAAAACAGTTGCGCTTGTGTGTGGAAACCACAGGATAATTGTATGAACAGAGAGTTCAAAATAATAGTATTTATTAAAAAAAATTTATTTAAAAATCGGACATTATAAATGTCTTTACTGTCACCTTTAAGCAATTTAAATGTATCCTTGCTGAAAAATATCTATTAATTTCTGTAAAAATAAATAAATAAATAAATTCATTTAAAAAAAACTCACTGACCCCAAATCATTAAACAGCAGTGCATATACCGGTATATATATATGTATATATATAAAAATGTTATAATAATGTTACTGTTTATGTAAAAAAAATAAAAAATGTTTTTGTCTCAAGACTGGGAATGACACAAATCTTGCACCAAACAGGTTCCATTACATGACAACTTGGTGGGAAAAAATAATGATAATATGCTATATATGGGTTAGCCAATGGTGTGAGTTTGAAAAAAATGGTTTGAAAACAATCAATATTTTTGCAGTTCGGTTCGATGGCAATAGAAGGCAAATTTACAGAAAAACAACGCTTTGTGTCAATTTTTCCCTTCGCCATTATGGGTTTAAGTCCCAGAAACATCACTCGAATGATGACATTTCTGATCATAGGATGCATGGTGTGCACGTCTAAACACAAAGGGATCTTCTGGAAGCAATCATTGGCATAATAGCTGGCAGGGAGAGCGAGAGAGGTTCAAATGATCAGGCAGTTTTGCATGTTAAAATGAGAGATGACATTTCTCCAAAAAATGTAGTAAGGAGGTCTCTGGTGTGTGCTGGAAGTAGCTGGATGTCTCTCTCTCTCTCTGTGTGTGTGTGTGTGTGTGTGTGTGTGTGTGTGTGTGTGTGTGTGTGTGTGTGTGTGTGTGTGTGTGTGTGTGTGTGTGTGTGTGTGTGTGTGTGTGTGTGTGTGTGTGTGTGTGTGTAAATCTGCCCTTTCATCATAGACATTGCTGATCTTTGGAATGAGCAGATGACTTAATACCCCAACATGGCGCTCAAACAGAATCCGATATCAGTCACCAGGGAGAACAGATTGAGCCGAAAGATTTCTCATTTTCTCTCTCTCTCGGTTTCTCTGTCCTGTTCTCCAAAGCCATATCCTCCATATACAGTACATTCGCCCTTGCTCTTTTTTTACAAGGATTTTTGAAGCTTTTAGTTCTTGTTTATCTTTGAGGCATTAAAAAAAAAAAAAATCATAAACACATATAGTCTGTCTCTGCCAAAAATATTGATCACTCATCCTTTCTAAGCAGGATCATGTGCAAATTGTATTTGTTGTTCATTTGTGAAGATTAACTTGAACGAAAGATGCAAGAATCATAACATTTTGTTGGTCACAGAGCTTCTTTTCCTCAATAATCCAAAAGCCAATGGAAAAATATTTTTGACTTTTTGTTAAGGGAACCAGGGTGATGCTAACTGCCGGGTTGAGCTACAAACATATGTTTTTTCCTGGAGTACTCTATTCCTAATACAACAACAAAAAGGAAAACTGCACTCATTAAACCTATTCATGGGGAAAAATTTTTTAAACTGTTCTTGTCCATACCATAAAATACAATAAGGTCCAAAACAGTATTGGACTGTTTTGACTTTCATTGTACAGTTAAAAGACAGACCTTTTGTTTTCCAGAGAGGAAGTCCAACAGGTTTGGAACATGAGGGTGAAAAAAATGCAGACAGTATTAATTTTGGGTGAACTATGAGCTCTGAGTGGAAGTCTAGACAGCATTTCATTATGTACTGCAAATGCACGTCTACAGGTACAGCTGCTTTCAGAAGGTGTATAGGCCATGCTGGGCAGTTCCAGTGGGAATGTGTTTGCATGTGTGTTGGCTTTGTGTAAAAAGCTTATATGAGCGCTGGGAGGCTGCAGGCAGAATCAAAAGGTCATGGTAAATGCATTCTTTCTGGCTTTGTACTAAGAAAACATATTCATTCCATTGAGTGTATGTGTGTGTCACATCTATGGGAGAAGCCCTACACTACTTTGATTGATGCCATCCTCACCGGCCTTGCTGTATTTGCTACAGAACATGAATATTATGTGCTTTGTCGGATGGAGTTACAATCACCCAGGCATAACAGCAAGGTGAGCAACGACCGACAGCAACTGCTGCTTGTTACCATGGTACCCAGGAGTCGTCCTTCCATCTTTACACAAGCCTCGTGTTCCTTCTTTTTTTTTAGCGAACATCTCTCCCTCACTCTTATTGTTATAAATAAGTGATATTATTGCAAGTGCAAGACAATGCTCTGTGCTATTCAAGTGCATTTAGAAGTCGGAAGACCGGATAAAACGGAACAACAGAAAGTTAGATATGGGAAATATGACCTGATGGATGGATGGATGAAACCAGCTTTGTTTGGCTTGGAGAGAAAGATTTTCATTGTGAATAACTTTATGGACATTTACTTCTCTTCCCTGAAGGCCTTATTTTTCTGACAAACCAGAGCTGCTACAGTATGCAGGCCTTTGAAATCGGCCATATCAAAGAGCATTCATTCAAACATGTGACGGCTAATTACGGCATTCAAGGCTTGCAAAATGCTTGAAAAGCACACTAACAAATTAATTTATTTTCCATGCCATAATGACTGTGATGAATCACATAATCCGATCAATTTCTCAATTACTCAAAGACCTGTTTTTGCGCCCCAATCAATACCTTGGGTCAAATTGTCTTTTCACAATCATGTGAACAAAAGTGATATTTTCCTTTCATGGACATACATATTAGATGAATATCACTGCTGTTTATACTGATTTAGCTCAAAGAGCTGTCAGAAAGAATGTTGGATAGATCCTGACTATTAACCATGACAAAACTAAAGTACTAACATTCGAGAAAAAAAACACACAAAAAAAACCCACAGATGTCAGGGAAAGAGACACAATTTCACCCTTGGTATGCCTAAAATTGAACATGCCACAAACTACACATACCTTGGGCTGAAGATAAGTGCAACTGGAAAGCTAAATTTGGCTGTGAATGAACTGAAAGAGAAAGCAAGAAGGACCTTCTATGCCAAACATCTATTCTAATTTAAATACCAATCAGAATCTGCCTCAAAATATTCGAATCAGTCATAGAACATATAACATTATATGGAAGTGAAGAGTGGGGTCCTCTCCTGAACCATGCATTTGACAAATGGGACAAAAACCCAACAGAAGCCCTACATGCCAAGTTCTGTTAGAGTAAGGTTTTGGATATAGTCATTCCTTCCGATGGATTTGGTTACACTTGATTCATTACTAGTGGTTTACCATAATTTTCACTTTAGAATACTGATCCAAATAATTAGTAGTTCCTTTTAGGGCTGGGCGGTATATTGAGTTTATACGATAGATCCGCCCACAAAGTTACTTGCGTTTCGCATTTGATACTTGCGTTTCAGATAATTAAAATAGGGCCCTATATCTTACAAGCAGCAGGATACATTGATGCCAGTCACAAAAAGTGGGCAGAGTCGACTAATCCCACACACACACACACAATCACGCACGCACAACACATGTAATTCTAAATTGTTCATAGAATTAATTCTAAAATGTTCTATGTACTCTTTTTTTCAATGTATGTACATGTATGTTTTATACATATCTGTACTAGATTCACTGAAAACATTAGAGGAATTGAGAGAGAGAGACTCTTGAGGTTTCCTCAAACTTGCATACAGTATCTCATGTTTTTCCCCTGTGGCTGATCAAGGAAAAGTTGTTTTATGAGCAGCGGCGTGTCTCGGCGACAGCTACATCCACGCTTATAAACTACAGCATTCAGCTCCACTGAGAGCTGCCAGCTATATCATCACCTTGCTATCAAATGAGCTCCCGCCATTTCCCCCTCCTGTTAAAACGTCAGCTTGAGAGAAAAATCACCACCTCCAACTACTGTTGGATTTATACAGCATGGCTCTGAAAACGAATACTCTGCTGGGGTGCAGATAGAGCGGATGTGACTGTGTGGGTATCAGGTCCCAACATAGCCAATAAATTTGCACACGAGGGGGTACACACAGTCAGATCAGTGTTGTGTGTGTAGAGTTTATAAGTAGACCTAATGTAATTTCTTACCCAAATGATGGTGTTGTGCAATCATAATACATTAAAGCTCATTTGGTATGATTTATGATATCCCTAAATTGAATTTAAGTGGCTTATAAGGATGTGGAATACAAATGTTGCTGTTCCACAGAGTTAGGCTCATAATTTATTAAACGCTCTGTTGGTTTGAAATGCTCAACTCCATAGTTCTAAGAAGATAGATAGATAGATAGATAGATAGATAGATAGATAGATAGATAGATAGATAGATAGATAGATAGATAGATAGATAGATAGATAGATAGATAGATAACATGCTTTGACTTTGTATTTGAGGTCAAAACATCCAGTGTTATATTTTTCCAACTGCAGACATGGAATATGAACATAAAAATGATAAAATATTAAAGATATTTGTCCCTGTTGCCAACGAAGGCGTTGTCTAATTGCAGACGTCTGTTTACACTGTTAAGTTAAAAGTCTGCTGACACCAGCCGGCCACCAAGCCAGTTTTAAATGCAAAACACAGTCTGTGAAAAAAAAAAGTGAGATGGATGGAAATAAAGAGTGAGAGGAAGACATAGAGGATAATGAGGATCAAACTGACAGCAGTGATTTATAAAGTGTGAGCTCATCACTGTGACTTTCCTCGGACACTGCTTGCACCATCATCACACACGGTTGACAAACACACACACACACACACACATCACAGCTGGTGGTTTTGTGGGTAATGTGCTGTTGTGATTAATGTGTCCACAATGAGGGCTGTGTAAACAATGCTCTGCACAGCTGTTCCAGAAGTTGATTTTTATATCCGATTCAGTGAGCTACTCAAAACCCAGCACCATGCTGGTAATGATCTCCCCCATGGGACCAATCGCAAACACACACACACACAAATACACACATTTATACTGACACTTTGATATACAGAGAGACACACATGGATACCACTATCGGATCCACAAACACAACTCTACACAAACACTGCCAAGGTGCAATAACTCAACTTGAGCACTAATTCACTGGCACATTGGAATTGAGACATTGGCATTGCAAAAGGTGTAGCAATTTTCTCTTCTGGAAATATTAGACCTCAGAGACCAAGAAATCCATTTTAATCGCTGATATCTCTACACATGCTGATGTAAATTTATAAAATTTTACACAGTGTAAAAAAGTCAGGAAAACAAAATGTGCTTTACGTGGTTTCATCTAAATTAATAAAATTAAAGTTAAAATTATTATTGGTCACACTTAATATTAGGTACACTTTAAGTAATGTGTACTTTAGAGGTCGACCGATTCATCGGATTTGCCGATTAATCGGCACCGATAGTTGATTGGTGGAACTATCGTTATCGGCAAAAATCCATACCGATAGTTTTTCCTGGTTGCGTCCGTTGCTGGAGCGGCTGAGAAGTGCGCGCTGTCATTCATTAACAGTACTAGAGAGCAGAGAAGGGTCTACTGGCATCATGCAGTACAAGAGCGACCTCTAGAGGTGTAATAAACACTATCACTCATGCCTCGTGTTTATTTCGACGCGTGACGCTGCGCGCTGCACTGAGAGCACACGCTGCATGCGTGGAGTGCCTGACATCAGATGCGCGTTTAAAGCACCGACAGCGAAAAGGTATTCATACAGTACATTTTGTCATATCATTATAAAGTGATTAATTTGTTGACTAGATGCTGCATTAGTAGAGAAAGAACCGCATGTTTGTTTGCCTTCGAGGCTGAGAGGACGCTAACATTAGTACCTCAAGCGGTTAAAACACGGACAAAAACAAACCTAAGTCCGACTCCGACCCGAATGTTTAATGTCACAATTGTTACCATCTATTTGCATTAGATTATAACGTTATACGGCTGCTGGTCACTTTTATGCATTCATTATGCAGCGTTGCATATTTAAAGCTAGACGTAAAATAGTAAACTGATAGGCTATGTTCAATATACAGCCGACAGAAACATATAAACAAATCAGAAAAGCATTTGATTCGTGTTCAAAAAGAACTGATAAAAACATTTCAGTGTTTGAAGTGGAAAAACTTTTTAAAGCAAGATTCTGTGACATTTACCGTCATCAATAGCAACACATTATAACAGCGCACATCCATGTATCACAACGGACGCGCGCTCTCATTTCATCCAAATGCAACTTGCTGTCTTGCGTCTGCGTTTTTGATTGTCTTTAACATGAAATCAGAGTTGATTTATTGTTTACAGAGTTTGATAATGTTGTAATCATCTTGTATTGGATGAGTTAAACAGTTAAATTTTGAATGTAACTGTTTTTTTTAACTTACATTTTTATTAATTCTTGACTGAGCAATGTAACTGGTTTTATTTGTTATTTAGAGTATTACTTTTTGTTTCAGTTGGAATTAATGTCTTTATTGACTTCAATATTTATTCATATTTATATATTTATTTAATTTAGCATGTTTTCATGGTTCATACAGTTTATATATATAAATATATATAGAGAGAGAGGCCTGTATATAAAGTTCAGCACTGTTTTACTTGGAGTGTTATGTTTAAGCAATAAGGTTCCAGAGGCTGTGCTGTATCGTGAATAATTGTTTTTATCCAGTATCAATTTTAAAAACTATCGGTTGATTAATCGGTTATCGGCAAGTACGGCCCAACCTAGCTATCGTTATCGGTAAAATCCACTATCGGTCGACCTCTAGTGTACTTACATTAAAAATTAATCAGAATAGTTAGGTACTATGTACTTATTGTGTTCATGTTTTATTGCAAACACGTTTGCCACGATTCAGCTGGGATACGGGTAGGTTAGGGACAGGTTATAGTTATGTTTAAGGGTCAGTTAAGGTGTAAGGCAGGGTTCCTCAATCTCGGTCCTGGGGGGCCGGTGTCCTGCACAGTTTAGCTCCAACCCAGATCAAACACACCTACCTGTGAGTTTCTAGTGATCCTGAAGACCTTGATTAGCTTGCTCAGGTGTGTTTGATCAGGGTTGGAGCTAAACTGTGCAGGACACCAGCCCTCCAGGACCGAGATTGAGGAACCCTGGTGTAAGGGAAGGGTCAAAATTGTAATTATAGATCTAAGTAGTTACAGATGTAATTACATGCATATCTATATATATATATATATGTATATTAGGGCTGTCAAATGATTTATCACGATTAATCGCATCCAAAATAAAAGTTTGTGTTTACATAATAAATGTGTGTGTGCTGTGTATAATTATTATATATATATAAATACATACACATGCTTGTATATATTTAAGAAATATTTGCATGTATATACTATATATAGATTTATATATAATTTATATTATATATAAATATAAATATTTTATATATAAATAACACATTTTTCTTAAATATATGAATGCACGTGTGTGTACTTATATATACAAAATAATTTTACACAGTACAAACACATTTATTATGTAAACACAAACTTTTATTTTGGATGCGATTAATCGTGATTAATCATTTGACAGCCCTAATATATATATATATATATATATATATATATATATATATATATATATATATATATATATATATATATATAGCCTATACAGTATATATAATACAATGTAAAAACATGTGCAATAAGTGCATTGTATCAAATTATTAATTTAAATGGATAGTTCACCCTAAAATTAAAATTCTGTCATCATTTACTCACCTTCAAGTTGTTCCAAACCTGTATGAATTTCTTTCTTCTACCCATTGACTCCCATAGTATTTTTTCCTATACTATGGAATTATGTCTGTCAACCATTGACAACTGTTTGGTTACCCATATACTTAAACATATCTTATTTTGTGTTCAGCAACTTTAAGGCGAGTAAATGATGACAGGATTTTCATTTTCGAGTGCACAATCCCTTTACATGTTAGTACATAGTAGTTCAAGACACTTACAATTTAAAAACAATTCAGTCTGGATTCAGGTCCCATTATAGCCCAGAAACGGAGTTAAAATTACAAATTAATTACTTTTAGCTTCTGACCAAGGCTGTATCTCAATACTAGTTTCACTTCATCTTAGTGCTGTGTTCGACACTATAAACAATGAAATACTCTTAAATTGACAACAAAACTATACTGGTATTCAGGGACAAGAGATCATACCTATCAGACCATTACCATTTGGTCTATTTAAACGGGGAAAAAAAATCTATAACAAAATCATGTAGTGTCACAAGGATCTGTGTTAGGCCCTCTGCTATTTTCAATATACTGTATATACTGCCACTTGGTAATATTATAAGAAAACATGGAAATAGTTTCCACTTCTATGCCGATGATACTCAGTTATATATTTCATCATGACCAGATGAAATCCCTAAATTATCCAAGTTGACAGACTATGTAAAATACTGACCTGTAATTTTCTAACTTAATTTAAAGGTATTATTTAATATGTCTACATTCCGATAAACCATCTGAACTACATTTTAAAGGTTGTATAGATCCATGAAGGTAAGGTAACTATAGCATGCAAGCACTTTTAACAGTGTAGGAAGCAAATTACATTTCTAAACATGCTCTTTCTCCTATTTCAGATAGGTGTTCATTGGGAGGGAAGTGGCTCACTGTTGAATGAAAGCTTCAGTTACCTTATGAACCTTTCAAGAGGAAATCTTAAGCAGTGTCTACAGGCATGCTTTCAATAGTCTGTCATAATGGGATAAAACATGCTCCGTCTGCAAATGATGAACACAATTAGCATTGATGTAACACTTACAGTAAAAGCAGATATACTCAAGAATGGAAAAGCTCTATTAGCCCAAAATATATTAGTCCTTGTTTTGCCAGGACATGTGTGAAAGAAAGAACGTGAGATGGTGTGAAGGAGAGAAAATATACATGAGAGAAGGTTGAAAGGTATTTGTTCATTCAAACCGATCATGTCAATGGTTAGACTAGACATCAAAACGAAATAGACAGACAGACAGACAGATAGATAGACATTTAAACGCCCAAAACACGTAACGTTGCAATCAGTGATGAAGTAGGTGAGAACCAATAAGGATTTGATTTTACTGACATAAAACATTTGCCATAACACTGCTTGAGGCGTGAATTTGAATTTGCATTTTTGGTGTTTATTATGGACCCTTTTCTCAATCTCAATGATCATACATACAGCAGTATCAACCAATTAATTCCATGAATTCTATATCCATAAATAAAGATTTGTACATTTTAGATGTAATTTTAGATGTCAATATTGTGTTTAATATGCTATGCAGATGTAAGTAAATGTAAGAGTAGCCTACTCAAGATTGCATTGGACAGACAGACAGATAGATAGATATTCCCTTAACTTTAGTGACAATGTTTGTTTATCCTCCTCTAGATTGATGGCCAGAAAATTAGCTTTTGTGTCAGTAGTGGCGTGATCGGGAAGTCTCATGCTGGCCCAGAGCTGTCTATGCATCTTGTTCCTCTCAGGCAGAATTGTTCATTGATTTAAGCTCAAATTTAAGGGTTTGGTTTAACTAATGATTCCCCTGGTTCCCTTCCTGCCTGACCAGAAAGTCCAAAGCCCTGGGGACATGCAGAGTCTCGTGCTACTCGAGAGTGGACGCATTTACACAGTTTAGACTAAGAGCGTGATAAACACTAACACACTCGTGACACTGAAACAGCCCATCGCCATGAGCCAAAGATGACTGTGCATAAGTCAACACAAACGCTTAAGTTGATACTCTCTGTTGTCGAAACACTGCGATTGCTGGAGGATGAAAACGGATCCTTTTCACATCCTCTGCGGTAACGTCTAACCTACATGTATATTCAGTGTTACCAATATAGTCTGCTTTACGCTGCTGATCTGAGGCCTGTTCTGCTTTCTCATACAAAGGCTAAGCTCAAAGCAAAACAGTTTTGTGATCACTGAAAGCTCTGTTTACTTATGAAACGAGTACACACTACTAATTTCTGTTGGAGTATTAGAAAGGTCTGGGAATGTATTCTTTAACATTGCAGACATCCGTATAACCTGAGCAAAAAGCCTCCACTTAAATGAATTGAGTTGAATTGATAATCCGTCTGCTTTCTGAAGAGCTTTTAGTGTTTGCAGGGCATGTACACAGAGCACAAGCAAGCAACAATCAAAATAGAACATGAAGTATTTAAGCATTAGATATATAACATGATTCTGTTCAGGCCTGATTGGATCAGGTTTAAAATGGTCTTCTCGCTGATATCAGTATGAAGTGATACTGATCTGACTCATGAGCACTTATGATCAGATCACCTGAGGCAGATGTTAATATCAGCCATATACAGGGTCTCTGGTGAACTGAACACATATGGCAGCTAAAAGCCATACTTCTCTACAGAGATATAAGGGATCCTATTATAGTATTTTTCACAAATAAAGAAATGGTTAAAAACACTGGTACAAGGTAACACAAACAGAGCATTAATGTTTTTATGAAGGCTACAAATGCACACGTCAGATGATCTAACAGCTGGATAAGCCAAAAATGTTGTGAGGTTCGTGGAATTAAATGTTTATTTTATATTCAAAGACTTATAAAATGATACAAAGTAATATAATGATATAAAAGATGCATATTTGCTGAATGCCGACAATATATGAGAAAGTATTATAGCGTTTGCCTTTCTATCACTAAAAGCCTAATAGAAAGGCAAACACTATTTGATACTTTATAATACTATTTAATACCATGACACAATTTTCTTTGTTTACAGAACTGTTAAAAATTACGGTAAACTAATTTGGATGGAGAATGGAGCTCCTCAGGCGCTGGTCTTCTCAGGACTTTCAGAATGTGAGGCCAAAATTTGACTACAGTTTCTTAAATTTACTGGCCAAACATAAAGACTAGTCATTAAAAAATACCACATATCTGCCTTGGCGATATATCGGTCAACCACTATTGGACAGTCAGATAGACAGACCAGGCAGACAGAATGATAGATTGAAAGATAGAAAGACAAACAAAACAATGGATGAACAGAACAATAGGATGGCTGCAATCGCAATCTCATTCCTAAATGACAATGATTCGTCTGTGTCTATTAAAGGTGCCCTAGAATGTGAAATTGAATTTATTTTGGCATAGTTAAATAACAAGAGTTCAGTACATGGACATGACATACAGTGAGTCTCAAACACCATTGTTTTCTCCTTCTTACTTAAATCTCGTTTTTGAAAAACACCCCTGAAAAATCTCCACATAATACCGACTGTGACACAACAGTCGGGATCATTAATATGTACGTATTACTCCAAAAATTTGCATATGCCAGCCCATGTTCAATGACAGGTGGAACTGCGCAGCCGAAGCATGGCAGTTGATCAGTGTTTGGATATACAAATGAACACAAATGTATTTAGTTCCTTCATCCGAGCCTCTGAAGAAACAATGGGTTAATTTTATTTTCTCTGGAAATTTCCAAACATTTCACCGACGAGACTGTTTCCTCAACTCGGGCCAAATACAGAGCTGGCCTCGATGAACGTCGATCGATCGAGCTACCAAGCAACACTTTCTGAATGTGTAATAGTTCAGACAGGTAATCTTTCTCTCAAAATCGTTCAATACTATATTTACATCATCGTGTTTGCATTGGTGAAAGCATTAGAGAGAGTGCAGAAACTGTGTTGCAATGATAAGATCTTTATTCTCGCGATTAACACACTGTCATCTGTTTGCTCAATGCTCATCACGGCAACATTTTATGTGATGGGAATAGATCGAAATACTTTAAAAACATCTCACGATTCGTTAATCTCGATAGCTGTAATAGTAAAAACGTATAATATCTGTAGTAAAAGTATTCGAGAGAGTTTCACATGTAATACGTAGCTATTTCATATGCAAGCATGTCAGCCAATCACAGCAGAGGCCGGTTACACACAGCAGACACGCCCCTTGAAACAGAGCGTTTGGGCTCAGGGCTAAAATCAGGCTAGGAAAAATGCCATTTTTTCTAAATTATGACTATTTTTTATCTAAAAAACATACTAACATTATAAGGGCAACCCAGAAAACATTATACAATAAAAATAAAAACCATTCTAGGGCACCTTTAAACCTTTGACAAAATCACACCAGAACATTGAAATCTGCGACAGAGCTTCTGCCAGCCCAGAGAGAGCAGTTGCCATAATAGGTATGAAACAGCTTCACAAACTGTCTTATCAAAACAGTGAACCACACAGTATCGTTGTTTATGTGTTACAAATATTCATATCACAGAAGAACTGAGATAAAAGTTTATAGTTTCAATATAAAGACCGTCTATGATAGCGAACAAAATAGTAACATGGCGCTTCAAATTATAATTGTATCGATTACATTGTTACGCCACCAAGTGGCGACAAGTGACAGTTAAAAAAATTATTTGTCATTGAATCATTTATTCAAGAGATTCGTTTTAAAAACGCGGATTCATCCAGTAATGAAGTCCTTGAATAATTCATTCAAAACGATTTTTAAAAAATAATTATTATTCAGATTCATTATTTATTTTAAATAAACTGCACAAATTGTCAGAACCTCCAGTGAATTACGTGTTGATTTGTTTTTTTTTGTTATTTTTTTGTTATTTGTTCAGAATCGGAGGAGAATCGTGATCTGTGTTTGAAATAAAAAATTGTGATTCTCAATTTTGGATGGATGGATGGATGGATGGATGGATGGATGGATGGATGGATGGATGGATGGATGGATGGATGGATGGATGGATGGATGGATGGATGGATGGATGGATGGATGGATGGATGGATGGATGGATGGATGGATGGATGGATGGATGGATGGATGGATGGATGGATGGAGACTGATAGTGTGACAAAGCGATTGGTTTGGAAAGAGGTTGCGATGGAGTGGGACCCCAGGTGTGTCGTGTTCCACAGAGGAAATTGAGCAAACGGAGGATAAGTGAGATGGAGCACTGTGTCTCAGAGTCGCCAATCAAACTGGCCACTCTGTCCCATTAGCACTGTCAGCCTCCCCTCACATACTGAAACCATCATCAGCCAGTAGCACCCAGGACTCAACATGTTGCCTCTCTTATCTTATCTCAAGATGCTCTTGTTTTTACTTTTTGGACTCTACAGCCTTTTTTCCCCCAGGGATGATCTTTTCATTCAACCCTACAACCCTTTTAACTCTTAAGGAAAGTTTATGAAGACATACTCCAACTCAATGATATTATAAAATGGCAGCAATATGCAGGGAAACACTGCACAGACAGCATGAAGAGCGAGAGCAACAGAAAGGCCCTGGGTGGTTGATGTGTTGGTTTGCTGGAGCAGTGTTGTAGAGTGTTTATGGCAGGCTCCAGATGTGCTGGAGCCCAGGGGCCCGGCAGTGTGTCGTTCCCCATAAACCAGCATTCCCAGTGCGACAGAGAGCAAACGGGACAGGAGGTGGGCAGGATGAGTATAAGTGCACAGAGCTAACATTAGGGGAAGGATGCGAGACATCTAAATAAAATAAATAAATAAATAAATAAAACAAGCTGCCAGAGGGAAATAATGCTTATGTAAGTCAATTAAAGTGCCAGGGACCGTGTGGAGGCAGATAACCTTTTGTTCCAACGAAGCTGGGTGTTGTAGATGTGATTGAAGATGAGGGGTGACGTGCTTTATCAAGCAGTATGCCAACTATTTGCTGCAAAATTAACTTTTTGTTTCCTTTTTTATTTAGAATACATACAGTACGAGTGAGATATTTTGTGTGAACAATATGTAATCATGTAATCAAGTAACTGTAATCTGATTGAGCATTTTAAAACGTAATATAATCTAATTACGATCATTTCTTTTTTGTAATCTGATTTCGTAAATCAAGATTACATGTAATGTGTTACTACAGTACAGTATATGATGTAGAACTTACACATGGCTGGATGGCAAAGAAAATGAGACATTTATGAGACTTTCTATTTCTAACAAAAAAGTTTTCCATTTCAATTGACTCTCTTAATATGACACAAATTGAATGCAAGACATTCATACATTCAGTCTTTTCCATTTCCCACCAAGATCAGGCCTCACTACCAGACAAAATACTCATAATAAACCACCTCCATTAGCGCTAGTAGCTAATTTTGTGGGTTGGGGAATAGAATTGGTCCTGCTGACAAAAACCCAGACATCTCTGCATGTGTCCGTCTCAGTGTGTGAGAGGGTGTATTGTATTTCTGCCCTGAGCCAGTAAGAATTAGAAACACTAAGAGCGAGCAATTGTTACAAACGAAACTGATATTTTTCCTTTAGAAGATCTTCAGTAGCTTCTAGCATGAGTTTTTAAAAACATATCAAACTCAGTACTGAACCCAGCTAAAAAAGTACAGCAGAATCCATTTTCTCTCCAAAAAACATGATTTATCGCTTCACTCAAGGTGAGCTGTGAATGTAGTAAACACTAAGAAAGGAAGAGGAAATGTGCTAAGGGTGTCAGTGTGGTGGTCTCAACCTTAAGATTGCGAGTTAAAAGGCGGTCTGTCAGCGCAGCGGGACATAAGTGACATCAACCATATACTTCAGCACCTACTTTGAGGTTCAAACCACTACTTCAGTCTCAGTAAGTGGCCATTTATGTGTTCTTTCTTACTGTATGTGCGTTTATCCTGGTGTTCAACCACACGTGTTAGTGCCTAACCCAACTCACCACATTTAAAGTGTCTTGCAGCAGCACGAGTTCAATCCCCCTCACAGAGACAGCAGCACACAGCTCAAACACATCAGTGCTAATGAGAGATTACACTGGCTTAACCAAATCACTCACAAAACAATGGTCTGTGTAAACACAAGCACAAGCACGCACACGCTGAGCACACGCTTTATTCGGATTAAATTCAGTTCACATAACATTATCAGCTAATTAAATGTATTATATTTAGTGCACCCGAGTAACGCGACATCAAATTAATTGTCCGTCATATACTGTAGACGCATTAAATACACACAAAACACATGCACAATTGATGTGAACTCCTAAACTGTATTTTAATTATGTTCATGACTAAAATCATTTATTCTTTTTGAGAGTACTAATGAAAATACAAAAGAAAATATCCTTGTGAAAATGCTTTGATGAGCTTTTTTTGTCAGCAATAGGAATTCATTGATTCACTAATTTTTATGTTGTTTATTTGTAAAAAAAAAAAAAAAAAAAAAACACTGGCTCTAGAAGTGTCAAATTAAATTAAATTTTTTTTCTTCCTAAAATGTATTATTTCTTGCATCACAATCTCACACTGCTTCTATGAGCTTTAAATTAGGCGATATTGCTTTGTCTCTTTCTCTCTCTCGCTCTCTCCCCCCTTAACAAGTCCATGAGCCAGTTATGAAAGGAAAAGACTGCTGAATATTCAAATGCAATTTATGAGTCATTAAAGTAGAGGACCACATTAATATTTCATCAGTCTTATTACACCAACGATTGCTGGGGAGAATCCAATAAACATGCACGCGTGGCTACAGGAGCAAATGTGAACATGCACACACAGACACGCATGCACATTCTTTCCTGAAGCTTTTTAAATGTCTGTGGGGTGACAGACATGTGTGCATATCCCCAAGTCCCATGACAATAACATATTTATACACATACCCGCAATCCCACTTACATAAACACAAGCATCATGCCTATTTAAACTGAGATTGAGTCAAATTAATTTTGAATGCTCCTTAAAAAAACAACAACATTTTAACATGTTGGTGCTGTCTACCTTGATTTTTAAAAAGGCCTTTGATACCGTTATCATAATGTTATTCTATCTACATATCAAAGTTAAATTTTTCTACTACTATCGTATATGGAATCTTATTTAGATTTAAGAAAAAAATGAACAAGAATCAATGATACATGCTTATCCTTTTTTTGACTGTGCAATTGGAGTCCCACAGGGATCGATCTTAGGACCATTTCTATTCAGTTTACATATTAATGATTTACCCTTGGTTTGTCCAGAGGTTCAGGTTCACATGAATGAAGATGATACAATACATTTATTTATACTCATTCCAAGATAAAAGAACAAGCTGCTATCAAATACATAATTGAATAAAGCATCAGATTGGTGAACTCACACTTGTTTTATTGTTAATGTGAGCAAAACTGTGGGAATGTACTTTTTCATTAAGAGAATTGATACACACTAACCAGATAGCCTTGATAAAGTTGAGTCAATAATATTTGGGTATCATTTTAAAGAAATGTAAAAAAGCGTCTCTAGAATTGTTAGAGCAAGCTTAAAGACGTTCATGCATATTAGACATCAATTACTTTTTTAGCTAAACTTTTTATGCATACAATGATTCCGCAACGACATTACAACCAATAGACACTTCACAAACAAGCTATGAAAGTTTTTATATTTTGCAGATATGTGTTTGATGTAGAAATTAAATCAATGATATTTCGTCACCACCTCTTATACGATGAGTGACTTTCTGTAGGGACGACATTAGAGAAACCATCAGTTAGAGAATACCGTTCGGCTAAATTTAAGATAACTGCCCTTGGACAATCAGTTTTTTTTCAGAGAAAGCCAAAAATACATTTATTATATACCTAATTCTGTTGCTCTACTATCTACTACTAACTATAAAAATAAATCCCATGTTCTCGGCTTTCAGTTTCTGCCATTGCTTTAACCCTCCATGGCTTCTGTCTCCTAATCATCTGGTAAAAGCCTGGAACCAAATCAAAGGCATGAAGAGGGAGGGGAATCTAACATGGGCATTGTACTGTAGATCAAAGTTATGTTAAAGCCCCGGAGGGGGTAAAGTGGGGTCTGCCAGGGTTCTGCCAGCATTCCCGCAAGCCACAGTGATTCTGCTGCTATTAAAAGGGTGGTTGGATCCGGTTGGCTTACGGTGGAAGACATACTGCAGGGTGCTGGTGGGCCAAAAGTGCAACAGAGGTGAAGCCCCTTGAGACATGCTCAGTGTTCTCTCTCTCTGTCCATCATGAATAATGCACAGGACTGCGCTGACCTTTTTGTTCAGGGTTCAGATATGCACCGGACTCAGAGCACACTCAGTTGAACTTGCTTGATCAATGCAAACGGAAGATTCGTCCATGGATCTCATGGCTTTGTAATAATATGCTCAGAGTTTGGGGTCGGTAAGAATTTTTGAAAGAAGTTTCGAATGCTCACCAAGGATGCATTTGCTAAAACAAAAATACAGTAATATTGTGAAATATTGATAAAATATGTATTCATATTTTAATATATTTAAAATGTAATTGATTCATGTGTTGGACAAAGCTGAATTTTCAGAAGCCATTACTCCTTCCGAAATCATTTTAATGTGCTTATTTGGTGCTCAAACATATTTGGTGCATTTATTTGAGCGAGAAATCTTTTGTAACATTTAAAATGTCTTTACTGTCACTTGTGATCAATTTAATGCATTCTTTAATGAAGAAAAGTATTACTTTCTTTATAATAAAAAAAGTAAAATTATATAATCAGATAAATTTTTTGACCAGTAAAATTAAATAATCATGATAAGATTTTTTTATTTATTTACAGCCTTCTCCATAAGTCACATTGGCATAAGCACTGTGAATGATACCGCATATATGCTGCAAGCGAGCAATCCAACATGTAACAAAACCAGACTGCTCATAGTATAAGCTAATCAATGAAAATGTCTAGACAGCAAGCTGCAAAACATCTATACGAGTATAATTGTATAACTGCATGGAAAGTATGTTGAGGAGCACAAAAATATCCCAGCAACTGAATTAAAACAAATTAGCCAAGTATATATTGCTACCATTCTGGAAATTAGTGACCCCTCTGTGGAAAAGTAATGTGATAATTTAGTGTTAGAGCATTCCCACAACATTGTTTACAAGTAATTTAACCTCAGCTGATTGTACCGCACTTCAAAATCCCACAGGTGTCACTTCAAAATTTTAATCTATTGCCTTTATCACTCAAAGAGCGAGTCACAAGCTGAGAAAAAGATCCATGTTCAGGTTCTGTGTGTGTGTGTGTGTGTGTGTGTGTGTGTGTGTGTGTGTGTGTGTGTGTGTGTGTGTGTGTGTGTGTGTGTGTGTGTGTGTGTGTGTGTGTGCGTGTGTGTGTGTGTGTGTCTGAGAAAAAAACACTCTCAGACGCTCTGTCTGCTGGAGAAGGTGAGAAGAGATGATAGCCTGATTAAAACAAGATGTGAGGTCTGAAAACATTGATCCACCAAATGCATTTCATATCAGCCAGAGTCCTGAGACACGGGACCTGATTAAAGGATAATGGCACATTACTCCCTGGAGCAAAAGGCAGCGAGAGGGAGAAAGAGAGAGAGAGAGAAAGAAAGAATGAGAGTGTGCTAGGGCAAGAAGTGACAGAAAGAGCCTCGGCACTTAAAGCAAGAGAGGACACGGCATTCATCAGCTCTGAAATCCATGACTGCTCCTTCACGCTAGAGCTGTGCAATACAGTGTAAAAAAAAAAAAAAATCATATCTTGGTATTTTTCAGCCTTTTGATAACATTTGATATAGGCTACATCTTGATGCTTATCTATTTGCTCTGAGACGTTTGTTTTTTTAAATGAAAAGCCGTTTTTTTTAAATCGCATAAACCGCCATTGAAGCCAATTTTAAATGTTTAATTCAAGAAGTAAAATGCCGTAAAAGTTCTAAACACTCTTCACCACTCTTTTCAACTAAATTACAATATGCTGAATTATATGTAATAATTTGCATGCATCAATATACTAAAAAATAGTAGGCCTAGTTAACAGCAATATTTACCTTGATATGTTATATTATAAAACGAATGTACAATTTTATAATTGAAAACACAAATGAATCACGTGTCGTATTTCTGAATTGACTGTTTCGAATGAATCGAACTGAACTGCAACAACATTTTGTCTAGTGAAGTTAAAATCAGAGAGGCTATTAAACATCTTAACGCTCTCAGACAATCGAGGCACAAAACAAGAAGGATATAAAACTAGACAAAATTAGTTTAATAGCGTGTGAACAGTGACTAATATCTGCAGTCAGACTAGAGTAGGTTTGACTGATTTCCATGAATCATTTAGATTTCAAGGTAATTTACAACTGCTCACAGAAGTGCCTATGCAATGATGGTAAATATGACTGTTTTATCACTCGATATGTATTACTTTGCAACTACATTTTAACTAACTCTCATTAGAGTATTAGTAGACTGTTAGGTTTTTGGTTAGTAGAATAAGTTGACATGTAGTTGCTAAATTACTTATAGTCAGTAGAATGTCTGTTGGAGGACCATCAAAATAAAGTGTAAGCAGATATTAAGCAGAAATTCTACTAATACTCTAATGAGAGTTAGTTGACATGTAGTTGCAAATTACTTCATAGTTTGTAGAATGTCTAAAGTGGACCATCAAAATAAAGTGTTACCAAATATCATGTGCTAAGAAAGTAGGGTAAATAGCTATAATATCAATTTTGAACTCGATTTTACTGCATTAAACAGTTTGTATTTAACTGGAAATGTTGGTTCCTCTGATGCTTATAAAAATATATATATATATATATGAAATGAATTACACATCATTCCCCTGCTGTGAAAAATATTCACACTCAGGTGTTGAAAGATGTTACGCGGCTCCAGCATCGACTGCAGTCGCACACCCCCTCCTCTCTTATGCAGATCCTTCTATTGACTTCACAGGGATCATCCTGCCATCTGTATTCCAGAGAAGGACCATAGATTCCTTTCAACTGATACTCAACACCTTAAGGACACTCAAAGGGCATTCTGAGCCTTCCAGAAACTGCTGCATGTACTGTACAAAACAATGCTTTCATAATTGCAGTGAGTGACGTCAGTCCTTAATCAGAATGTTGTGAACTTTACAAAATCTCGCCTTTTTCATTTAAGTTTTTCGACAACAAAGACATTTTAAAAGTCTTCTAAGCCAGCAAGTCAACCTTAAAAAGTCATTTGGAGCCGCACATAGTGAGGAGATACAGAGAGGAGAGAGAGACTGCTGCTCTTTCAATCCTTTTTCATCACAACAGAAGCTGACAACTGACAGCTGCAGCCCTCCATCTGACAAACACACACACACACACACACACTGTCATCACGGGCACAGCATTGCCCTCGGAGACGGCAGGTATCCACAGTGTGTGACAATAACCAGCTCTGTTATGCAGATCTGCAAACACACACACTTCTGGACAGCCCTGGCATACTTGCTAAAGGAAGAGGAAAAGGCTGTAGTATAAGGAGAAATATCAACTTGTTTCCCTACTCAGTGTTTATAGGCAAACTGTGCCAGTTCCTCTCGGGGACATAACGTCCATGACTGTACAGTATATTAACCGTTAAACACATACCTCAGGTTTTTATAAACCCAGGACGCCATTCACTACCCTCCCCTCATTCATTTTTTAGACCTCAACCATCTAAAGTTAGATATCAACTTTATTAGTATTCCTCAATCTATTCATTACAAAAAATATAACAAGAAAATAAAATGATAAAAGAATGTTCTAATTATTATTTTTTATTTGTCAATAGCACTTAGTCATATCACGGTATCGATTATATTTCAATAGCCTATATTGTGCAGCCCAGATGTACAGGTGAAACTCGAAAAATTTGAATATCGTGCAACAGTTCATGTATTTCAGTAATTCAAATTAAAAGGTGAAACTAATATATTTAGTATAACTATCAGGGGTGTAACGATACGCGTATTCGTATCGAATCGTTCGGTACGAGGCTTTCGGTTCGGTTTTCGGTACGCATTTTCAAACCGAACGGTTCGTTGGACCAAATTTCGTTATTTTAAATGTAGGCGCGCGCCGCTCGTTGTGCGTGGCAAGCGCACTCGAGATGCTGGTGCGACCACAACATTGCCCAACATCAAATGGCAAATGTAATGTAAGCGGAACGAAACTGAGCTACTCGTTATTATGTGGTTGACGGACTGTTTATCAGTTTGCACCATTGCAGCGCGAGCCGATCTCTGTTACTACACAGCGCTGAGACATCCAGTAAAGAAAGCATTTGAATTCGCTATTGAACTTGAAGTAATAACATCGCTGCGAGATCTAGTGAGAAACATTCACATTTCTCCGTTATTAACGGATCAAACCGCGCTGACGTGGAAACCAGGAAGAAACATGGTGCCATGAATGAACTATTCAGTGTCCACAGATCAGCAACATTCACCATGGATTTACTGTAGTAACACTAACTGTAACCATGGAGGTTTGGCAGGAATAGTAGGCTCTAATGCTTTCAAGTAACATTACGTCGGTTTTATTTTGACATTATGAATACAATTGCTGCCCTCAAATGTTAATCTGAACTAAAATAAACCTTTGTTTATAACTACAATATA
This sequence comes from Semotilus atromaculatus, assembly GCA_031834385.1. NCBI lineage: Eukaryota > Metazoa > Chordata > Actinopteri > Cypriniformes > Leuciscidae > Semotilus > Semotilus atromaculatus. Next base: position 13,969,692 of record JAULUF010000020.1, read on the forward strand.
ACATTTCATTTTGTCCAAGGAGCTGTTTTGTTTTATATGCTCCTAAGAAAAGTCAAGTATAGCTCCATCATTGCTCAAAGTTAAAAAAAATATATATCATACTTTATGATGTTAGTTTTAATAAAAATATAATAAAATAAAAAAATCAAGGAAATTTCTCTGGCATTTCTTTCTTTTTGCTGCATTGAAAACGTACCGAACCGTACCGAACCGAACCGTGGCACAAGTGTATCGTATCGAACCGAACCGTGAATTTTGTGAACCGTTACACCCCTAATAACTATATACATATGCATGATTATACTTTACAGAGGGCCGACATTTCTGTATTTAAAATCCTTTTTTTTATTGATTTAATTTAATATTCTAATTCTGAGATTTTGAATTTGGGGTTTTCATAAGTTGTAAGCCATAATCATCAAAATTATAAGTTTTGCACGATATTCTAATTTTTCGAGTTTCACCTGTATATACTGTACACAAAAAAATAGGCTCAAAATCATCTTTAAATCTGACCGGCTGGCAAATCGAGGCGTTTTTATTGGTCCAATGAGAGTCATCTCATAAATGAGAGTCATAAAATCACATTTACAAGACACCCGGCTGCTACAACAACCACTTCAAGAACTAGATGCTGGATTTGGCAAACTTTACATGATGGCCTGACAGTGTCTTCCTGTTTAAGTTGGTGGTACTTGGCCAGAATAGGCTAAAAAAAAAAAAGAATCAGGCTTTAAAGGGGTCATGAACATAAAAGATGTCATTGTACTATAAAAATATCCTGTAAGTTTCAGAACTCAAAACTTCTTCATTAGTCCAAAAATAGCTTTGATTGCTAAAACCAAGCTGCCAACCGATTCGTTTCAGGTTTTGTCTCAGTATGACATCATCGACCGCCTCTGCAGATCAACGCCTACTTCTACATCATTGCCTCTTTAGCCCCGCCCACCAATTCGTGCATGTATTAAGAGGTGCGCTAATACGAGAGAAATGCAAACACAGGATTACTCCATCATCAAAATGATGGATTACAAGACGTTTTACAGCGCCAAGCTGTGGGAAAACAGTCTTAGCATAGCCTTCCTTGTGATCCTAACATTAAGTTCCAGATCGAATCAGTGAGACGCTGTTCGTTTGTTTGCTACATGTTACTGCAGATTCGTTTTTAAACAAGACAGTTCAACATCAGAGAGACTTCAAATAAAAGATGACGCAATCCCAACTATATTGAATCGGACAGTAATGTAGCAACACACAATTGTAGTGTGTGTCACTATTGCTGCTATGTCTCACTTTACTTTCACTTTACTGAAAATTATGAACGATGATGAACAATCCATTTACACAAAACCCTGTTAGTTATCCTTTGTCAATGATAACTGTGGTAACTCCACGTACTTAAACTTTATGTATGGCTGAATTTCACCAGTTGCCATTTTTCAACATCAACACTTTTAAATTTTTCCACCCACTGTGCTGGAAGCAGCAGCTCATTTGCATTTAAAGGCACAGACACAAAAACTGTGCGTTTTTGCTCACCCTTAAAAAGTGACCATTTTAACATGCTATATAAAAATATCTCTGGGGTATTTTGAGCTAAAACTTCACATACACACTCTGGGGACATCAGAGACTTATTTGAAGGGGTGGAATTATACCACCCCTTTAAAGAAAATGGTAGGACATTTGTCCAAAAAGATAAATCAATATAAATAAACTAATAAGTCAACACTCTCATATAAAGAGCACTCAATGGTAAATTCAGTTGATTTACATCTTGCAAGGTTTCATTTGGTTCACTTTCTAGTCAGTGGTCTATTAAATAAAAAATACAATTTAATAAAAAAAAAGAAAAGTGCCAGAGCATATTTCTTAAAGTCTGATTTACCCTTTTCTAGAAATACTTTAAATTACATTGCAAAGTTCAAAAGTTACTGCACAACAGGAATGACCTGAATGAAGGCTTAAAGCTGTGATCGGCTGATTCAGGATATCATCATACTGAGCATCATCTGTTGGACCTGCTCTCTGGCTCAGAAAGTTTTGATGCTTCCTCTAACAATCCAAATCTGATCCTCGCTGTTTCCCCATCTTTGGTCCATAAAAAGCATATGATTCGGCACCATCCCTGCTTTAGCCCGCAGGCTGTCAGACGGCTGTTTAAATAGACAATTTCTGTAGTCCATTACGGCTGATAAATTGGATTTAGACCAGAGAAGCAGCGCGAATGAGTGGCTAAATACAATGCTTGACACATTCTCTTGGCTGAGAAATGCTTGTGCTGGCTGCTCCGGCTAGAGCAGTAAGACAATTATCATACGGAGAGTGGCAGAGTCCTCCATCAGGCCTAAAAACAGAATCAGGCAGACAGGCCTTGGTCTCAGCTTTTTGGAAAAATAAATCGTTTATGCAGGACACTCTTTTCTCTGTTTTTTTTTAATGATTTTCCTCATCTCAGTTTGGAAGCATTTAGAGTTTGTTTAGCAGAGCTGAGCCAAGAGCTGAAATGATCTGGAATGTTTTGTTCAGGCAAAAAAAAAAAAAAAAAACATGAAAATATGCATTGTTTTTTTCCCCACCACTTGACAGGTATGAGACTCAATTATCTATTGTTTTAAACATCCAGTCTTATTATTTTATGTGGTGGATGATGCATCTGTGTGCGTGGTTGTCATAAAAAAAAAAAAAAAGGGTTTGGATGCATCTTTGTGGACAAGAACTCAATACAAGTTGGAGGTGGCTGTCAGTTTCCACAGAACAAGAATAAAAGTTTCACAATTTCTTTTCGTGATAATGTTTTGTAAAATGGACATTATAATATTTATTTAGTGTGATTTAATCTAAAACTGATACTAAATCTTGTCTCGGATTGCCTGATTTCATATCATTTTCGATTTACGTAGAAGAATTTGATCAATTTCTGAAGGATTGACGGCTATAAGATGAAACTAGAGGTTTGCCAAAGTTAAACTTTCCTCTAGGATATTGTAAACTGTTGCCCAAGTGGGACAACTTTGCAACTCAAATCAATATTGCATGGGGAAAGCAGCCATGTAACAAGTGAAATAATAAAGTCAAGTCACCTTTATTTATATAGCGCTTTTTACAATACAGATTGTTTCTAAGAAGCTATATAGTGATAACAGGAAATCAATGCAACAAAGATTGTTTTGACTGTACATCAGCTCTAGAAGAAATTCATTGTCTAGTAAAAGTAAGTTCAGCGTTTATTCATTTTCGTTGTAAAACTCATTAGTTATTAGCTTAGCAGAGGTTTACACATCACTGTTTTCAACTGAAAAAAGAAAATCCATTCTGGCCGCCCAAGGTTTTGAAAACGATACCATTCCAAAAATTGAATCTTTGAAAACGGTGATGGGATGCACATGCATATTACGTGTTTAGTCTGTACGCATGTGCGTTCGAATGCGTACGTGTGCATGCAGGTGCATAGACTTTCTTCACAACGTGACATCGCTACTTGGCATGCGTAACACAGTGTTTTGACAAATGAAAAAATTGTTCTTGTTCAAGAATCCGTATTACATATATCACAATAAGGAGAAAGACGATTACAACTTTCCTTCATGCCGACTTCAAGGTTTTGAGTTTGTAGCACTGACTTCTCAGATTGGATTGAAGTTATCATCCATGACCTTGAAGTTGGCATCTAACTGTGCATGGACTGGCCCTTTAAATACGCCGGTTTCATCAATGGATTCACTCAATTAGGATTCAGTGACATATAATGACTGCTATTTGTCAGCGTATGATTTGAAAGCATTGAAAATTAATTCTTTTACCATTCAAATGCTAATTGCACAGTTATTCATAGAGTATAATAGTGCTCCTCTTCACGCTGCCTGAAAGACAAAGGGCTCCTGTGACACATACACACAGCCATGAAGAGCCGCACAGATGGAAATCACACACGCACAGGGCTAAAAGATAACCTTAGTCTGTAAGATTAATGAAGAAGTGCTTCATAACTGCATGGACAGCAGTTCCGCTCGCCTATTCGTCTTCACAATATTGATAAATATGCAGTCTGCAACTAAGCCTCCAGTTAACCTGAAAGTGCCTCAGTTACGAGGCAAATACGAGACTCATCTGCGGAGATAAAAATGGTCGAGGATTCCAGAACTGACAGGTCTCCTTCAATGTGTCACGGGTGAGCTCTCTCGCAATGATCTCAAAGCGTTCTCGTCAGGGCCGGGCGGCATCTTTCCTGATACACAGCTTTATATGGGGCCATTAAGGAACTAATATCATGATTTAAGCCCACGGAATTGTCGCCTTTATGGCCCTAGTGCGTTTTTTACAAGCTGCTCAGATTAGTTTCTGTCTATCGCTCAGGGTAAAACGTGCAATCTAACATCTCATAAGACCAAGAAAAGGGCGATAAGAGCGGAATTTTCCATGCCTTTAAAATCTAACCTTCAAAAATGGATTTGCAAGTGTGTCAAGATAAGCAGGGAATTACACATCGCCTAAACGGCTAAATGTGCAATAGCAACAGTTTTAATAAGACTGTCATTCGTGACATTGACATTTGTTTACATGCTATTGGGATATTATTGTCTCGAATGTGATATAATCCATGGTACATGCTGAAGGGAAGAACATCTGGAGTCAGGCAAATGGGTTGGAATTGTTGCTATTTTAAAAAATTTAAGTTTTTTATTGGCATTTCGGGTTCAAGGATGAACATTCATGGAAACGTTATATTCCACAAAAAGTTCTTCATAGTGTAAAAATGTTCTTTAGATTTCTAAAATGTTCTTCAGGCTTCCCACCATGTGATGTCAAAGAACCCACAATGTTCAGACGAACCATTTTTGGAGCTTGCAATGCTTTTTTTTTTTACTATGAGGAGGATGTTTTAAGCTATGACACTTGAAGGATGTTATTCTTATAGACCTCTTATATGTGAAAAATAAAATGAGATTTATCATGTCCTGACCCCTTCATGAGTGTACCTTTGACAAACAAGCTGTATGACCCATCATCTGCATATATAATTGTTGTAAGAGACCCTCAGGTGTTACATTTTGACACAAACTCACTCTAAACTGCGTTGATGGCACTGCGCCGAATATGCCTGGCAGCGCAACCCTCAGCTGGGCAGCTGCAGACCGTGGCCCATTTAACAATGTTAACATATTTATAGAGGGGGAAGCTGAGATGATGGCCAACTCATGAGTCCTGGTGACAGGTATTCGTTTAGACCATCTCCTCTGCCATTACCTACCCCTCCCTGGTCAAATGGAGACCATCTGTCTGCATAGCAACACAAACACACACGCACGCAGACAGATGTAAATGCCTGAACAGCACGGCCCTCGATGATGAGTCTCTGCGTCTCCCAAGAGCCGCATCTGCAAATAATGATAGATGCTGGTCATTTTTCAGGGATTGATCCTGTGCATCTTCTCTGGGCCGGTTCTGGCTGCACCCTCCAAGCACTCTCTCCTTCGGCCCCACAGCTATCACACTCAATCCTGAATAATAAATACCGGCTAGCATTTCAGGCCAAAACTGCAACTCATCCGAGCTTATGTTTCCTCTAAAACTAGACTGAACAAAAGATGTAATTCTAGACCGACGTGGGCATCGCTTTATGAGGGCCATTTTGGGATTAAACGATGTAAACGTCAGTCCAGCCTTTAAACTGATTAATCGGAGTCTATTTCTTTGGTATCGGTTTACTCGCCGTGACCCGATTAATGCAGAATTTCCTCTGTAAGACTAAAGATCTTTCATATCCAAAACAAGGTGGTGAACCATTTAGAACTGCATTGAGAATTGCCTTAAAATGGTGAACTGGTGTAGCAGAAGGATTGGAGATTTTCAATTTGACTTTCAGTACAGAATTAATATTAACTAGCATTCAAATAAATTAATATGGCTGTACAGAATACAAGGATGGATGGATGGATGGCCGTCAGACAGACAGACAGATGGATCTCTCATAGTTTTAATAGCCACACAGGAAGTACTAAACAATATCTTGATGCAAGATCGAAAACTGTGCTCAGTAACCACGAAATGGGCTGTTAAACTAGACTAGCACACCTCTTCTCAGAGCGTTTGCCCGTTACGTAGTCGTTGGGTAGAGTGTGCTATCAGAGGTGAAGGGGCTTTCATCTGTTAAGTGTAATTTAAATCTCGTTCATTGATTCGGACTTGAAGTGGTGCTCAGGCTAATTCCAGCGGAACAGTAATTCTTCACACCCCTGCATGCGAGCAGCCGCGGACGAGAGTAAGGAGCCGTGGCTGACAGACCTCACGTCGCCTCAGTAATGCACAGAGATGGAGGGGTTCTTGAACATCTCAAATAAAGTTTAATTATATGTATATGTATGTATGTATGTATGTATGTGTGTATATATAAACTATGCACAGCAGTTTGGTTTTGATATAGAATGTCAAAATCCTGAAAATGTAACCTGAGATTTTAAACTCATGAAAAAAAATTATATATTACTTTCAAACAAATGTTCCATCCATTATTAATGAAAATATATCATTAGGTTTTTAGTAACACGAACAACATACATACAACCTCAACCAACATTTCCTTGTTAAGAAAAGGTCAAATTATTATATATTTTTATGAAACTTATTGATCTTGACAAACAGTCATGAGGACCTTCTGTATCACATCACTTCATGTTTTATTTTTTATTTTTTGTTTCTGCATGTTAAACTATATGACTTTAATTTGACGTGTTAGTTTATGTTAATAATCAGTAACGCATATTGTTATTCCTTATCATTTTTTTCTAGGAAATAATTATTTTTTTATTAATTCTTATACATTTTGTCTGTCTAGATAGAAAATATATTAAAAAGTTGTTAATTCATAAATTAACAACATGTCCATCCATAGTATGTCCATATGAACAGTGTAAAGCTAACCAAGATCATTTGTAATAAGAAAAAAGTGGGGGGGGGGGGAAGCAAAACTTTTCAAAAAGCATTTTCAAAACAGCAGAATTCACTAGACTTTTGGATCCCACCTGTGACTGTGTTGAACTGCCGTGACATGGGCGAAAAATGTTATATGAGGACTTGCCAATCAAGAATATTGAAGGAATCCAGGGCATATAATAAAAATAAAATAAAAATATAAACCTCACAGATGTTTTGAAGGCACAGCTGCAGAACCATACAGAGCCATTCTTCAAGCATGACGCTTGATGTCAAAATGGCACCTTTGTGCGTGACAAAAAAAAATTCTGAGAACGCCACTCCAAGGCATATTACCAACATCCACAGCTGCTACCTTCTCTCTCTTTCTCTCTTTCACTCCCTCTCTTTCGCCTTCCTCTCTGTTCCTCCATGTCACAGAAAGTGTCACAGTGTCAGGCAGAGGCGAGGACCTGTCACGCAACACAAACACACACCACCTTAATGAGAACTCCTCCCTTCCTCCTCCACAACTCTCCGTACTAAACCCACACACACATAAACACATCACAATCGACTGTCACGTCCAGCCCTGGTACACCCTCTCCAGCCTTTCGCGGCTTTTGGATTCGGCATGACAATTTAAATGTATTCAAGAAAAGTAGGAGAGATCGCAAACTGCCATCCTGTTTTGCCCTCTCCAGCGAAGAGTAAAAAACTATAATTGCTTCATCCTCGCTTCGGAGGAATGGACGAACAATGCGGCGGAAGTGACAGGCGGTGAAAGAGAAGATATATACCATGAGTCACATACGCATTTGAGAGTTTTCAGCTTATGAGAGTTCAGGGTCTGTATTTTTTTTTTTTTTTTTTTGAGAGAGAGAGAGTTCAGGGTCTATTTTTTTTTGTTTTTTTTTGCTGGTGCAGTAATCAATGCTCTCTGTGCCCTTTCCATCCACAGGGAAGATATTATACACTCCTTTCCACTGTGACGCCCACTGCTCTGATATAATGTAATGCTTCATACGCAGACTTCTGGGAAATGGAGATGGGGGGAAAATACCAATTTTTTTCATTTTGAAACATGACATTTTTAACAATAAATTCATTTTCTCCATTCATTGATTACAAATCCTGCCGATGCATATGCATCACTCTTGAAACATCTTTGAATCGTGAATCGTTTGATTTGTCAATAATAGATTTAAAATGCTAAAAATGTAATACATTGTGATGTGACAGCAATTCAGTGCTTTAATATTATAAACATTAAATCAGGTACAAGTGCAAATGAATGGACACGTTGTTTTGGGTAGTTTGCGTCCTCACAGACACGTGCTGCACTCTTTACCGACTTTCAATAATCTAAAACTGATTGTGATCTTGAATTGTTTAACTAGTAGAAGTTATTACTCTGCCATCTGTGTGTGACATCATTGGCTACGTTTACATGCAACCAAATAGTCATTTAGTAATCGGATTGACTGATTTGAATATTCCTGTTGAATATAGTCTCATATAAATGAGTGTCCCGTCATTCTAAAATTCTCCTTTCACTCAGCGTCTGTGAAGTGGAGCAGGACAACGTCCCACCAGTCCTTGTTTCGGATTCTCATCCACAGACGAGAGGAGGGGCATTTTTACTGCGTGATAAATATAAGCAGCACGGCACAACGGTTCATATGCTCATTTTCTCAAACTTATGACCAGAAATGGATAAATATTAAGTCTGCTGTTTAAAACAAATACAGAACTAATGTAGGAGAATGGTTATTATGCACAAACAGCAGGAAACTGTATATTTGTGCAGTGTGCGCATGTAAAAAAAAAATCTATTTCCGATTTAAAGCTTGTGAAATATAAACATGCACATAAACCCGATCACATGTTTAGCATTCAAACACTACGTTCGGATCCATCACTCGGAATGAATTCAGTCCGATTGAAACAAAAGTCGTGCATGTAAACATAGCCAGTTGATTGAGGTGTGACCATGTTACTACGGTTTTCGGTAAACAGTCGTGACTAGTTATTTTCTACAATGCCGCATCGTACTATGGTAGTTAGGCAGAGATTTACATTGTTGTACAGGAAACGCACCCCAGTTTAGGCTAGTTTCAGCTGTCTTCAGGAGGGTCAGTTTGGTGAAATGGTATATTATTGGAGTGTTTCAAAAGAAGAACGTCACACATTTCTGCGGAGGTCACTTTCGAAAGTGATAAAAAGGAAAGTGGAGCGGCACAAGTCTCTCAGTGTCTATCTGAGGCAGTTCTAATAATGCTTCTTCTAAATACCCGCAGTGAGCTTTGCTAAATCGGCAATGGAAGCACATAATAATCTCAGAGCTGTGTTTCTGTGATCCAACAGCAAAAAAAACTAGACAGTGATGCATGCAAGTCATCTACGTAAAACAATAGGGATAGAGGCTGGGGAAAAGCTTTCCAGAAGGTAATGACCACTTGGGCCAGAGGTGAAGGATATGTTTGTTGACTAGGTCATTTAGTTGAGGACGGAAACCAAGTCCCGCTTATTTTTATCCTACATGCAATTATAACACAATGAAACCAAATCAAACGGAACGTTTCTGGGAAATTAATTCAATAATGTTTTGGCTAGTTCTGTTCACAGTTACTTTACTGTAGCAATCGCTCGATTCCCATGAAAGTGTGTGATCCCTGGCTTTGGAGTCTATAATTTTCCAATCACAATTTTTATTTCACTATTGAAATCTTATAGTGGTTTTCAAACTTTTTATGCCATCGACTGCTAAATATAATGATCCCATTGTATGATGTAATAAAGACAATGTGAAAATATTTCTAAATAATTATATACATCTAATAATAATAATACTTTTCCACTCGCTTTTTCTTGTGACACAATGCATGGTTGTTCCTTCAACAACTAAGAGTCCTGAAATACAGTATTATTAAGTGCATTGTTCCACTGCAAGCATATATTGGCAAAATTGTATAAATAGAAGTGTTAATAAACCTAGAGGTACGTCTGAAAAGAATAATGATTCAGTGATTCAGACAGGCTTATGATTTTCCTGAAAAGGGAAAACAAAGTTGTTGAAATGAAGAAAAACATGACCTGTGGCAACATGGTGAGGATTGATCTACACCTGAATCACACTTTGAACTACCCAGTCAATAACTGCATCGCTAGTCAAACTTACACCCTTGAAGGGGGAATTTCATGGAAAGAAAAGAATAAAAACCCAGAAAGAAATAAACGAAAAAGAAAGAAAAACAAGTCCCTTCATTGCTCTCCAACCTTAAGCTCAATCACTGAGATCAATAGTGGAAATTCCTGCCAATTATATACAGTAACTGCAGCCAGTTATTCCCAAATATCATCCTGATACTGAAAAGAGTACAGATTGTTTACTGTTTAGGAAATGGCACATTTAGGATTATAAATCCTGACTGTCACTAAATAAATTAGATGTTGAGGTTCAAACTGGTTCAAGCCATCTGTGGTAGCATCCACTGAAAGATCCAAATAAAGAGAGCGAGAGAAACACTACGGCTTTATATCAATCTCCCGCTTGGATTTCAAATAGCAGAATAAGAATTCATAGCGCGTTGAATGAGAGGCACAAAAAAAGTCGCAATGATTTGTGGGCTGAAATTCATTTTACATGGCTCATGTATTCTGCCTGCATTGCAGTCAGCCAGATGGGGAATTCGGAGTCTGGGATCATTTCACTTAACGGAAGCATTGACCGCTGGTCGGTTCCACGTCTCCGTTTCAAACTCCTCTGCCTAAATTGACTGACAGAAAGCGCTTCTAAGAACTCAACCGCAGGGACAAACAAAGACGTGAGTCAGATGCAGCTGCAATTAGCGCATGTAATTAAATCTAAATTCTGAAATGCAAATGCTATCAAGGCTCTGGCATGAATTAGAGTCCCTCAGACTGAGCTCTTCCGCGATGGACGTTCTTGAGATGTGTGTAGTCATAGTGAATAAGCCCACAGTGATGGAGAGAGCTTCAATGCCCACCTTATTTTCAGACGGAGGCTGCGATAAGAGAACAGGTCTCTAATCCTGTTCTGTCTCATTGCACTTGGCAAAGAAAATCCTTTAATGCACATACCGTGCTCCGTCTTCTGAATGACAGTTTTGCTTTGTAAATATGAATAATCTCTGTATCTCTGAGCTGCATGTGCTCACCAGGGGAAAAAAAGATTAAGAATATTTCTTCCTGCTATCTTTATAATATCAGTAAATATTGCCATTATTAAGGAGCAGAAATCCGAACAATACGTTTTCGGGAATGATCTGCTTGGGTAAAGCTACTTGGGAAATCTGGGGAACCTTGATATGCCAGTGTGTTTTTGTGTGAAAGAACGCAAACCAACAGGTATCAGAACAACGGTCTCTTACATGCAGATAAAACATTGTACAGTTACGCACGATTCAGCTGTTTCGTATTATATGCAATAGATGTACGAAGGATCGCACCCGATGTGAATTCAACTCAAATGTTCACATGCGTACATGCAAGCGCACACACATACACACTACCATAAAAAGAACTGTAATAGGATTCTTCAGCTTTTCCAGTGACTGCCTTCACTATCACACACACAGTTAAGAGCACTAATCCATGACAAATTGTCTCATCTGATCCGTGACAAATCGTCTGAAGGCCAGATAGAGATGAGGAAATTGAGAGAAAAAAAGGAGGCACAGAAAAAGACGGAAGGAGGAAGGGGATCAGGAGCAGCTCGAAAGAGACATCTGACAAAAAGAGAAAAGACAGACAGAAAGAGGGAGAAAGAAAGCAAAAAGGCAAGAAAGCATGGAGAAAGCAAAAGAAAAGTTTGAAGAAAATGTAAAAGATGATGTGAAAGAGCAAATGCGAGAAGGCAGGAAAGCACGGCGAAAGCAAAAGAAAGTGTGTGCATGCAAAAGAAAAGTTCGAAGAAAGTGCAAAAGACGACGTGAAAGAGCAAATGCAAGAAGGCAAGAAAGCATGAAACCGAAAGAAAGTGCAAAAGAGAGAAAAAGAACAAATGAAAGTGCAAAAGAAATAAAGAGTGAAAAAAAGTGTAAAAGAAAGTGTGATAGAAATAAGAGTGAAATTATGTCTGAAAGAAAGTGAAAACAGAAAGTGAAAAATTAAAGTTTGGAATAGAAATAGAGAAATAGAGAAAGAAAGAAAGAAAGAAAGAAAGAAAGAAAGAAAGAAAGAAAGAAAGAAAGAAAGAAAGAAAGAAAGAAAGAAAGAAAGAAAGAAAGAAAGAAAGAAAGAAAGAAAGAAAAAAAGAAAAAAAGAAAGAAAGAAAGAAAGAAAGAAAGAAATGTAAAAAGGGGGAAAAGTGTGCAAGACAAAAATGTGATAGAAAGAATGAAAGAAAGAGTGAAAACAGAAAATTTGAAAGTCTGAAAGAAAGAAATTGTGAAAAATAAAACTAAAGAAAGAATGAATGAAAAAAGACAAAAAGAAATAAGTGTGAAAGAAAGTGTGAAAGAAAATGTGAAAGAAAGAAAGTGTGAAAGAAAGAAAGAAAGAAAGAAAGAAAGAAAGAAAGAAAGAAAGAAAGAAAGAAAGAAAGAAAGAAAGAAAGAAAGAAAGAAAGAAAGAAAGAAAGAAAGAAAGAAAGAAAGAAAGAAAGAAAGATAACGCCCAACTATCAACAGTTCCAAACATACTAAGTACAGGTGCCGATCATTGTGATATGTAAATGTAAATGCCTCTTAAACAGTATATCTGGTTTAGCAATTAGGCTTCAGTTTAAAGTCAGGTTTGTTGTGGTAACAGAGCATGAGTTTGAGCATGCGAGTGTAAATCATCCCAGCCAGACCAATCAAACCTCTCCTTCATCCAATTTACTAAGAAATCAGATTACTACGCCGTTCTAGTGAGCTGCATGTAATTGAATTTGGTTTTGTCATCAATTCCCCCTTCTAATTAGTTTGCCACAATTAAAAGTAGGTGTGAAATTAATCTGATTAATTCACAATAAAACAGCCGCACATACGCCTTCAACAACTATTATTCTCTGTATTCATTTGGACGATATTATTGTAACTAGAATAAAGAGATATGTTTTTTTTTATTTTTTTATTGACCAAAGAAAATACTATGTATGGACTCGAACGTGCATTGCCCACATGAGCACCAAAGCTCAACGTTCAGCATCTGATCAGGTTCATGGGTAGTAATTATTTTTACTGATAAGACATTTAGAATGTTACAAAATATGTATTTTTAAAAAAAAAATGCTGTTCTTTTGAAATTTCTATTCATCAAAGAATCTGGTGTATCATGATATACATATATATACACACACACTACAAGTCAAAAGTTTTGGATCTGAAAGATTTGTAATGTTTTTAAAATAAGTCTCTTCTGCTCACCAAGTCTCCATTTATTTGATATAAAAAAAAACAAAAAAAACAGTAATATTGTGAAATATTATTACAATTGTTTTCTATGTGAATATGTATTAAAGTGTAATCTATTCCTGTGATGGTTAAACTCCGGTCTTCAGTGTCACATGATCCTTCAGAAATCATTCTAATATGCTGATTTGATGCTCAAGAAACATTTCTCATTATTGTCAATGTTGAAAACAGCTATTTGCATTTTTATTTCAGGATTTTTTGATGAATTGAAAGTTCAAAAGAAGAGCATTTATCTGAAATAGAAAGCTTTTGTAACATTAAACACTACCGTTCAAAAGTTTTGGGGTCAGAATTCTTATTTTATTTTTGGGGGGAAATAAATAAAATAAATCAACACTTTTATTCATCAAGGATGAATTCAATTGATCAAAAGTTACAGTAAAGACATTTATAATTTTACAAAAGATTCAATTTCACATAATTGCTGTTCTTTTGAACTTTCTATTCATCAAAGAAACCTGAAAAGAATTTGTATATAACTGTTTTCAACATTGATAATAATAATGAAAATGTTTTGAGCATCAAATCCACATTTTAGAAGGATTTCTGAAGGATCATGTGACACTGAAGACTGGAGTCTTCATCCATCCATCCATATCTTTATATATATACTGTATATATATATAAAGATATGGATGGATGGATGGATGGATGGATGGATGGATGAATATAAAACATCTGTGCTTCCCATCTGTGTTCCCATCAACATTGACATAAAAGCATCCGGTTAGATTTCATTCAAGTAGTTCACTTTTTTTGTATTTATTTATTGCATTATTAGAAACTGATCATAATTTGTGGAAGCCGAGAGCATTTCTGATTCATAATCCGCTGCCGTCATTGGTTGTATAACAGGAGACAAATGTGACGAAGGTTAAACCAAACTATGACCCAACATGCACCTATTGGTAATTTGCATTCTGAGGAACGTTCTGAAGGCGAGCAAATAAATGAGCAAAGAGACGAGGCTAGTTTTTCTCTCTGTTGCTGGGCTACAGCACCAGCCGATTGGGGAAAATATTCAGCAGCCAAGACCAGAACGGCCAGGGCCTTCGTTTGGTAAAGACAGAGGAGGAAGAGAAACACTGCAGCCTGGGATTGTGTCATGTCACATTCTGCTCATCTGTCAATGTAGTGGATTATTCCTTGAGAGACCTGAATTGGCTGCCCGGAATCGGACCGCCATCAATCTCGGCTGAGAGTGGAGCGCGGGCGGGGGCCGGTCCTGCCCGTCCTGCCAGGGCTCATGGGATGCAGACGGCTTGGAGACGGTGCCTGAACAGGTGATGGAGCAGTGGAGCGACTCAACTCGTTACTCAATATAAGCCTCAGCTGTGACGGAGGGAGGGTTTTTTTTTTGGTCGTTTCTCAAAAAAAAAGAGAGGGGGTTTTGTGGGACAAAGAGAGGATTCAAAAGCAACCAAATCCATTTTGGTATTCATGTCAATCTCCTGTTATAGGAGGTAAGCCGATTTCTGCAATATTGTGAAAAGCCTGAACTGCACGGAGGATTACACTTGTACAGAGACACCTCTGACCTGACAACTACTGTATCCATCATCCTCAGACAAATAACCATTCTGCTAACTGTGTAGCTAAAGCTACCTGAAGGTGTGAGTTTGTATTACCAGCATAAAGATGTATATACATATACATATCTTTTAAATAAACATTTGCCCCTCTATTTAAGTACAAAGAGTAAAAGGAAATGTTATCAGGATATTGTAGGCTGGACTCAAACCTGCATTTCCCACATGAGCATCAAAACTCAACACCTGATTTCTCATTGCCTTTTCTGCACGATGACTGAGCTGAAAGCAGAGGTACTTTGCAACAAATGGCCAATAACTGAAACAGACTGAAATTGCCAAAAAATATTCTATATTCAAGGCATGAACAATTCATGTTTTTGTGCCTCTAAAAAAAAAAAAAAAAAAAGAGAAATTGTATCAGGTTGTATTGCAGGCTGGACTCAAACCTGCATTTCCCACATGAGCATCCGAGCTCAACATTCAGCATCTGATTTGAGTAAGAAATGTCATCAGGACGTGTTGCGTGCCAGCCTTGAATCCACATTGCCTACATAACCATCACAACTCAAACACTCAGCAACCAATGTTCTGCCATAACTACCCTTAAGATAAGTTCAACTAAACTAAACTATACATTTAAGACAGTTATTCTTCCCTTAGTACACATACAACACTCTCCGTTATTCAGCATAACATCTACAATCTTGAGTTTGTCTTTGATAATAAATGGTCTTAATAGTAAACATCCGCCTGCATCGCATCATTAATGAAATATTTTGGCTCAGGCACTGAAACTTCCACCTTGATTATGGAAATACAATTGCTTCAATGGTTCCACTGAAACCCTTCTGTCTAACCCACAGAATAATATGGTTCCGTTCTCTCCTATCTGCAGGGTTTTGAAGCATTTTTGGCATTGATATAAAGTGTTTGTCCTCGAATATCATTGGTGGGGGTGTTTCACAGTTAAATAAATGATGACAGCTTTTCAAAATGAATCATGCTCTGCTTTCCTTTACTCAGTCTCATTTTTAATCTTGGATACTTGGTTTAATAGGCTTTGATTGCCGGATAATAGCGCCAATGGATAAAAAGAGGGGCAAGAATTTTTTTTTCTTCCAAAATGTTAGATCTCTCTCCAGGCAATGGAAATCTATTTATATTAAAAGGTCTTCTTAATGGAACTAGAGATAGTTTTAGAATGACAAAATACATTTTAATTCAGGTATTAATATTAGTTTTTTAATTCCCAGAAACACACTGCTGTCCAAGTGAGTCAGTATATTATGAAAATCTTAAGTCTAACTTTTTTTCCCTTTCAAAACTTTAGAACCGCACACATGGGTGGAGAACCTCAAAGAAATAAAAGTTGTAAGTAAAAATCATAAAAACAAAACGAGAACATAAATAATAACTTTAAAAAAAATGTCAATGATGTAAAAGTAAAAACTTAAATGAATCTCTTTCAGTACCTTTCAGGTTTTATCTAACATGAATTCCCGACTTCCAGACATAATTTCTGCTCTTCATACATTATTATATGCTACACACAATACATTGCATCAGAGTTCATTTTTCTTGTCAAAAGTCTTTACGTCCTTGAGAAAACCTTAATCAAAACTCTCCATCCAATAAGTTGCCATTACTCAAGCAGTTTAAGATATTCTCTTACATTCACAGTACACAGACTCAAAGTCAGCTGAGATGGCAGAAGAGAGCAGTAATACTGAAGGGCCAGTGCTTCCTGCAGACCTGACATCAAGTAAGCTCATTAACAATGCTGCCGATACACACAGCTTTAGATGTGCGTTGATTCAGCTAGCAACAAAACCGTCCATTTGTGGGAAGGCTTGTGGAGCTCAGTGGCATTTAATTAGCCTGTTCCATGTCTTTGCACCTTTGCCATTACAAAGGAATCACATAAAACAACTCCATTAAGCCTGGTTCATCTACAGATTCAGTATTACAAGAACTGCATACAAAAATGTCATACTTTGAATTATGATCGAATCAGAAAGTCTCACTATCGGACTACATCTTTTACTCAATCGCATTAATGTCTTATTCCAGTGTAAATGATGTTATTTCAACTCTTAAATAAAACATCACACAAAAGTTTGGTCTCGTTTTGTTTTTGAAGTACACATTTTTTGACTACTTAAAGAGCAAGTGACACATGACAACATATGTTTTTAAGTTGATTTAACTCATTAAAATAAGTTAAGCAATTTTTAACTTTTTTAATAAGTTATACAAGATTCAACTCGTTTTTTATGTCAGTTTAATGTAATTTAAGTTGAAGTGACTTAAACATTCAAGTCGATTGTACTTAAAATTTAAAGCAGCAATATATATATATATTTTTTTTTGTACAGTGTAAAACATTTGAATTTGGTTACATTTATTTTTAATTTAAGGTATGGTTTCTAAAACGTTTTTAAAATGTTGTACTGCAGCATTCCCTAATTGCAACCAAAATACTATGTTTGCTAAGGATGGTACACAACTGTCCTGGAGAGAATGGGTCCGGGGCACTATGAATTTTAGCTAGGGCCATTTTTGCCTGTAAAGATAAATATAGCAGAAACCCACCGTCATAAACAGTCTTCTCAACCCTTTTGTTTGGGTTTCGTGCAAAAACAAACCCTGCAAAAACATAAAAACTTCAGCAAAACAAGAGAAAATGTCTTCAGCAGCTGCAATATGGATGCGTGCGAGTGTGGGTGTGTGTTTAAAAGCTACAACCCTCCATTATCGAGCCCTTCTCGACCTTCCTAACACCAGAGATGTGATTTCACACATGCGGTTTTGTCTAACTTTTCCATATACCATGGAGAGTGTGTGAGTGGGGGGGGGGGGGGGGGGGATTTCTTTTTGTTGTTAGCCGATTCCTTAAATAATTCAGGGAACACTTACAATGGGACACGATCTTCCTTGAACATTTCTGGCACCATGCTCTGCTGGGCAGGATAAAAACCTGGAAGAATGGTGTTAAAAATTCATCCGGGTCTTTCTGACATACATCACACTTTTCTCTCCTTGTATTGGATTAATGGGTTTGAAGTGCTTTCTGAGACGTGAAGCTCTCTCACATATGTATGGTGTCCTGAAGACGGTACAATTTTGCAGTTTGCAGTAATTCAAGCACTAATCAGACTACGCAAAACTAGGACTCCTACTATGCATAGTTTTTCTACCCTAGATGCAAAATCGATAGTAATGAAGTAACGAACACATTTACTACATAATCTATAAGGACAAGACATTGCAAATATTTAATGAGTATGCATTAAAATGCTTTTGAGTTCCTTGTATCCGTGCTCCGATGTTGAAAGTATGCCACATCGCTTCCATTTGCATACTTAGTGTTGAAGAAAGACCCACCTTGCTGTATCTCTCCCCGCCGGCCCTCATAGCGAAACACTGCTTAATTGCCAAATACTTCCATAGAGCAGGCGATAGACATAAATTGTCATTTCCACCAGAGCCTCTGTGATCAAAGCTGCTCGTATTCACAGCATGCTGATAGGAGAGTTTAGCCTCAAGCCTGTCTCGCACACACACACACACGCACACACAGAAGATTTCTACCGCGGCAGTCTCTGTAACTTACAATGCAAAACCCCTTACAAGCCACTCGTTGATAGCTAGAACAAAGTATCTTGAGCTGGATTTCTACGTAAATCTCTTTTCAACATTCGACCAAGACCAAGTTTCTTAACCACTAGGGTGACCACCTGGTTATTGCTCTGTTGCAGGACAATGCGGGACACGAGTGTTACTACTATTACACTATGTAAATATTGAATTACATTAGTTGGAAAGCCTATTTGCCAAAAAGTTGGATGATAACATTTTAAGCTTTGTTAATTGTGACCGGCACTCAATTTGCCCAGGTTTGAGCGATACAATGTAATTTTCTCTACTGGACCTATTCAGTCTACTAAAAACAATGAACTGAATAACAGGCTAGTATATGGAAAAATCTTATTTTTGTGTTGTATCCATTTAAATTTGTATGCGCTTCTTATAGCGATAATGTCAACACACGGTCATCTCAATCTCATATGTCTTCTAAACAAAGTGTCCCCAAGCAGACAACCGCATCTACAACACATGGACATCCACAACCAGCAGAGTTCAAACCGAGAAGGAGAAAACAAACACATCACTGACATAATGAAAAAGAACATACGGTTTAAACGAGACACTGACCCAGTATCTGTATGGCGTTGCGGCCCGGACGGGTCACATGATGCTGCTGGATGGTCTCGTACAAAGTGGCGTGGCACAGCAGTAAGCAGCTAACACTTATCCACAGACACAGGAGCCAGGACATGGCAGGAGCACCGGCTGAAGAGAAAAGACATCAAAGACTGAAGATAAAAGCAAAATGTTTATTCTATCTGACACACACCTACATGCACGTACGATTTCAGCCCTCAGCTTTATTGAATATTGCAGCGTTAATAAGCATCATTTCACATCGGAACTTTTACTTCAGGCAAAATGTTTCAAAAATTACAATGCAGTTTTAAAGTACGCAATGTTAAGGTGTCCTTGTTGCAGTGTAATTATACATTTAAGTAATAAGTAATATTAATTAACTACATGTACTTACTATAGGGTTAGGATTAGGTTTAGTTGCATGTAATTATGCAAAATGTATAGTTATTACTTTAGTAACATGTAACAAGGACATTGTCAAATAAAGTGTTACCAGCCACACTAATCACTGAATGGGATAACCATTATATATGGCGAGTTTTCTCATAACTAGTTGATAAACTTGGACTGATCAACAAACAAAGGATTAAGATCAAAACAAAAAGCCATTTAATAATCCACTAATAACAACCAAAACAATTAACAATAATACAACTCTTGAAGTTTTCTCCAACTTTACATTTACAAGGCAGATACCTACATCAGTATTATTAACACTTTTAAATTACTCATCGACTAATCTTCTGACTAAAAAAAACCCAAAACATTTCCACTTTAAATGGCAAACAGTGTTTAATTAATGGATTGCACATCTGAGTCTTCATGCACTCTTCGAGCTGACAAGCCGGATCATCACTCAGACTCCCCTCAAATGACATTGAAATTTCCAATGAATATTCATCAAGCCCCAAAATTAAGCATATAATTATTAACAGCACCATTGTAATCCCCTTTGCTCCACTAAAGCCTCCTTAATCCACAGTTTTGTGGAAATGTGAACTGTTCCCAGAGGAGTGCTATTCTCTCCCTGGCTGGCAAACTGCCTCAAAAACTTCAACTGTCTTCTTCAACACAATAAAAGGAGATTTAGCACATGCAATCGAGACTTTTAACATGCAACAGAAGAAGATGATCTTCAAGCAAAAAAAAAATATATCAACCTTGGACTTTAGAAGGTCACCTACACCTCAACACCTCCACAATGTATTCCGTTGCATATCTTTCATTTTTCCAGGTACTTTTATAAGTCACTCCTCCATGATATGGTGTCTGAGATTCCGGCAGGTTATTGAGAGCAGCTTTTGGAGTCGGTGCTCGCACCTGTCGTATAATTAATGCATTGATCTGATAAATCATCTGGTTGGATGCTTTTACACGTTTTACTTTATGATCCGCATGTTCATCACTGTCCTCGGACACACCTGCGCACGACCAACACTTAAAAAGATGTGCACAGACATTTTTGAGTGCATAAATAAATAATAAAAACTAAATATGAATATTATTATTATTCAGTGCATTTGTGTAGTTTCACATTTCAGTCTTTCAGTTTAAAAAATAAAATAAAATACTTGTTCTATATTTGTTCTTGCACTATATTCCAGATGTTATTAGTACAAAATAAAGCTCATATGTGTTATTGAATGTAAAATATTGGCCGTCTTATGTCCACCTATGTCACAGCATCAGCATGGAGCTTAGAAGGATCAGCAGCCAAATCCTATAAGCTCATCAGATCTGCACCGTATTGAAACTGTCAACTCTTAGTATTTTTGATAAGCTATCAATGACTCACGATATGCACAAAATGCATGCTTAAAAGTGACTGGTCAAGTTTGCCATTTCAGAAAAAGCACACATCTGCTGACTTTCTAGTCTTTGACTAGATCTGACCTCCTATAGAATAAGATTTCATCTTTTTTTGTTTTTCATCTACCAAGAACGATCACACCTAATCTTACCTGTGAGACACCGTCAGGAGAACGTTAAAGAAACGTGCCGTCAATGTCCATCCAATATCCTCATCACATAATCATAAATCCATCCATGCTCACGGGAAAGAGCTTCCCAGTAAAAGTTCCTGCTCGGATCTGCGGGTCAGAGGAGGGGGAGGGGAGGGGGGGATGAGGAGACTTTTGTTCCTGCTCCTACCCTTGATCCCCTCTTCTGTTGTAAGTCCTCCTGGCTGCAATCCACCGAACACAGTCAGGCATCCGACAGCAGAAACTCCCGTCACAGCTGTGAAACGCTGTCAGAAACTAGCTGGGATTTGAGGGACGAGCGGCTTGTCATGTCACCTTTAAATCACCAAAGAAGCAACGTATTCCTCCTGTTTCTCAGCCTCCTCACGCTTCCCTCTGAAGGTGAAGCTTCTTTAGGGGATAACAAGCTAATTTGCCTCTTCACTTTTTTGGTCCCGCACATGCGACGACACTTCTCTCTCTCTCGTGCGCTCGGCTCTCTCGCTCCGTCCCTCTCTCCTCTCAGCTCTTCTCTCCCATTGAGAAGCCACTCAGTATGAGTCTCTCCTCTTCCCAGTGTACTGATTGGTGTGCACACGCATGTGTGTGTGAGTGCAGGCGTGCTTGTGTGTATGACAATACTGCCTTCGCGAGTGGGAGAGCGAGACGCATCACATGTCTTAAAGCAAGACTGCCCACTGTAGCCAAAGAAAAAAGGCACCTATACAGTTGATATAACCTCGTGTGTACGTTTTCTGCGTGCAACTGCAGTCTAGAAAGGAGAAAGAAAGGGTGGTTTAATTTCCCAATATGCTTCCTTAATTCTTCAGATTTTGGAGGGTTTGAACAAAGAGACTGAAATATGCTCAGAGCAACACGCGTTTAATAGAAGTGTGTCCGCAGCTGCGTTTGCAATCATCTCATTATCCTGAGATTGCTGCTGTGTTTCTTTGCCTGTTTGTACAATCTAAATGGCTCTTTGTTTTGCGTGCAGCTCTCACTGGTTGTTGAGTGTTGCCAGAATAAAGTTGCAGCTGGCATGCCAGGCACACGGAAACAGTCGTCCCCTTTATGTGTTGATGCGGTTGTGGGAATTCAGAGCTTTTTATGATCTAAGATTATTTTTGGAGAGTAAATAAATGACAATAAAAATTACATAAATAAAAAAAAAACTAAAAAAACAATAAGATTAATATAATATAACATTTAATCTAATATAACAATGAAAATAATATGAATGATAATTAAACAATTTAAAAACAACTGAAAAAATGATAAAATTATATATTAAATGATACAAAAATGACTACTATACTTTTACTACTACTACTAGTAATATATATATATAAATTGTATTATTAATATTAGTATTACTACTACTATTATTATTACTATCAGTGATGGGGAAAGTTAATTTTAAAAGTAATGCATTACAATATTGTATTACCCTCCCAAAATATAACTAAGTAATTACATTAGTTAGTTACTTTTTATGGAAAGTAATGGGCTACGTTTCTTTTCCTCATCTAAGCTGGGCTTGCTTGTTTGTTTTTTAATAACAAAAAGTTCTATTTTATTAGCAAATGTAAAGCCCCTTTCACACTAAAAGTGAAATGAATAAGCCTCAGGCTGAAGGAAATGCAAATTCACACCTGTACAGTAGAGGGCGCAGCTCAAACTAACCTTTCATCTCTGCTGAAGAAGATTCCACTCTTACTTTAGCGAAAAAAAATAAATAAGAAACACAAATGTGATGTTTATCACATTGCTTATTAGCATGGTTGAATTGGATAATCGAAGGTCAGCAGCAAAGACATTGGCTAATAAAATGAGATTAAATACATAAAATACATTTGTGTAATTTAACATATTTAATTATTGCACGTTTGCGTAATATTCTGAGTTTGCATTTTACTGTTTTATTTCATATCGAGAAATACTGAATGTTTTTGTGCAAGTGAGACGAGTAAATACATGCTGATATTTAGACTCAAACTATAATAACGATCATGTTCACACAGCACACAACGCCTCTGGACTTACTTCAGATTTCTCTCAACACGAGGACAAGAGAGCTGTCAGTCAATAAATGAAAAAACATACTTATTTGAAAAAGTAACTCAGATATTTTGCTGTAATTTTAAAAGCAATGTGTTACTTTACTAGTTATTTGAAAAAAAGTAATCTGATTCAAATTAAATGCGTTACTTGTTACCCCAACACTGATGATTATTATTATTATTGCTATTATTATTATTATTGTCATTATAATAGCTGCTGTTTACATTATTTAAATTTTTCTTTAAAAGTGCAATAGGTGATTCTCGACAGATTTTTTTTATTATGCTGGTTGAAAGTCTCCTCATATCACTGATAGCAATCACTATGTTAAGAGGTCTAATATATCGTCTGTGCAAGGCGTATGACCATAAAATATTCGTTCAATCATCGCATTCGGTCCGAATGAAATGATAGCATGTGTTCCCCATCAGTCAACGTGTGTTTGCATACCACTGCGCGTTGTTCACGTATGCTGTGCAGACAATGGCAAATGGCAGGCAAACAGTTGTTTACGTTTGTTATTGTAGTACTGTTATACTGTAAAGTTTTCTCACCAGTGAATGATACATGATGTAATCCAATAACGTTGTCTCGCTTCTGGTCTGTGTGCGTTCACGTGTTTTGGAAGGTGGCGAGGCTTTGAACGGCGACTTGCAGTGAGGGTGGGATCGTATGCTTTCAATGCTACCAGGCTAAAGTTAGCATTTCCCAGATCACCTATTGCGCCTTTAATTGTATTAATTTTGTTACGTGCTGTAATGGTCTGGGGGAAGTGCTTGACATTAACAACCACCAACCCGGCAAATGCAGGTGGATTTCAGCGGTGGCGTATAACGCAGTCACTCCCAACCAGCCACTTTGGTGGGTTGAATTTTAAATAATATACATTTTTCAATGGTAGTCATTTAAAAAGGCATCTGAAATAATAAACTAAGTGCAATCTAGTGTTGTCAAAAAAAAAAAAAAAAAATTTATACATGTTGATACTGAAATATCTAAAACTCTTCCGCAGGATACACAAAACCCGTTGCGTGTTCTCACTCTCTCATCTCTCCGACAGCGAGTTGACACACAAACCCGTGTCCCTTTGCTCACTCGTTTCATTTGCAATGAATATTGTTGGTGTTACAGGGCTTGAATCTGGCTAGGGATTGCGCTAATGGAGCACAATTTTACTTATTCCCACAGATTTTGTGCGCACTTTGCAGTATAATGGGTCCGTGCATCAGATCTTAAAGTGACAGCAGCCTAATATACCGGCTGCCAAATTATAAAAATATCTATATGGAAGTTTTTCCCTATGGAAAATGTCGATGTCAAAATTGTGGCCAATGAAAATGTGGAGTGGCTAGTAACTTAAGAGGCTGAAATATGCTGCGGCAATCTGTATTCTCTTTGCGTTTCCCTCTAAATTAAATATATTCGTTCAAGGTAACCTATGCATCCTTACAACACAGTAGGTTACAGTGCTTTTGACATTTTTAATAAAAAGGTGGCTTTAATTTAGTTTTATTTCAGATTTAGTCATTTTAGTCAACTTATTTTAGTTATTTGCCAAAGCAACAGCATGTTCTAGTTTTTCAGCTTTATTTCAATATCCAAAAACTATTTTTAAATAGGTCATGAAATGGAAAATGCTTAATCATTGTCCTGGATATGAATATATAAGAGGTTAGTCTACAATAAAATATTACTTTTCCAACCACATCTATGTATCAGCAACAGAAACCCACTGTTTCTCGGGGGCCAACTGGGATATGAAATGTAGGATAACCAAATCTCTTGAAATTGTAAAAGCGTATGCTGAGGCACTCGTGTCAAGATCTATTCCTTCTTTCTTGACACAACTGACTACATCGTGACATTTCAGTGACAGTAAAGCTGACAAATGCTGCATAGAGCAGCTGGAGCGGAGAACCTGCACACACTGTCGTCACATGAATATCTAAGAGCTGGAAATATGTGTGAGAGCGAGCGCGAGTACAAGGGTAGATGAGCGAATCAAGATCGGACAGATAAAACACTTGACTTCCCCAACTGATGCTTAAATCTGAGATTCATTTCTGAGGGTAGGAACACTGTTCTACATGAGCGCAGACAGTGAGCCTAGCCAAAGGGTGTTTTTCATCCTGCTGTTGTCTGAGATGCTTGCTGGTATCCACGCGCAAGACTGCCAAGACTGGAATCGCAGGCTGGAGTGGCACAAATGTTGTTAAGGGGTACGGGGGAAACGTACGGTGTAATGAAACGGTGAGAGGTAGATATTTATTACTCTCTCTGTAGGGTGCCCTAAAGAGACCAAGTAACAGGTAATTGGCACCCACGGAAGAGTAACTGTTAACAAGTTTTTTCGACATGTACACAAGTATAGTGACCGATGATGCACGACACTTAATCACATTGCAATGGCTTGAGATTGTCTACAAACTGCAACCTGCACAAAAAACAACAACTTTATAATTAGTTTATAATTAGTATAGTTTTACAGTGTAAAATGTCTAAAAACACTTCACATTAATTAATATGATTAGAATTTATGCATAAGATATTAAGACTTCATAAATTGAGCGCATTTTGTCTTGCTGCGCTTGCAACTTGTTTAGCTATCCCTAAAAGAAGCGAAAAAGGTGCAGTAAGACAAAATTCTCTAGTATTAAAGATACACTCTCTAACAAGTTGTAATATCTTATGCAGTATTGCATCAAGTAAATGTTACCCTTCAGCAACAGTGAAATGAAAATAAAAATCATAATATAAAATCAATGTTTAAATGCTGAAAATCTATTGAAATTGACTACGTATGCTACAACTAGCAAAGCTAATTTTATATACCGGCAGGCCTACATATGGTTCAAATTTAAATAAGAAGGTAAGAAAGACTGCAAGATTTCAATCTCTTATGATGTCCATATAAACCCCTTGTTTTATTTTATTTTATTTATTTATGTTTTCTCTTCTCACTATTAATGTCTGTATCCTTTCGTTTGCAATAAAAAAAAAGACTGCAAGATTACTTTCTTGTTCCTAGCTCAACTGGTAGCATGACGCTATAACACAGCAGTCATGGGTTCGATTCTCTGGAAAAGCACATTCTTGCACAATTTATTCATTGAATGCACTCTAAATCGATTTGGAGTGCATTATGCCATATTTATATTTACAAATATAAATGCAATTTGTAATAAACAGACTTAAATTTATGGAAATAGTCTATAAACCTTCTTCTCTATATTATAGCTATATATGTCTATGGCATCACTGTCGAAGAGTAATTCGCTTTTGAAGTGGATTCACTTATTGTAGAGTTAACGAAAGTTATCATGAGCATTGTAACGTTTGAAGCGGATGTAATAAAGAAGATCTTAAAACGCGCGCTTAATTCATAAATCTGTAAGATTTTACCTACATGCTCCGGAAGACAGAACACAAAGAGCGCAGCGTTGAAAATGGGCAGCGCTATGAGGTCTATGTATTGCCATATACTAACTACAAAAGGAAAAAAAAAACATGGCGACAGTTGAACAGAAACGGGGCAACCAAAAATTAAGGTGCATTACGTCATGCTGCTTTCAGTCTTGACAGCTCCATTGATTATAATGGGAACAATCTAGTTTTGACATGCTGACATGGTGTGAGGAAAATGGAAACCAAGAGTAATGAGAAAAAAAGTTTACGAGTCCCTGTGAAATCTGAGCATAGACCTTGAATTTTATTATGGCCGCCCTGTTGACCACTGCTTTCATCAGAGTGTTAGCGCCATAATGTAATGGCTGTGACTCAGCAAAATACAGCCGCTAAAGATGAAGGACTTAATGGCATTGACGTGAAGCACAGAATGTGACAAAATGAGTATAATTTGTAACTAATGCACTACCACAAAAGCACAATGAAGGGGGAGAAAGGTGGAATTAAGGCAGCAGGGCAAAAATATAAATAAATAAAACATTCTAAATTAGCTTAGATGAACGCATTAGCATTTGACTAGCTGTGTTTTTTTTAAAACTCCTTTTGTGCTGGCTGACTTCATGAAAATGTATGGCTTATGAATATGGCTCATGTTTATTTTAGGTGCGTCAAAATCACATTTGTGTTCCTTCAATGTTGTGTGCCACTTAAACTTGAAACAAGGTCTTCCTTGAAACATCTTTATATGCCTCTAAGGACGACTTAAAAGAAAAATCATCCAATTAGCCGTTTCTCACGGCGATTATGTATGCTTACGACAGCGATGCTGTTCTGCGTCTCATTGTTTTGTCATCTGGGGTTTGGATTTCTCGTTTATGACTATTTTTTTATTTACGTCGTGAGGCTTGCGTTCTGGGACGCCACTGGCTTTATCATTACTGTAGCTTTAGCTCTCTACCCTTCCTTCAGTTTCTATCTCTTGGGCTCCTAATATTTCCAAGCATCTGTCGCCGCTGTCCATGCCAAGCTGGGCTAGACCAGTACAATCACCAGGAGCCAGCTGTTTAAATCCAAGCTCCACAGATAAATGCTGGTTTGGTCCTGCAGCAACCCATGATTTCTTCATGCCGCACAAGTTGCAAAATGCCTTAAAGGGACAGTTCAAGCAAAAATGAAAATTCTGTCATCATTAACTCACCCTCATGTCATTACAAAACTGCATGACTTACTTTCTCGTGTGGAAGACAAGAAAAATACATTTTGAAAAGGGTCTCTGTTTTTTTATTTGTCCGTAAAATTAAAGTCAATGGGGTCCAATATTGAACAATGGACAAAACAGTTGTTTTGATTTCCCCAGGTTTAAAACTGAGGATGAGTAAATGATGACAAGTCAGTAACCATGGTTATGTCAACCAGATCAGAATATAACACCCACTTGGAGAGTAGTGAGTCCTACTGGGGCGTACTTTGAGGAGTGCATGTATTACAACAAAAGATGTCTTCAGAGTGAAACACTCCAAAGCAAGAAGAGGGAAGTGCGCTCAATGATTCATAAACTTAGCGGGGTGAGTGAAGCACGTATGAAACAATCTTGCTTCGCTTAGAGGTGCCTTAAGGCCAAAAGGGCCTGGAAATGGAATACAAAAGCTAAAAACAGTTTTGCCTGATCCAGACAAAGACAGCCTTTATTGCATGAAGCTCTCTGGTTCTTAAACAGGAAACACTAATTTGTCCTTCATCAAACTTTAGCTAAAATCAAAGTAAAAATGCTCTTGAATCTTGAAACATAAGAAATTGGAGTAGGATCCCACCCTGAAAATGATATAAATTATATTGTAATAAAATAAGATGCGAGACCCCACTAATCTACAGTAAATAAATATTCGAACACTGCAAATGTCTACTGAAATTATTAAGGTGGCCATACATCCTCTTTTTGAACCTTAAATTACCCTTATTATGCTATTTTAAAAGTTCACAATTTTGTTTTTGTCTCCTACAATAGATTTGCATGCATGTGGTGTAGTCCTAAAAAAAAAGTGGTTTAGGCAGTCGCACTTCTACAGGTGAAACTCGAAAAATTTGAACATCATGAAAAAGTTATCATTTTGATTATTAGGCTATGGCTTACAGCTTATGAAAACCCCAAATTCAAAATCTCAGAAAAATAGAATATAACATGAAATCAATAAAAAAAGGATTTTAAATACAGAAATGTCGGCCCTCTGAAAAGTATAATGCGTATGTATATAGTTATATATACTAAATATGTTAGTTTCACCTTTTAATAATGAATTACTGAAATACATGAACTTTTGCACAATATTCTAGTTTTTTGAGTTTCACATATTACTTTATTTAAACATTTTGCTTTAGGAATTATATTCATTGTGAAAAGTGAAACATCTTAAATGAATGTTTCATTTTATGTAATTGGGTGAAGAAAAAAAAAAACTTAATATGAAATATATAATTCCAGATAATATTTTCTTAAATTTGGCTCTTTCTTTTGGGAGACAATAATTCAATTTATCATGCACTTTGATCTTTGAAACTTTGCAGACCTTTTACATAAAGGTTTATAACACTACAAAGGTAATATCCGAAAAAGCTAACAGGGGCACTTAAAAAGCATTTTTAAAATCGCCAAAAATGTTTGTTTTCCGATCAATGTGCTCTCTTCAGTCCTCATCCTTGCAGGCCACAAGTGGTTGATTATGTACAATGCCTGCATACTATTGGTCAAATACTTTTTAATCATTACCAGAATGCATAATGCTGCATTCACATTCTTGTTACCGGATTAAAGCATTCACTCTAGAAGTATGTGCTGTGTGGTGTCGCGTGCCAGAATTCGTCCCATTCATCGAAATGAAAACGCCGTGATCATGCAGTATGTGTAAAACCGCCATAAAAAGCATCATGCAGCTTGAGGTACATTAACGAACAGCTGACTCCGTCTATATCCGCAAACTAAAATGTAATTTCTCAGATTTACACAAAAATTCTAATGCTTTCATCATGGTCGGGATCGTCTACAAAGTTAATGCGAGTCAGTGGCAAATAAAGTAGCAAACTTAAGTTAGTCCAACAAAGTACAAAACATTAGCCAGTTAGTTTGTGAGCTAAATTAACTCAATTAAACCCTTTGTTAATGCAAGTTAATGTAACTTTGGGGGTTTAGTAACTCCACCCCTAAGGTCCGCAGAATATGGTCACCCCAATATTATGTCTGTAACATTATTCATCACTTCACAAGAGCCTGACTGCAGTATTATGAAGTTGTTTGTCTTGTGTGCTGACCTGATTAAAACTCCACAGTAAATATTATGTTCCTGTCTCCTCATTTGAATTTCAGTGCAAGAGTTGCACACGGCCCATGAGTTAAACCAAATTCACCTCAGCAGGGTACAAATACCAGTTTATTTGCATATGTGATGTCTGCTTTGTTTTAGTGCCAGACTTTACAGTACTGTACAAATTAGGTAATGGAACAAACATAATTAGTACAGTCCAGTTTATGATAAAGAATGATAATGACTTAATTTTAACACTCACAACATCTATGTCATGAACAATTCGGTTTTCCTGTTAAATTGAGTCCACCTAGGACCCCAAACTGAACTTTTAATCTGTTCTCACGTCCATCCATCCATACATCATAAAAGAACTTCACACGGCTCAGGGGGGTTAATAAAAGCCTTCTGAAGCAAAGCAATGAGTTTGTGTAAGAAAAAAAATCATATTTAATATCTTTCGGCCAAACGCAGTCTACTTGCGCAACTAAAGCGGAACTTAAACAACGTATGATGTCAGAAGTAGCGTAGTGTGTCATGGTGTAGCGTAAATATCAGCAGTACGTCGCATTACTCACATAAGTTGCGCTTTAGACTTAAGTCGAATCCGTATGTTTGTTTGGCGAAAGTTTGAAATATGAATATTTTTCGCTTTGCTTAAGAAGGCCTTTATTAACTTTTATTCAGTTCTTTTACAATGGATGAATGTACTCTTTTGAGCTTCAAACTGTTGGTTGCAGTCCACTGCCATTATAAAGCTCGAAAGCATCAGGGTGTTTATTATTCATAACTCTGATTGTATTCGTCTGAAAGAAGATAGCCATATACACACCTTGGATGGCTTGAGGGTGAGTAAATCATGGGGACATTTCATTTTAAAGTGAAATAAAATCTAATGGGGTACTTCAGTTAAACATATGAGGTATGTTCGACTTGAGGCGGCACTGCGCAGACCAATCGGTGTATGACATCATGGTACCGCGAAAGTGATTTGAAAGCATACAGAGCCTCTCTAATTCAAACACCTATTATGTCAAAGGGGTTTGGCTGACGAAATGGGCATTGCAAAAGGCTAAACCCTGGTGGTGATAGGCAGACTCAACTCAACAGGCGGACCTACTGCAATTGCTTAGTAAATTTGCCCCAAAGCATATTTGAAATCACAGCATGTCTCTATTTGTTCAATTATTAGGTCCTAATTAGCGCTTAACAAATAAAAAACATTACATAAATAAGCTTGTTGCTTCATTCTCCTGCAGCATTTTGAGAGACAGGAATTTGCAGTTTTCCTCAAAATCAATATTTATGATAGCTTCAGGACTGAGAATGATGTGGAACGCTGTGTATTGAAGGCTTGTCTTAATTATTCCCTCATGGTGAAGAAGAAGGAACACACAAGCCTACGCGCTCTAATTGACACAGTGTAAAATCTCCCTCAGGTGCATGGCACAGAAAACTGGTATAAAACAGGGTGTGTGTGCATTTTTCAAAGAGGTTTGAAGAAGGGTGCGGGATAAGACAGACTGAGACTTCATATTTGTCTCTGAGGTGTTTACGCGCGGAAGAAAGAGAGCAGATTGGTGGCTTCTCGCAATCCCCGTGGAATAAACCATCTATCAGCGGGTTTGAGAAGATACTGAGAGTATCTAGGGTGTTTATTTTGTGTTGTATTCTCTTCTCCCCTTCGCACACGATGTTTGAAGTAGGTCAGAGATGTTGTGTCGGTAAAGTGTGGGGACCTGCAAAGCCTCAGCAGGAGATTTCTTCCAGCCTTCGCACAAAGAGCAAAATAATTGAGTGATATCGAAATACTTTTTTTTTGGTAGTTGTTGTTGAGATGTCTGCCACAGTAACATACTGTACCTGATTTGAATCAAAGCCTGCACTCAAAACTCAAAAGTGTTTCTGTTTATAGGAATACGTTTAAAGTGACAGTACCCCCCTCCCTAAAAATATAATAATTTTATGCTCACCAAGGCTGCATTTATGCAGACTTTTCAGCATCATTACTCCAGTCTATTTCACATGATCCTTCAGAAATCATTCTAATTTGCTGATTTGGTGTTATTATACATGTTGAAAACAGCTGTGCTAATTGATTCGGATTTGTAGAAACCTTGAAAACATTTTTTTTAGGATTTATATCTTTATATTTAAAATAACCATTATTAAATATATTTAAATATATAAAAGATTTCTATAATACCTTTAACATTTCATATCATCAGACACTGGTGGAGGACACATTATAGACCTTATTCACAGCAGCGCCATCTTTGATTTTTAACAGGAATGAAAGCGAGGCTGTGAGGGATAGACCTCCATCTCTTCAGTGGGTTGTACTGCTATTAAATGTGTTTGTGGATTGTTCTGCTGACGAAACCATGCAAAAATATGTTTCTGAGAAATTCCAGTAGACCAAATAATCCAGACAATATGATCCGTTTAAAATTATAAGTGATCTAGGAGCTTTATACAGCTTTTTACATCGGATCCCATTGAAAACACAGTAAGTCTATCCCTCACAGCCTCACTTTCATACCTGTCATGGCGCTGGTCTGAATAAGGTCTATAGGAATAAGACGATCATTAAGTCCTCTTGTTTTAGTCTTACGAGACAGGAGTGATTAGTCGGTTTGTATTAAAGCATTATTTGAAACCAATGTAACTTTCAATATGCAAGCACACAAAAATACACTGGAAAGAAAAAAGCTCCATGATTCAATGATCCAAGATTTAAAGTGGAAACTCATTCTCCTCTGGGAATCGTGAAAAAACTAATCACATTTACTATGGATTTCTGCAATACATCGGTCATAAAAAAATCTGACCTTCAATATACTTATGAGTTAATACAAATTTTCCATTGTGCTCAATTCATTTATGTTCAATACACTATGTTCAATAAAAACATAAAAATGGGGTCTAGGTATACATATTTCCCTATTTGAAATGACAACCTGTCTTTTGAAACTGTTCATGAAATGAAATAGCGATCAATGTTCATGAATCGGGCTAAACTGATAGTATGCAGTCCACGAAGACACAACAGAAAAACAATATATTTTGTGGCACACAGTCTTTTTATTGCATCACAAGACCAATAGAACAGATTTAAAAAATCCATATTTGACTTGTTTTAAAAAAGTTTTTTAATATTTTTTAAAAAGCCTTAAATATATAATTGTTTGTGGGCACAGCTTTATGTGTTGGAGAATAAACGCAAAAGATCATTATTCCATTATTTACAGCACTAAAAACTATTCCACCAGATCAAAAAGTGATATTTGAGGGATCTTTAAGGATTTGAAAAGATGAAAATGATGGCTAAAATTTAAGGTAGAGAAATAGAGCACTGAAAAAACAGCACTGATTCAAATGACAACACCATAGGTTTTCAAGGTAATTTCCTGAATAAAATGGAGACTGCGACTGATCTGGAGACTATGGCGTTCAGATGCTGACCTTCTGCAGCCACCAGCCTTAGGGCTTTACTAAAAGTTTGTGCCACCGCAAACACTCTTTTTTGGCGTAAAAAAAATACTGTCAGCATTTACTAAAGACACACAGTGTAAAATTAGTGCTGAAAAGACGTAGAAAACATTTTTTATATATATATATATTTTGCGGCTGACCTTATTGCATATGCATTTGTAGGACTTTCCCTTTCAGAGACAAGAAGGTTGAGGATCCAAATGCAGTTTTATTGAAAGGGTAATCCACAATCGTAATCGAAAACAGGCAAGAGGTCAGAGCACAGTAAATCAGTCCAATCAAACAAACAAACCCAATGGGTAAGACAGGAATGGGAAAACCAGGACACAGGCAGATATAAAAAACCAGGAACATGGGAAAACGCTCAGAGATGCAGTGTAAACACAAGACTCCGCAGGGAATGGGTGTTAAAGCCAGGCTTAAATGGGGTGAGCTAAACAAGGTAATGACATACAGGTGAATGTGATCATGGCTGATTAGTCTGGGCAAAGGATTATGGGAAATGTATTTTGTGGATTTGTGGTGATAGTCCGGATTGGAGTGCCCTCTGATGTTTATCCCGGGCACTCTTACTAGTGATCATTACAGTATCTCACCATTATTTACTGCCAAAAAAAAGCATGTCTTAAACCAGACTCTAATTTGCGCTGCTCTTGGTAGATTGCGTTGGTCATTATGTAAATGATCCGACCGCTTCTGTGTTCTTTCATTTCTGTGCGTCAGTAGATCACACAAAACTTTCCACTCCCATCTGCGCTTTTCTGGAATTGCCCTCTCATGCTAATTTGCCCTGTTTAGTAAATCTGGTCCTTAGTGTTTCATAAATTGATTATTGAGGGACCTGCACCTTATGCTTTTCGTTTAGCCATGATATCGAAAGACACTTGATGACTAGCGAAGGGCACACGGTAATTGCATTTGGGTCATTTTGATAAATTTGTGATAAAGCAACACAGTCCAAATGGTGTCCTCGAAGTTTAAAGGCCTTGGTGTCACAACACAGTACACCTGATACTGAATACATATTAGTAAAGGCAAGTGGGACTTATTTCTTTATTATTTTTGTACTTTTTTTGTATTTTTCACCCGCCTTGTTACCGGAATTGCTCTGCCTGTGGTGTTCCCCATCAAAAATGACCTGCCTACAAAAACATAGCTTATGATTATCCCCAAATATACAGTGATAATATTTGGTGATAATATAGCATAATGAGCGGTTTACAATAATTTTATTTACAGGGTTTTCGACACATCATAAGGGTTAAATCAGGCAACAATAAATGAATTATTTAGCAGTCTCCCTAAAGTGATACAAAAGAGAAGCATTAAACTGGATCTGAAATGGACATGGCAAGATGAGACAAAAGGAAAGACACAGAGAGGTGTCCCGGCCCCTTTCTTGCCCTTTTAACGTCCACTCATTGCTTACGTCCTCCAGGCTGTTCATCTCACAGTCTCCCAGTGGACTTGAGGGAAATGGACTCTTAGTCTACTCTCCATAGATCACCCATTGACACTGATGGCCTGACTTTTGGATTCCTACATTTGATGTTTCTTTTTTAAATCAATTATTCAAGATCTCAGATTCATGTCAGAGAGCACGCCTATTCATCATTCCTAATTGTCATGCACCACGTCGCCATTGATCAAAGGACCTCCACCTTCCTCCTCAATATTTAAAGGCCCTGAAAAATGACTTGTGAAGTAACACAAAAACTGACACTTACTCCAAAAGCTCAATTGTGACCCTTTTATTCAGATTGTGGCTTTACTCAAGATAAACGTCAGCTTTTGAAGAAAGTTTATCGGCATATCGGAGTTATGAATGACAGGTAATTTCGGTCTGTTCTTGACACAAAGCTACTGTATCTTAAGGCTTTATAAAGTGCATGTCACAAGAGTCACAGGCTCATTTTTAGATACTTTTATGGGTTTTGCCATTTTGAGCTTTTGAATAGGAGAAATTTCAAGTTTGGGAGAATTAATCTGACAAGTTTAACCAGTTTTGCCAGATTGAGCTTCTTTAAATCAGGTTGGACCAGAGAAAACTGCATTTCTTTGCTTCTTTGTTCATTCATGTTATGTTAATACATTTGAACTTGTGTACAAGGATATTATCACCGTAAAATAACGTGTAGTGCAGGTATCAACACATTTTTTTTTAACACAACCTTTATTAGTTAAGTTTTATCAATCACTACCAGGTCAAGGATGACCCATCAATCAATTTTCCGTCTTCTCACATCTTTGCCGTGAGAAGTGATGACTCATGAGTGACAGGGTTTTAGTGGTGGGAGATGACTTGAAGGTTCTTTGTAAATATAATTGTAACTCTGAAATCAGAGCACAGTTGACTTGATCTGACAGAACATCGAATGACAATCAAAATTATGGGACAATACTACTCGTATCCAGCTTTATAAATGCATTGGCCTGACCAGCCCAGGACATCTGAAACTTTTAAACTGCCCATACTGGACTCTGGTACACTCATCCACTCATCCATGTCAGCTGCTGGAAGAAATTTGACTCAACAACGAATCAGTTTTGCCTGTTTAAAATCATTGACTGCTGTTTTTTTTGGCATAGTTTACCTGTTTGGACAAATTTTTCTTTTAATGTATCTGTCATGTTCTGATCCATTTTACTCTTGTAGAGTTGAGAAAGTTGAGAAGTTGAGGTATTGATTCATTTTCATTATTTTGTTTTAAGGAGATGGTTCTTATTAATCTCAGGTGACATTGAAATTAAATTCTATCACATTATTTTAGAAAGTGAATGTTTCGGGTGGGTTTTTCTTGCTCAAGAAGAGCTTGTAGAGCTTTTGGGTTAGTAATCGCTTGACCACTTATGTTTTACATACCATCTAGTCCAGCACCTAAATATTTATTATAAAAAATTTAAATTCAGGTTTGAGCCATTGTTATTATTACATAAACACACTTCATGAAAACATTGTTAACCGGAACTAAAAATACATTTTCAAGAATGCAAAATCTAAAAAATATAGAAAAATATAAATTTGTATATACAAATTGTAGTTTTATATAGTAGTTATATAGAATTTTAAAAATAAACATTTAGACCTCACTTGCATTAATCATATAAATTATGATTAAAATAAAATATACCAATTAGTGCAAAAATTTTGGCAGGCTTAAAAAAAAATAAGCTAACAAAAAAGCTAAAACTGAACCGAAAAAAACTCGCAAAAACTAAAACCTAGCAAATGAGACAGCGGGGAAAAAAAGACAATTAAATAAAAGCAAACAAAATCATCGGCAGCATGGAAATTCAAGCTCGGGTATCATCACGGAGTCAAGGTCATAATTCAAGTCAAGTCATGGAAGCAAGGCTGTTCTATATGACCTCTGGTAATATGATAGTCATGCACAAATTATTGGAATAGCGATTATTGGAGTTTACTGTCCTGTGTATAAAACAAGCAGACATTGTCTGATTCAGCTGTTTGTTGTTAAGATCCGAGCAATTGATTGTAGCTTTGGTCATGTACAGAAACACAAATGAAGATAGCAGTGACCTCTGAGACCACTGTTTCTGATGAACCTTTACAGAGGTATGCTAAAGGGTCCAGAGTAAACAAGACAATTGAGGTCATTTGTAAAAAACGGTAAATGTGAATTACCCTATAGATCTGGTTTTTATAGTGTAAACAGCCACTAAATAACAGCAGTCTACTCAGAATGATGTGAGATTAGTCAATTATTTAAACACTTTCAGCCAGCAAAAACAAGAACAATCAAAAAACAGTTTTAAGTTTATCAGAAAATGTCTGAGGTCAATCGGAAAGGATGAAAAGCCTGTCTGCATGAGACCAAAGTCCCCTGAAATACATTAACCTTTATAAAAATAAAAAAAATAAAACTACAGCAAAACAAACATCTTCCATGAAAATGTGTTTGATCAAGCAGTCCATTTGCATTTAACTTCAAAAAACACTAGGCTAGTCTGAGGTAAATTATATTGGCATTAGGGTTGGTAAGGCTTTGGAATAGAGTGCAAGTCACATTTCTAATGCAAATGATTAGCATCTTGTATCCATCTTCAGTAAGCCCTCAACATGACCTTTTCTAAAGCACTTTTTCTTTCTCTGATAGACTAGCATTATAAAGAAGACATTTTCTTTCAAAATGGCTGCACAGAGCAAAGGTTGAGGGCACTCGCAGATCTCTATCCCTTTTGCAGGTTCTTCATTCACTGAGTGATCATTTCCTGAAATCATCAGTTACACATGCTTGAATCCACAGCTAAAGAAACATCTTTAACATCTCTGTTCTCCCAAAATGAGAATTCTGTTATTTACTCACCCTCATATTATTCCAAACATGTATAACTTTCTTTTGTGGTTTTTGTAAATGCAACAAAAGTCACTGTGGTCCAAAGTAGCATTCTTCAAAATATCATCTTTTTGTGTTCCATAGAAGAAAGGCAC
This sequence comes from Semotilus atromaculatus, assembly GCA_031834385.1. Lineage (NCBI taxonomy): Eukaryota > Metazoa > Chordata > Actinopteri > Cypriniformes > Leuciscidae > Semotilus > Semotilus atromaculatus. The sequence continues at coordinate 14,007,456 of JAULUF010000020.1, forward strand.
ATAGGTTTGGAACGACATGAGGGTGAGTAAATTACCCTAAAATGAGTTCCCTTTTGATACAGTTTACTCGCATTGCATCAGTTTTTCTGATGCTTATGGGGACAACTCCGAATTCAATTTCTCAGAATAATGAAGCCTGATTGGTTCATGTCTGTGCACTTGCACAGGGAAATGGCTTTCAAGCCCATTGAAGTCGTGCTGAAATTTTTCATAAGGTTTATTAGACTGCTGTCACTTTAAGACTAAATATACAAACCCAATATAATGTTACACATCAGATTTTAACCCCTAAGCTGTATCCAAAAATCGCATACATCTCTACTATAAAGTAGGTGAAAAACAGTACCTGGATGAGATTTTGGTGTGTGCATACGATGGACACTTTACTATCCCATGAGTCCATGAGGAGGATTTGTAAATGGTAGTGAAGAAACATAACTTATGCTGGTAGGTCACATGATAATTACAACATGGCAAAATAAGGCACTGGCAAATAAGACACAAGCATCTACTCAAGAGATGCAATTTAGGACGTAGCCCAAATGTTTACGTTCACTTAAGAAAAAAACAACTATGTTCATGTGAAAACTCGCCATATTTTTAAATAAATCTCTGTGTCTGATCAAGTGCAATGCACTAAAGAGAATTTGGGATCTGTCTGAGAGAGGCATCTTTCCTCTACACAAAGAGATTGTGCTTAATAACTTTTTTCAACATCAAACATGCCCAGCAATTTACTCTCATTCATGCATGTTCTATTCGTAAAAACCGAAACAACGCAAGTGCTTTGATTCTGGAGGACATACACCACTTTTTATTATTATTATTATTAATATATACTAAAAGTAGCCTACTTCATTTACAATAAAACACATTAATATGTATGATAGGCCTATTCAATTACATTTTCTAAAAATCGATTCTTTTCTTTTTATGCATCGATGCAGAAACGTTCACATCAGCATCACGATGCATCATAAAATTATTAGAGTCCACAGCTCTAGAGTCTGAGACCAAGAGCACTGCAGTGATGCCAGCATATCTCACCAGAGCAATACAGTTAGATCCAATAGTCTTAAAGCCAGTCAGATTTCGAAAGGATATCGAGGTATCAAAAGAGGCTGACGTTATAAGGCAAAACTGCTTGTATCTATAAAAAACTGAATATGCCTACAGCACATGTGAATCCTTTCTGACCTGTAAGTCCTTCAGACCAATGTTCTAGTTGACCCATAAGAAAGTAAGATGAGAAAAATGACAGGAAATCCATACTTATTTACAACAGCCACTTCAGGTTGCTCTCTCTCAACATGAAGGGTTCCTGCTTCCCCAGGTCAAGGATCTTTTTATTTTAACTCCTCAGTGGTGGAACTACCCTGAAGCAACAGTAAGAACAAAGACCACAAAGCCCAAGACACTTGATCTACCCTAGACCCAATACCTAAAAAAATGAATAAAAAAAAAACAGTGTATTGTTGGCTTGTGGTAATTACAAACTGATTTTAAGTCCCTTTGGTGCAACAAGAAAGCATTTTAAAAAAAAATGAAACACTTAAAATTCAACAAATTCAAAAGAAATGTAAATGGTAACAATGTTTAGCTTCTTTCCAAGCATTGCCAAAGTAAACAGATTAAAAAGCCACTTTTCCACATTTGGGCCAAACCGTTCTTATTGTTTTACCGTTCCATTCCGATCCGGCCCAGCTGGTATGGAAATGGTTTCATTTTCCACATGTGGAACTGGTAACAGAGCTCTTTGGAATGTAATACAAATGCACGTTATGGAGGATGATCAGATATTTCTTTTAATTGTATAATTTAACTTGCGTTAACAGCTACAGAGAAACTGGCAGCCAGGCAACAGACAAGTGACCAATCCTGACTGGCAACATTATTACACGCATTCTACTGGAGAATTACGGGCTGAGAACATTTTGGAATCGTGCCGTCCGTGCTAAACCAAGCTAAAATGGAAATACAACTGGAACCGCTCCTTACCGTTTTTAAACCATTCGGCCCCAAGATGAAACATTAACAAATCCACAACATGGTATGTAACTGTGACTGCACAAAGTTGTGCAATTTAAATTTGCCCTTTATTTATATTAATAATGTAGTAAAAAGAGGGATCTTCAACATTGACATTGGAAATTTAATTATAAGTGCTAAATTTTTACATTCTTTTATTACATTTTTACATTGGCACTTGCCTGTACAAAACTTGCTAATATAATGCTCAAGTGTGGGTGGTTTCCAAAGTGTTACTACAGTGTTCTGGGTGTTTTTTTGTTGTTTTTTTGTTAGCATGTATGCATTTCCCATTTGCTAGCTTGTTTCTAGTTCAAAGTCCAAAGAGATCATCCACAAGTCTCAATGAAATTCTGCTCCCCATTCGGATGCAGTTGAAATATATGGGAATTGCTTGTTTTAGCATCCACAAGATAAAAATTCTAAGACTCAAATAAAGAGTCCACCAGAGGTGGATCGAGTCTATGGCTATGTTTAGACTGCAGGTAACTCTAGCCAAAATCTTTTCCCTCAAATGTGACTCTTGTCATGACAGTGTGAACAGCACAAACCACATAGAATCTGATCTTTTCAATTCTGATTGAGCCACTTCCATTTAAATGGACAGTCATATCGGAATTCATGCGCCATTTACGTAACTCGTGAGTCGTGAGCAACATTCATCACAATTCTACGCTAATGGGAGTCACTTCAAAGATTTTACAAACCCAAAGTTATCAAGACAGTTGCAAATGTAGTCAGTGGAAGGACAGTGATGTGTCAGAAGACTAACAATTATTACAGTGACAGCTCTATATAAAAGCAAAACACGAGGGGTCATCTTCATCTTTATATATATATACATACATTGTATGCACATAAATTTGCTGGCTTCGCGGCAGATCACACTATAAATAAACACGCAATACTTTACTTTAATGTTCTCTGTGTTAACTTTCGTATGATAGGCGATCTTTTTACTGTTCTTTTGCGCATGCGGGTCAGTTCGGGACTATGATCATATGGACTATGAAGGCTCACATGGACACATAGGTAGCTTTCACATTTTTGTTTTAAATGTGGCCAATATCAGATTCCATTGGCCACATTTAAAACAAAATTGTGAAAGCTACCTATGTGTCCATGTGAGCCTTCATAGTCCCTGAGGCCCCAATACATGACCATGTGGGGTATCTGAGAAGGCAAATTTCTGCTAAAGGATGAGAAAATCAGCTGAGTATCTCTCATTCTCTCTCATTCAGGAGAAAAGAGTGTCTCTAGAGTTTGAAGTGTTCGTTCTTTTGCTGCGCAGAACAAGGACAGAGGCTGAGCCACTGTTAAATGTGGCAAAGTGATCGAACATTATCTCGACACTGCAGCACATAACCACAGCCACAAACACTTGATGCCCAACAATATGAAAGCAAAAATCCACAAAGGTTAAAGAATCCCAGGAATGGTGCACAGTGGACAGTTAGTTTTAATGATTTTCTTTGATCAAATAGAACAAAAACCAACACAGGCTCATTGGATCGTACCTGTGGCAATGTACCAATACTTACATATCACTGCAGTTTCCAACAGAAATGAACACTAGAGGCAGTAAAACAGCAAACACCAACATAATAAAACTATGTATTCACATTCACCTGTTCCGGAAAAAACGAAACAAGATTTTAGCCACACTCCCTGGACATTTCACTTTGAAACCGTCGCGAAAATGCACGACGCTACGTTTTCTTGCGTTTTGCTAAAACTTTGCCACATATACTTACGTTTTTCTAATGAGATGGGCTGACCAAAACACATTTGACTGATCTCATATAAAGGAAGCCTGTGACATCATGAAGACATCAATATCCTCTCTACATGATCAAATGACCACGAAAGACCTTTTAAATACCACACCACTAAATCATTAGAGACTTTTATTCTTAAGGGGCCAGGCTTGATGTGATTTCTACATTTTCCCTTAAAGAAAACTCAATTTAAATGGCCTAAACTACTCCAAATAGACTTCAAACTGGATTTCGAAGGCAATGGCGCCTCATACAAAACGGCACCCCTGACATTAAAACCTGGTGCATGAAAATATGGTATATTGATGCCCTTGTTGTGAACGCAAAGATGTAGCCAGCTTGGAAAGGTCCTGAAATTGACTCTCTTCAGGGATGTGTTTAAGCATGAGAGTATCAACGATCCATTGTTCTGATTAAAAGCAGCTTCAAGCGCTTGAAATATAAGTCTTTACCTTTTTTTGTTTCTGTTTTTCTTGTTGCTCTTTTCTTTTCTTCTCTGCTCAAGCTTAATATAGGTTATTATAGTGAAGATGAGATATTAGGCAAAAACAAGTCTTTCTTTTAATGCACCCTTAATGTGTGTAGCATAGATTGCAGCTGTGGCCCATGGCTCTCTTGCACTCTATGAATGTTTTCATACTACAATGCCAATTCTATCTTTATTATTAACCCCTGCATGCTTTTTCATTATTTAGAATACAAATAGTTTTCAATTCTAGATTATTGACGTAAAGAGATAATCCACCCAAAAATAGTTTTGTTCATCTGATGGTTGCACCACCTGACATTTCGGGGATATAAGATACCAAAACAAACTAATAATATTTGTTTTTTGAATGTACAGAAAATTCATTCAAACAAAACAGGTTTTATAGAATAAAGTGATGCATGTCATGAATTCAAATTATCAAATTATTTTAAAAGGAATTAATGCACTTGGACACAAAAATATGCACGTCATGTCATTGACCTATATATTTGTTTGTTTTTGTTCTCGAATTTTCCATGGAGTTTATAAACCCCTGGTGTATATGACTCATGCCCTATATTTCAAGTCTTCTGAAGCCATATGATAATTTTGAATGAAGAACGGACCAAAACGGAACAACCAAAATGTCTTCATTCCTCCCTAGCTCTCCTTTCCACAGTCTTAATACTTCCTCAGAGAAGCAGAAATCTAGAAGAACAAAACAGAATCAATAAATCGATCAATTAATGATTCACACTGTCTTAATGATCCAAACAGTAACAGCCCACTGGAAAAAAAAATTCAGCCAGTTCATTAAAAAAAAATCTGGCTTCAGAAAAATATGGAAGATGCATGTTATGGCCTACTCTGATTTATGGTTAAGACCACCATGATAGTGACACACTATTCATTTTTGGATGAACTATTCCTGCTAAAATGCATGTAGGCTAAAATCTCACAACCAGCAAAGCATGTTTGTTCTGTGCCTAAGGATCTTAGCGGGAGTTCTCCCAGATGAATAAAAAATCAAGAGGACTTGTGTAATTCAAATGAACCTGAACAACCCTGTCAGATGTACAGACCGTGCGATGGGCCCTCTGTGGCACTCACATACAGACACAGAGGTGACACAAATCAGTCCTCCCCGACCCCTGTCAGGTAGGAGCCGAAAATCTCGATGACTGATGAGACAGTCGCACATGGTGCCTACGATAAAGTGAGTTGTCAATCGGGGATGGCCGTCCTCTGCCAGAACGCTCACCTTCTTACCCCCTTGAAAGAAATGGCAAAACAAGTTGGTGTGACACCTTATGTCTTATCATCAAATAAACTCCATTTTCATTGACACAGCTGCAGTCATGCGATCAATGCTTATGTCTGGCTTAAAAAAGGTCTACAGCTTGTGGTGAAAGGACAGAGCGAGTTTATGAGTCTCTCAAAATGTCATTTGTAGTTACATGCCATTTAGCAGCTGCTTTTTAATCAAAGTGACTTACAGTACATTAATTGCTGGGACAGTACCCCCCGAAGCTAGTGCTCACTTCAAGGTCAATCTTCAGCCCATCTTCTTAACCATTACGCTACTCTGACAACACGCTTTACAACAAGGACACATTCAATTGATCCAAAATGACAGTAAAGACATTTATAATGTTACAAAAGATTTCAGTTTAAATAAATGCTGTTCTATAGAACTTTCGAATCACCAAAGAATCCTGAAACAAATGCATCACAGATTCCACGAAAGTATTAAGCAAGCAGCACAACACATTTCAACATTGAAGATAAAATCAAATGTTTCTTGAGCAGCAAATCAGGATATTAGAATGATTTCTGAATGATCATGTGACACTGAAGACTGGAGTAATGATGCTCAATATTTTCATTGCCATCACAGGAATAAATACATTTTAAAATATATTCAAACAAACAAAACAAATATTTGACAAATTACAATTTATTTTAAAATTGTTTTAATTTGCTGATGAGCATGAGACTTTTCACAATAATACAAATCTTACCATCCCCAAACAGTAGTGCATAACTTTTGCATGCTAACTTTTTTTTATAGAATTATTTCTCTATGAAAATGGACCAAAAAATATTGAGACTCATTCTGCACCACCCACATTTTTGTCCAATCAAAAAAAAAAAAAAAATTGTCACATATAATAATGTAATAATTAACTTGTAATGTAATTATTCAATTGGCAGTACAATCGTACGCATTACTGCAATAGTGAGATATTTCTTTATTGATTTACTAAAATAAAAATATTACTAATAATGGTTGGGGGTTTCCTTCTTTTTTGTCTTTAGTTGATCACATGCCTGTAACAGTTAACATGCTGTTTTGGTTTTATCAACACCTGGTATATTAATGGACAGGGCAAGCCTGTAATCTCCTTAATATGTTCCTATAACTTTAGTCTCTCTCACTCATCCAGTAATACACTGGCTGCTAAATCGACACAAGACTCAAACAGAGTGAATTTTAAATGGTTTACGGCCATTAATTGGATCCAAGGAAAAGGAAACACACAATTAGAGGTGTGCGTGCACAAGTAGGTCATGCACACACACACAAATCCAATGCTGTGGTTTTCTAGACGATGTTCCCTTCAGATTACTGCTGGCTGGATATCAGTGTTGCCATTATAATCGGCAGTGCAGCCATTACAAGCATTTTAATTAATTACATCCCTACTACCACAGAAACCCACTATCTTTCCACGCCTCACTGCCTTCAACTTAATCCGGCCAACTCAAGCTGACAGCAGTCTCAGGCCTGTGCTCATCTTACACTGCCGATCGCTCCGAGGATTTCAAGGAAATTCCTCCAGATTAATTGCTTTACTAATCCTGAAATTTATAGTTAAAACATCATGTTTTAACTGTAAATATAAATACATGCAACATCTAATTCTGAACAAATCCCTCAATCAAATGTGTCAATTTAGCCAAATTGTTGATGCCTTTTAATATAACTTGGAATATAATAATATACATTGGAAGCAGAAGCACAAAAATTGCATTTTCATTATTTATTTAAAATAAAATATACCAAATCAATAATAAACGAGTGAAATTGGAAAACATGATTGTTAATCTGTGATGTGTTGCACTTCTTCAATTGTTCAATAAGATAATGTTCCATACCATATTAACCATGCTTATGCTATAATACTCAAGCAAACATTCAAGATCATCTTCACAAATATGAGACAAACAACCTTCATGTCGTTCCAAATCTATATGACTTTCTTCTGCAGAGCACAAAACATATAGCCTATTTTGAAGAACGTTGGTAACCAAATAGTTTTCTGACTTCCATTGGACAAACACACCAACACACAGAGACATGTCTTATTTTATGTTCCACAGAAGAAGTTGTCCAGGTTTGGACTGACATGAAGGTGAGTAAATGCTAACAGAATTTTCACTATCGCTAATCCTAAAGCTAATGTGTTCCATTACAACATGTTGCACACAACTGGCCTGCATCTGAATATGCCTACTACCCTTAGTATCCTATACAGAGAAGCATGTCCAAACTCACAGTATTCATAAAACAGTAAGCGAAACCAGAGTACCTGAATGACCTATTTCTGGTGAAATGTGTATCTGATGGACACAGTACTATCTCGGGAGAGGAGTTGACACCAAATGCAGTGCCAACTTAGCATGCGATTTTAGACGCAGATCTGGTGTAGATGGTACTAGGAAACTGAACATTGTGAAATTGCAAATAACAAACTCAAACAAGACAAAATCATGTCTTTATGTGAAAAAAACCCCCACTATTAACATGGAAAAAAGTGATTATTAAATTACTCTTGCAAAGACAGTATGGCTTCCTGTTGTTTTTTTCCAATACAGAATTGTTCGGAGGTATTCATTTTGTGCTAAATTTAGCATACGAAAGTAAAGGTGAATGTCTTTGATGCAAACTAGAAGGGGAACTGGAGATTTGTACTATTTAAACAAACTCAATGTTCATTTGCACAATCCGTCTCACCTTTTGATATAATACCCCCAAACTATACTGAATAAGTTAAACAATATAAGAGGGAAACAGCGTTGACACTATTCCATTAATGTTTGAGTTCTGTTCCGTATGTGACCACACGATGCATTTGACATTTATCGACATCATAAACTACAGTGTGCGTATGTGACCTGTGCTCTCCTGGGTTTCAATAATAGGTTATACATTGTTCTTTTAGAAAAAGAGTCTTTCAATTGTGTGAAAAGCCTTTTAGATGTGCTTGGCAGGTCACAGTAAATGGAGGAAATGGCAGCCCTCATCAGAAGATGGAGGAAACGATATCATGTCCATGTCGCTGACTGGAATAAAAGTGTATTCAGAGCGTTCTCGCTCTCACTTTCTTGCCTATACTGTCAGTCAATCCTTATCCTTTGCTGAATGATCCCGATGGCTTTGGGCTGCTTACTGGAAAGTAAAAGTGTGAGTGTGCATGTCTGGATTTATGAGTGGTAACTTAATACAGACTCAAATATAGAACATATGCATATGCCCTTTGGATATTTTTAACCAGATGATCAATTGTCAAAACACAAAACAACAATGTGTCACCTTTTTTTTTAAAATTGCAGACAGTATCTGAAATTTAGGGCATGAAAAACAATCAGAATTCTTCTCATGCTGTGAGCTAGTGTGTCAAGGTACTTTGCATTTTGCTGCTTTTTCTTTTTTACGTGTGCAAAAACAATACAGCATACATGCACAATGATCATTTTTGATATAATTGTTATTTTTTAAAGCACCAGATTTGGAGTCATGTTACACTTGTAGTTTCATTAACTGCTGAAAAAGCATTTGCAGGATTCAGTTATAAAGAGCTTTTAAATGCTGAATTTGTTCATAAAGAATGAGGATTTTCCATTTAAACAGCGTTTTCTAATTACCCTCAAGCTAATAAGGTCATATTCAGAATAGGAATAATCAAATTAAGAGATGCAGTATTCCAATTTTAGTCGCATTACCGAAGACACACATAAACGGAATGTGGCTCCCCATATTCCGTGGCATTTTGCACAATACGCCAAACATACCACAGCAATTTATCTGCATAATTAATGACACAAAAACAAAAAACAAAATGAATGGAATGGTTCTATAAGCAGCTCAGTCTGAATATTTTTGGATTGCTGCTGTTCAAAGCCACTGATATGTGCTACTCCAGTTTCTGTTCATTTTCAGCCTTCGTGTTTTTTTTTTTTGTGTTTTTTTTTTTTTTGTATTACCTCTGATCCCATTTAAAAAACATTGCCAACTAATGTCAATAAAACCAAGCCTCTGGTTATGTTTTAAATACAGAACTCCATCTCTGTCATATGCTTCAGTGCCATTATGAAATGTAGGTTCTCTTTCTTTTTCTTTCATTGAAAGAATACATGGTATTTACCTTATAAGCACCAGAAAGATTTGAAGTACAAATGACTTCTTCATGACATACATAATTAATAAATATGAATTAGGTGTTGCTGACTCTGTTAGTAAACTTTAAGCAACTTTTAGAGTCTTATTATTATTAATTCATGTTATTGTCAAATTGTCAGATAGTGAGTGTTCACATAATATTCAAACACAATACAAATACTACTAGAGTACAAAGTAACTAATTCATATTCATGGGTCAGTCATTTGCTATAGTAGAGCAGATTTGTAAATTCATACCATGTGTAGATATGCTTGAGTCGTTTGGACTTGTAGTCTTATCATACCAATTATCCATGGACATACTGCCATGCCATTCATATCAACCCAGCTAGTTACCATTCAAAACCTACATTGGTTTAGTGATAGTAGGGGTGAGCGGGGCACAACCTAACGCAGGGCTAGTTGTAACACACATGGTTTAAATGTGCACACATGCTAATATGATAAAACTTACGCTGCATCCGAAATAGAATACTTCCCTACTGTAAAGTAAGGAAAAACAGTACGTCAAAAGACTATTATGACTGAATACATAGTATTTGAAAAACAGTAGGCAAAAAGTCCACAGGTATCCTAATGCTTCTGCCGAGATTCTGAAGTGTGCATTCTCTGGAAACTACTTAACTATGTATAGCGCATTTCGAGGCCTGTTTTTCAAGGAGCCTTCATATTGGGACAGCTTTCGTTGAGCCGCTGTGATGCAGTCGGCCTTCAAATGCGGCCTTCGAAGGATGCAGCCTCTGAAGTTGGACGCAGCTGATGTACCTTAGAACTCTACGACTCTGCTCTATGACGTTAGCGATATAATTCACATTAATTACTTTTAAGAATTTTCTTGAGAAAACCATGAGAAACAGGTGAATAAAGACAGAGTCAAAGTTCAATGTTTAGAAATGATTAGCCTATTTTACTAATATGTACCATCCTAATTTTCTAAATCCCTGACTGTGTTTCTTCATCTATTTGCCCACATTCTTTTGAACTATGCTTTTTTGTGATGTGTTCATTGTCAAACTCCAAAAATAGTTTGTTTAATAAAAAATATTAAAAAAAAACTTCATTGTTAATAATAATGAGTTCTTGGTTAATTATTGTAGGCTACTTATTGGCAAAGTATTTTAGTTTGTGTTGTATCTATGGGGCATGTTGACACGTTTCACTTCCATTCTTTCAGGGTAAATAAAGAAAAAAGTGCACCGTAGGCTATAAATGAAACAAAAACACATAATTATAGGCATGTGGAAAATACTCAGAACCTAAAGTGGATTTACACAAACTGAAAATAAAAGTCAAAAAGTAGCCTATTATGTCCCGCTCTCTTTGATACGGATACCATGTGATTTATTACAATATTTATGATATTTACATGGTACACCAATGTACACGTTCATACAGTTAATGGCATTTTTAGTGCTTTTGTAGTGATATTCACAGATACTGATGGTCGGATTAATCTTTACCTGGCGTCTCAGATTCGTTCACAAGGTCCACGTGAAGGTGTTGAACAAAGACTTTAGTCATCGCTGGCAAACGGTATGAGGCTTTCGAAGCGAAGGCTGTTTCCATTGTCGGTAAATATCCATTTTATTCAGCTCTGGTTTTGCTTTCTGTTTTTGAAGCATCGCGTTACTGTTTTACTGAGTGGAACTTGGAAAAACGCTCCGAACAATTACAGTGCTTGAGCTGAGCTGACTGAATCGCATGAATACCGTTTAACCGATTCACGCAAAAGAAACGAGTCGATAGAGACATTTAGGAATCAGGCGGTGGTTGTTCTGATTGAAAAATCTTGAGGGAAATGTCAACGTGTCTCTAGACTTTTGTTTGCTGTAGGCTACCAGTCATTTGATCTCCATCCATCGCCGTTTTTAACAACGCGTCCTGTGTGAACGTTCCTGGTCTTGGTAGTTGGTTGGTAAGTGAAACTTTTACTGCAGTAGCGGTCAGACCTGATTGGGGTACTAGTCTATAGGCTACATGAAATAGCTACTCCATTGTTACATTTTAGATACTGGTCAGGTGACAATATTTTATTTTATGTTTTATTATAATTTTATTATATATATTTATTTATTTATTATGATTACTTTTTGTTTATCACTGTTTAATTATAGTTATTCTTATTTAATTCTAATTATAGCATAAAGTCACCATGAAATAAAAATATACAATTCTTGATCCGTGAACAACATCATTATTTAAAATAAAATAAAATAGTGTGCCCTGCCCTCATAATCTCTTCTCTGTTAGTGAAAACCTGTCACTCACATGAAATCACAGCAGCAAACCATTAACTCCCTGTCAATTTATGATGAAAATCAAGTCCCGTTCTATTTTTTTCTCTTTTGTTAATAAAAGAATGAAGGAATAAAAGACTATTGCAACTTTTGTTTCATGCAACTGTAAAGTGCTCTTATTGTGTTTTTTCTAATATTCCCTTTCATGCAGTGTGTAATATAGCTGTTTGTGAATGTAAAGGTTCTACAAAGTTGTAAAGTCGAAAGTGCATGATAAATAAAGTTAGTGTCTCACAAAAAAAGAATCAACTCTGAACTGAACCGCCTGAACGAGTCGACTGTAATTGGAATCCCACTGCGTTATGATTCTACATCAGTAGATCAGGAGATTTGCATAATGTCTGCCTATGTTGCACATTGTCCGCCAGCGAACAACTTGACCCGCCCTCAAACATGTCATTTACTGACGACTGCTTCTCAAATCTCTGAGTTCAACGTGGGATTTGCGATACACTTGCTCTTGAAAGATGGGTCAGAACCCAGTTTATTTGGACCAGCTCGCACCTCAGAATCACAACCTGTAAGCATGAATAATAATTGATTTTCTACCGGGTGTTCAAAATACATAGTTTTGTGTTTAATAGTGTGTAGGTTTCCGGTTAACCGGCTAACTCATGTTATTACTGACTTAAGCCCTATTTGCACAGGATAAGTATTACCTGGTGACCTCTAGTCATTTGTAATAATTGAGGAGGTTGTCTGTGATCTTAATCCCGCGCAAATCGGCCATGTCTGTAATTTGTAAAGTAAAAATTGCCCTGCAAATGACCTACCATATTTCGCCGAACACCGAGGTCCTGTGGTAATATTAGTCCTGTGCAAATCGGCCTCTCTGTGATTTGGCGGGATCATATATAATTTTATTCAAGGTTTTTGTTTCATGCTCGTGAAGAATGGAGGCTGCGTTGGAGTGTTTTGATAGTATTTTGGGTGCTGGGTCATATTGCTAATACACCAACTACACAATTTGCAGAAAGAGAAAGCTGAAAATCATCCGAAGAGCAAAAACAAAAAGAATGTTTAGATGGAGATGAATGACATGTATAGCAGCATGCGGTAAGGAACATTCGTTTATGATATATATCATACAGCTATATAATAACGGAATTCATAACATTTCCAAGCAATAGCCTATTGACGTCATATCCGAGAGATAAGTCAGTAAATTTGAGTAAAATCACAGGCTTCGGTTATCCCGTGCGAATGCGCAACACGAAATTCAGATGTGGAGGGGTAATTCCTAAATCACACGTGGTCCCCATATAGTACTAATCCTGTGCGAATAGGGCTTTACTGAAATACTTCTGCTAATCAGCTGTGGGCCACTTTCCTAAAACTATTTCTTACTACTTTGAGTAAAGATAAAAGATTGAGCAAGATTTGTTTTGCAAACTTTTATCAGTCATTCACGTCAGTGCTCAGTTAAAATATGCACCGTTATTGATACAGTTTGAACATGTGCACCGCAATGCAGTAAATGAGAAATGTACACATCGGTTTGTTGATGGATATACACTTGTTATGCTGATGGTGATGAATTATAGTTGCAAGCATATCACTGAGAAACGTCCTGCTCAAGTCGTCCTTGCGATGGAGGTTCGGGTTTAATAACTAGTTTTTCCAATGTTTCATCATCGGACTTCCTCTTGCATTGATATGGTAAAATCAACGTCATTGTTACTTCCTTTACAGTGTGTAGAATCGCTGAGGACTCAGGAAGCCTACTGAGCTGAAGTTCAGTTAATAGGCATTTTGCTTCAGACAAGTGCTGTAAGCGGTAGACCAATCACAACAGACTGGGCCATCTGGCCAATCAAAGCAGAGTAGGCTCTCAGAAAGGAGGAGTTTAGAGAAACTGAATCATCCGACGAGTCGAAAAATGTGGTGATGTGCAAATTATGTTTTATAAACAAAGTTCGGGAGGAGCATGTTCAAATAATCATTCCAATCAACTTGTCATCAAACAATTACCACGTCTACCCTATCAGCACGAAAGGGAGCATATATATATACTCACTCTGTCAACTCACCTAACATTCCTTGACAGTTTTCAGCATCCCTCCACCACCCCGACTCCTCACTCTTGGCTTATTCTTTCACAGCCAGGAATACGGGGGGAGTACTCTGGGTTCGGGCCGAATACCTAGCCCGGAGCCCTCTCCTCGGACAGCACGCCAAATACGCATTTATTCTATCTGACTTATTTGTAAGTGTGAACTCGTGAATGTATATTGTGAGAAAATGAAAGTGTTTTTTGACCTTTGATGCATGCAAACCTGTTGCAGGAGACCTCCAAAACAAAATTAGGAACCTTTAAAATAGCATAATAGGGGCACTTTAACAGAAGTTCGGGTGAAAAGCATGGTGGACCCTGGCACCCATACCTGTACACTGCAGCAACTTTCTCTGGATTCTTCTTGGATTCTGCTGCAGTTGTATCTAAGAAAAATGACTAACAACTTCCTGCATGGTTTCTATTCTCTTTCTTTTTTTTTTACTTCTTTCTATCCCTCAGGCTTTATCTTTCCCTCTCTCTGACACACACACACACACACACACACACGTGTGTGAACATCTTCATATAACTGTGGGAGTCTGGCATTGATCTGGTTGGTCTGTCTGTCTAAAAATACACTTCTACAATATTCTTTTATATTATTATATAACACTAAATTATCAGAAAACACATAACCTTTGAGTAAAAATGATTGAAAGCTGAATTATATTTAATTGATGCCATAGGTGATATTGTAAAGATATTCATCTGAATGCTCCTTTCAACAATAGACTCAAATCACGTCTGGTTTTTAAATGGGTGCTGTGATCCATGCTCTTTCACAGTAATACATTTGTGAGTCTGCTTCAAATCTAGAGATTAAAATCACCACTCATGTTTCACATGGATCCATGCATATGGACTGTGAAGGGTGAAGTGGTTGTGGAAGCAGTCAAGCGCTGTAATTAAGGATTACACCTTCACAAGTGGGGCTTCAGTAAGAGCCTATTAAATGTACGTACTGTAAGGCTCAGGATAAGGATTTCCAACATTTTTCTTTCTCATTCTTTTGTCTTGTTTCAGCTTCTAACATCTACTGACAAACCAGGTCACCGAAACTTCTATATATACCTGCAAAGTTTCTCTAAGACCAACCCGATCTCACTAAATGCGTCTTTATTGCACGCATGTGTATTGTCGTGTAATTTATACGCTAAATTGAGTTTTTACGTGCATAGGATACGCATTGGTTGGTTAGGGTAGGTTTAGGTGTGTGTGGGGTGCGTGTGTATTATACGCTTGGGTAGGATTAGTGGTGTGGGATGCGTGTGTATTACATGCAAATGAACTGCGTATCAAATGCACGCAAAAAACTGCGTCTCATATGCACGTAAAAACTCATTTTCGCGTATCAATTACACGACAATGCACCATGCGTGTCATAGAGACGCATTTACGTGCTAAGACAGTAGCTGCTGGACATATTAGGTGCTTTAAGTATGGCTGAAATACTACTTTGTTATATATTGCCTTAATTCTTCAGTGAAGTGAGTACTTGTGTACAGAATGGTTGCTGGGTATACTGCTGCTAAAAGATACTGTGGTATTAAAAATGTACCACTTTACAATATCTTCATTCAGCAAATGTTGTACATGACCAATCAAGCTACAATATGCCTTAAGCAGTTAATGAAGTAAAAAGTTGATGTCAACGCATGAGATCGCACAATCGCTAATATTTTTCACTAAGTTTCATTTGGTTCTTTATCTCTGTATAAAATCAAATGCAGCCAGATTTGTATTAAATAAAAGTAATTTACTCTTTTTATGGTTTATCATTGAAGCACAACATGTCACAGAAGCATTGGATTATCTATATAGCCTACCTCAAAATTAAAAGAAGTAAAGACTAAATTTATTCTATTATATACAGTGTACTTTGGAGGTTTGCATTGAGTTCATTGCGTTTTAAAAGTAATGCATGCTCTGTTGCAGAAAATAACTTTTTATGAACCAAACACATTGACATTGAAATATTAAAATGATTTACATCTCTAGTTTCATTCCATAAGTCTAAAGAGGTTGGTTTTTGTTGGCAAAATACTTATCCATTTCACAGTACCAGAAGCTGGTAGACTGAAGATGAAATTTTGATATTGATCCAACACTGATGTGCACATTTTACTCTTCCCAAGTTCCCTTTTATTTTGCGCAACTGTGGTTAGGAAGTGCCAAAATACATTTGTTAAGTAAGTTCTATTTATGAGAAAAATGAAAAGATGCTGGTGTCTTCATGCCTCAACAAAGTTAATGTGAAGATTTTACCAACTACATGACTAAAAAGAGCTCCAAGTCCTCTGGGCTCCTAGAACCTCATCTAACCTACTGTGCATCACTAATGAATATATGTGTATATGGTCACTCATCATTTCTGTATCATTTGAGCCTAAATGCCATGAGGACACGTATACACCTCCCGTCTGTAGAGCTTTAATTACTCCCCGCGAGCTGAGAGGAATGAAAGGAACATCCTGTGGAGAAACCCGCTTTGCCTTCTGTTAATACAGATTACTTAAAACATTTGTTCAATGAACCGTTCATAAATACAGACCTAAACATGAAGTTAAAAGTGTTTCTGAATTTTAAAGGTATTTAAGGAATTTTTGCTCCAATGTTTTACAAACACCACCAAACATTTTCCAAGTCCTGCCATGTATTTTGGACTGACAAGGTAGTCTTCTCTGTAGTATTATTATTGTTGTTGTTGTTGTTGTTCAATATGAAGTTAATTCATGATCGTGTTCTATTTTTTTTTTTTATGTGGTTTCAGGGTTAACGGGAGAGCCCAAATCAGTCTGTTAAACCTGCTCTATTACGACCCATTTTGGTTGTGAATGAACCATTTGAGCACCTGACTGTGGACTGTGTGGGTCAGTTACCATGCTCTTAGTGTGGCTGTAAATACCTATTGTCTGTGATGTGTCAAAGAACTTGGTATCCTGCTGCGTATCCATTTAGGGCCATTACCACTAAGGTGGTAGTGAAAGCTCTAAGTCAGTTCATTTCAGTCTTTGGCATTCCGAAGGTCATCCAGAGCGATCAGGGGTCCAGTTTTTCTTCGCACATGTTTGGTCAAGTCTTGCAGTTGTTGCGTGTCCGTCATAATCAGTCATCTGCCTATCGTGCACAGAGTCAGGGAGCCTTGGAAAGGTTTAATCAGACTTTAAAGTCTCTCCTGTGTGCATATTGCATAGAGCTGGATAGAGACTGGGAGGTGGGTCTTCCTGGGCTTATATTGTCTGCGCGTGCTCAGGAGGTGTCGGCATTCGTTATACCATCTTGACTCTATTTTTATAGAGTCATGCCGTTTGGTTTGGGAAATTAGCATTTTGAAGTGTGCATTGGAGTAGGGCAACTTGTGTACACATCGCAATCCGCTGGCATTTTTACAGTCACTGAAACGTCCCAATCAGAGACTCATGAGGTGGTCATTTGTTTTTGCAAGCCTACGCACCAGAGATTAGACATATTAAAGGAGTGGACAACGTAATAGCAGACGCGTATGGTCGGCGATCATGTAAACGCGTATCGGCATATCCCCATCAAAAGGAACATTGTTTTGTGGTCTGCGCATGTTCTGTCTGTCAGGAATCTTGGTCTTTTTGAGTAGAGGAACTTCTTGTATGCGCCGTCTGTACGCGTAAAAAAAAACAAAGGAAACATTTTTCTGTTTTTGGCACATTGTTGTTGTGTAAATGTACTCTTAGATTTTTCTATTTTCTCATGCTCACTGAACCTGCATTTATTTGATTAGAAATGCAGTAAAAAATATATATATTTACAATATTTTAAAATTTAATTTATTCCTCTGATGGGAAAGCTGATTGTTCAGCAGGCATTACTCCAGTCTTCTGTAGCCTCATAGATTTTTTAGGATTCTTTGACGAATATAACGTTCAAAATAATTGCTTTTGTACACAATGTAAATGTCTTTACTGTCACCTTTTAATATATTTAATAATATCCTTGAATAAATACTGACCACAAAAGTTTGAAAGTGTATGTTAACCAACTTTTTATTAAGGCACATCAAAGTTTGTTTTCAACATTTTGGAAATTTCGAATTGCTTCAAAAATAATAATTAGTCAAAACGTAAAAATATTTTGTACTGTATAGATATTTAACTTATAATCACAAACTGTTTATTGTCTAATATTATTAAGTCACCTTGTATTTTTGGATCATTTGTTCATTTTAATCGTTGTGTGACCAACAGGAGTGATTGATGAGCAGTTCACTTTGTAATTAGTCCATCCATTTGAACCGGTTTGACACATTCAGGCTCATTTGCTTACATTGTGAACATCATTGACAGGCGTTATTCCATTGACAGCGTGATCGGCCAATCACAGCGCAATGGAGACTTTGCCTCACTCCTCAGAGAAAACACTTTTAAAACTACAAAAATGACTCACTGCACTTTTAAAAGGTAATGGAAATGTATTTCCGTTCCCCCAGATTTCAGCCGATGCTGAGAGCTGCCAGTGGACACGTTATCTAGCTCCAGAAACTCTTTCAAACATGACTCACCCTTGTGAGAACCACGCTAGTCCAAAATCTGAACTCTTGATTTGATTAAAAAATCCAATCAAGCCAATATTTCATCTCCACTCCATCAAATAATGCCAAAGTCATTGTAGCCATCGATATTTCATTTGTTTTCAGCGGCATCCCTCGAGTGGTTTTCCCTACACAGATGCCTATGACTGTGTTGTTTAATTTAATCACTCTCCATCTCTGCCGGTGGATTAACAGTGGGTGTACCGCCCATGCACACCTATTCTCAGTATCCCCATTGGTCCCAACTTTTCCCTCTAAAGCGATCACACAGTTTCTCGTCATTCTTTATCGGATTTTTTAAATCCCCTACATGCAATTACTACTGGAGGTGACCAGTGGGTGGTTCACAGGAAGAGGGGCATACGTTAGTGGTTTCATCTCACATTTGATCCTTGTGGGACATCTAGGCTGCTCTAGTACCATTTTCCTGATCTCAGCACTATCACAAGTGAAATCCCATGGAAAGTTTAGGATCAATCAAAAACAATCAAAAAGAATTCTTCAAATATTCAAAGAATGAATTAAATTATTGGTCAGTGAATGAGATGCTTATTAAATTATATTTCTGCGGGGTCCTACAACAGATAAGCAAGTGGGATCACCTTTATGTTCAGGTCAAGGACTTTTAGTTTGTATTTCTTCAGTTCATGCCCTCTTTTGTTTGATTTCCCGCCACTCTTTAGTTGCCATGGTCACGTCACTATGAGTTCAGTGGTTCCAGCTGTGTTCTATTAATCACCTTGTTTAGTTCACGATATAGTTGAAACTCTGTCTTCACTCTTTGTCTGGTCACTATCACATTTAGTTGTGTTTGCATCGCCTGTTCGCCTGTTTTTGAGTATACTTGTTCTCAACGAAGTTTAATAACCTTATTCATCTGTCTTCATCTGTCTGCCTGCAAACACCCCGTGACAAATGGATTGATTTATTATTATAAGAAAATATATTATTAGTTTAATTATATAATAAATGTTATTTTATTATAAATGAATATTTATGTTAATGGTATAGTTCACCCAAAAATGAAAGTTCTGTCATTAATTACTCAACCTCGTGTCGTTCCAAACCCGTAAGACTTTCGTTCATCTTCGGAACACAAATTAAAATGAAATCTGAGAGCTTTCTGTCCCTCCATAGACATCTACGCAACTACCACTTTGACACTTCAAAATGTTTATAAAGAGATTGTGAAACTAATCCATATGAATTAATCAGTTTAGTCTAAGTTTTCTGAAGAGACTGGATCGCTTTTTACGATGAACAGATTAAATTTTGGCTTTTATTCACGTAAAATTTATCACCAAACATAAACAGAAGCTCAACCGAACCTGATTGAGAATAAACCTCATTGGTTCTTGCAGAAATTCAAACGTGCTGTGTAACACGAGAATGAACCTCATTGGTTCTCCCCCGTCAAGCAGACATGCTTGAGCTTCCGTTTACCACAACTGATGTGTGAGGTGATGAATGTTTAAGAGAAATTTTTTAGATTTAAATTAAAAATATCTTCATTTGGGTTCCAAAGTAGAACGAAAGTCTAACGTGTTTGGAACGACATGAGGGTGAGTAATTGATAGCATAATTTAAATTTTTGGGTGAACTAACCCTTTAAATATAATAATTTGTTTTATTTTTACTAAATTAAATTGATAGTTCTAACACAAATGGACAAATTTATTATTATAATAAATATAGCCTATTAGTTAAATTATATTCTTATATTATAATTAAATGTTAATATAATGTTAATTTTGTACTAAATGGATAGTTCCAGCACAAACTAACTGATTAATGAATGCATTTTTATATTATATAATTTTATATTATATGATATTATATAACTTTATTATATATATATATATACATAATTCAATAAATATAAATGTTATTATTAGTTAAATTATGAAGATAATACTTTTATATTATAATAATTTATATTGATGTTAATATTGTAATAAATTAGTTTTGATCAAAATTGATAAAATGATTTATTTATTAATTATTTTAACATTAATATGGTCCTTTTTTTATACATTTAAATGGATGCATGGACTTCATGAAGTTCTGACTACATTTTTAAGAGTTGCATTAGCTCCTTTTAGTTAAGTACACCGAGCAAGCAAAAACATATTTCTTCCTTCTTCTTTTTTGAGAGAAAAGCATTTTGTAGGTGGGCCAAGGATTTGTGGTGGAGCTTCGCGGCAGGAGTTTGGCTGGTCTGCAATGCCAGCTGGTGCATTTACAGATTGATTCCCTGCCATCATTTACTTCAAAGTTCTTCC
The DNA here is from genome assembly GCA_031834385.1 of Semotilus atromaculatus. NCBI lineage: Eukaryota > Metazoa > Chordata > Actinopteri > Cypriniformes > Leuciscidae > Semotilus > Semotilus atromaculatus. The sequence goes on from JAULUF010000020.1 coordinate 14,028,391, forward strand.
TCTACCTCTCGCACATGTCTGTCTTATGCAGTCTTTTCTTTCTTCTCCTCCATCCCTCTGTCTTTCTCTATCTGACTATCACTCTCTCTTTCTGTTTCTCTGCACATCTTTTAACATATGGTGAGAGAACAGTCCTGACCTACTTGCAGCTTTGCAGCTCACCAGAAACTCCTGACTCGCTCCTCTTCCTGGTTCCGAACCGGATGCGACACTCTCCCTAAATTTACACACTAAATCTTACTGACATCTTTCGACCTGCACTCATTTTTCATAGTGTGCAGTTAAGGCTTTTGTTTGAAACAGTCCGCTTCCTTATATAATAGTAAGGCCTGCAATGCAATGCAATACAAAAAAAAAAAAAAAAAAAAAACCTCTTAGCTCTTTCCAACTGTAAGAAACTTCCATAGACACTAATGCAGAAATCCAATGCAGAGATTAACTTTTATATCAAACGAAACTGATTGAATATCTTCTGCTGTGTTTTCTCCTCCTTATTTCATTTCAGCTTTTCTGGCCCACTCGTTTTATATGGTTTGTTATTATTTCAGATGTGGATCGAAGAGTCTTAGCTTGAGTTTTGGCACATTGATTGACATCTAAAGGCCGAGGTTAGGTTGGATTTATAGTTATAAGTGGAAATAATCCATTCTCTCCCCTCTCCGAACCTGAGCCATTTGTATACATGAAGGTCACACTATCGACGGACGCCATTAAAAAACAGGGAAAGCAAGGTGAGGCTCTTTTAGATCAATATGTTAACAATCTAAATCCTGAACAGCAGTGGCCATTTAGAGACAAGCTTTTCATTCCTATAGCCATCAGGCTGTGGAGCTTTTCGAATCTGATTTCCAAAGCTTTTTCAAAAGTTGATATAAAATTTGCCAATAGTTTGTAGGAGTAAGTTTGTTAAACAGTTATTTTATTATTCATTTTATTTACATGAGAGATTGTGTTCTCAACAGATATTTTATATTCTTTCATTTTTTATTGTTAGAAATTCTTAGCAGAATGCAGATAGATATTTTAATGGAATCTATATGGAAACGTACAAGTATACTTGCAGTATAAAACTACTAAACTAGTGAAAGTGTACTTCAAAGTGTACTTTTACACTTAAAGTATACTTAAAAAATACTTTGTACACAATTTATTTTTTCTTGTTCAAAATAGTATTGAAATAGTACACTTACAAGTATACAACTAGTACACTTATGTTAGTATACTAAATACATACTGCAGTATACTTAAAATATACTTGAACTTTACTTAAGTATACTTAATTAAATTAACTTGAAGTATACTTATTTTTGTATGTTGATTTTTTTTTTTATTAATTAATTTATTTACATATTTTTTACTCTGTCCCTCATAAAAATGCACTGCTTCAATATATAAAATTTACATATTTTTTTTGTGTGTGTGTGTGTGGTCTAAATAAATAATTGGGGTTGAACACACCTTTATGTTCTTCATTCAAGCATGTTGTACATTTTCCAAAGCTTCAATGGAACCTAAAATGAGCTGAGAAGTAATGGTGGTCATATGAATCTGACACATTAACTTATTCAAGTTTTCTTTAAGTGAGCTTAACATTATACTTATAGTTTTCTATTTATATATTATTTTTGCACTTTAAGTATACTTTATGTTCCTATTAAGGTATTAAAGGAACACTCCACTTTGTTTGGAAATAGGCTTATTTTCAGTTTTACCGTTTTTGAATCCATTCAGCCGACATCCGGGTCTGGCGGTAGCACTTTTAGCATAGCTTAGCATAGATCATTGAATCTGATTAGACCATTAGCATCTCTCTCAAAAAAATGACCAAAGAGTTTCGATTTTTTTTTATTTTTTATTTTTTTTAAAACTTGACTCTTCTGTATTTACATTGTGAACTAAGACCGATGGAAAAGGAAAAGTTGCTATTTTAAATATGGCTAGGAACTATACTCTCATTCCAGCGTAATAATCAAGGAACTTTGCTGCAGCACCATGGGTGCAGCAGGCGCAATGATATTATGCAGCGCCCAAAATAAGGGTTATTTTGCAGAAGATAAATTAAATTAAATTAAACCGTTTTAGTTTGTGAACTTTAAAGGTAGAAGTAGCTTTAGTGCTGTTACTTGAAAGTGCAATGAATACATTGTACTTGAAATGTAACGTTAAAGTCCTTGCCTGAGATAAAGATGTAGAATGAGACAGTTTCTCCCCCCTTTGTTATTTAACCAGACTCTCTTTTAAAACCATATCTTTTGTTGCTGTTTGTGAACTTGCAAGTATCCCTGCCAAGTGCATACTTTAAGGTTACAGGATTCGTTGGAGCCACCAAGACTGAAAGAGTGTGCCGAGTTGATGTAAAACCTCTCATGTAGTGGCTTCAGAAGTGATAAGCTTCAATGTTTATTTTCCCAGACGCTGTGTGAGGCAAAATTGACTTTTGCTATCTCAGCGAATAGCAATTATCTGGGGTGCCAGAAGCTTCTGCGTAGTGAAGACTAATTAGTTTCATTAACCTGCGTGAAAGATAAAAAACAATTGCTATAATGTAATTGAAATGCTAGTTGTACCTCTCTCTCTCTCTCTCTCTCTTTCTCTCTCAGTCTGATATTCTTCATCCGTTAATTTGTTCTGTTAGAACATTTCAATTTGATAAAGGATTTTTTGATGCTGTTCACTTTATTTAAACAATTTCTTCTGACGTTGTATCAGGTTTCTGGTTCAAATGTGATTTCTTCATGTTAAATTGACTTGAAACAGTTACTTTTTGACTAAACTTGATGTTTTCATTTTGAAATAACATGTTTCAATCAAGTAACCCTATTAAACAGGACTTTCTCTTCCCATCATGCTTCGCAATTATGAGGGAGAATCATAGACAGTATAAGAAGTGGACAGAGCCATCTCATTGGAACTCAGTCGAGACAGTTGAAGCCCATTTTTAGCGATTTTTTTTTAGCACTTCCATTCCTGAGCGCAGACTCAAACTAAGTTTGATGACGTGAGCAACCTGTCTGACAGATGTAAATCTTCTAGTAGCTGTGCGTGAAAACTGCCAACGTTAATCTTGCAGAGACGGCGAGCTTGAGCAAAGAGTTATTTGGCGTGAGTGAGCAGGAGTAAGTATTTTGTACAGTGTTTATTTTAAAATGTAACGCCAGTACGCCATATTAAGTTAATGCATTGATTGCCTGCGAGCTTCTCCTCCTGTCTGTACGGTAATTTCTGTACTGTGCGACAGAGAGTCGAGTGGTTATGACGCAATCGTTAGCCTATTTTTACAAAAACTGTTTCTACGGGGCCATAATGTAACATAGAAGGTAATGGAGCCCTTTATACATTGTCGTGTGTCTTTAGAAATAAATAATGGACGAATGGAGTCTTTAAACGCCTCAGTTGTAAAGTTATTCGCTGTCAAAGTGACGGCAAAATGAATGGGAGTCAATGGAATGCTAACGCAAGTGAAGTTCTGCTACAAGATGGCGGCACGCGGCCGGCTTCAACTTCCGGTCGATGGATTACCCCCTTGGGGAGAATGTTAAAAGAAAGTGTTACTTTAAGCATTTTTAGCGAGATGAGAAAATGGAGAGACTTGTTAGTGTTTAATGCTCTGTTATGTTGGTATTTAAACGTTTCTGTTATGTTAGTGGGTAACACTTTATTTTGATAGTCCACTTTAGACATTCTACTAACTATAAGTAACTTTTCAACTACATGTCAACTAACAGTCATTAGAGTATTAGTAGACTGTCTGCTTAAAGGGATAGTTCACCCAAAAATGAAAATTCTGTCATTATTTACTCACCCTCAAGTTGTTTCAAACCTGTATGAGTTTCTTTCTTCTGTTGAACACAAAAGAAGATATTTTGAAGAATGTTGGTGACCAGACAGTTGCTGGACCCCATTGACTTCCATAGTATCTTTTTTTCCTACTATGGAAGTCAATGGGGTCCAGCAACTGTCTGTAACACTTTATTTTGTTGGTCCCCCAACAGACATTCAACTGACTTTAAGTAACTTGGCGACTACAAGTCAACTTATTCTCCTAACCCGAACCCTAACACCTAACCATAACCTACCAGTCTACTGTAATATACTAATACTCTAATGAGAGTTAGTTGACATGTAGTTGAAAAGTTAATAGTAATCAGTAGAACCTCTAAAGTGACTATCGAAATAAAGTGTAACCAAAAGCATTAATTGTAGTTTTATTTGAATAATTCAATTGAAATGAAAACTATTTATTTATGATAAACTAAAACCATTGATTCTAGTTAGTTGTACATGGTTGACTAGATTGGGTTTTTGGGTTTCAATCACGTGAAGCACTGTCCATAATTAAATATGTTATTTTTTTTAATGACAATACCTCAGTCAAGATGTTGACTCTTGCCTCCATAACTGGATGCATGTATTTTGTACCATTACGTGCTATTGTATGTATGTAAATGATTGCTTATTATATATGCATTTTAGCAGTATTTATGCAGCTTTAACATTTCACCATTTGTTTAACTACAAAAATATCCGCATGGGCAATGTGCTTATTGCCCTGCAATTAACGGTAATGCACTTTATCCTAATGAAGGATTTATATGTTTTTACATATTCTGCCGTCAAAGGTTGATTTGAAATTTGCATTAAAATGTCAGTAATGATTTTGTATGATAGAAGGGTAAGTGAATGAAAAATAAATAAAAATAATAATATTTGTGATTTAATATCAGATTTTGACTAATCCTGTTCCTGGAGATTTACCTTCCTGTAAAGTTCAGCTTGATCAAACACAACTGAACCAGCTAATTAATATCTTAATTAATATACATAGATGCCTCATTGCCTGCTTTGGACGGTTGCTGCAATACGTCAATGAGTCCCCTATATTGGACCAGGCAAGATTGCTCTAATACAAGTAAATGGGGAGCTGTGGCTTTTCTGGACAAAAAGCGAAAATAAAGTTTACATTTCTCAACTGATTTCAACGGTTTATGATCTGTGTGGAGTACGAAAAAGGTTCTGTCGAAAGAGGCGCAGTCTCTTGGTAATGCAGAGAACAGTCCACTGACAGACTCTCTTCAGTCTTCCTTGAGGATTGTGTTGTCTTGGTTCCACTGACTAAATTAATAGATTAGTTTATAATATAAACTATAATAATCTTATACTTCACAAGAAACATGTGAACTTTATATTATTTCTCATAAACTCTCAGTTTGCATAGCTAGAGTTATCACTATTATACTGGTTGTCAACATAATGTTATAATGACTAAATAAAACAAAAAACAACTATTCAGACTTACGAAATGGTTTGGATTACGGTTTGTAAAGCCTCAAAACAGTCAGGGATATTTTCTTCAGTCCAATTATGAGAGTTACGGCAAGTTGTCCAGACCAATACACGCTTGACGTACGATCAAGTGGCCAATGAGCCGTCTATATATTTGATATACCTTTGTTCAGGAGCACTTGATAATTACAGACAGACGTATTGGATCAGGGTTAGATCTGAACTACTGTATGCGGGTTGGTAGATCTCCAGATTGGGCACCGCTGATCTAGATGTTACGTGCGAGAAGCAACATTGTAATAAAATACCAACACCTGCAAATTTATGAAAAAGTAAATGCAAGTGTGGGTTTATGGATGCGCAAGGTGATTAATATGTGTGAATCTCTAGAGATGTTTTGTCATAATCTTCATTATAAATTACAAAATGTGTGTGGCTTTCCTTGGTGGCCCTCTTGTGCGGGTGCATTTGGTCTTTTTATAGGGAATAAAGGAGAGATGACATTTGTAAGGGCTTGTTTGGTCTTGCGTACACAATGGCACAAACACAGAGCCAAATCTCACAGCGGGGTTTCTCAGCTCTCTCTCCATGTGAAAAGACATTGGACTTCTTGTTTTGACCTTTTGACGTGGTGAATCAATAGAATGCATTCAAACTCATCTCAGCCGGATCTTTTTCACAGACTGAGGAACATGGCAGAATTACAGCATGTCTAAGCCAATCATTTTCAGTAAAGATACATTTAAATTTTAAATGTTATATTTATAAACATCCACCAAGCTTTTATTATATATAATAAAAACATTGGTGGAACTTGAGGTATGCTTGGGATCACTGTTCTTTTGGAAGGTTCAAGCTTTCAGCTTCCTCACTGAAGGCATGATGTTTTCTCCACTCTTTATTTACCTTTGAACTTGCAAACTATGCTTCCAACGGTGTATTTAGGAACATTTAGTGCCTTCGCTATCTTTTTGTATCCTGTTCATTGTTTGTGAAGGGCGATGATTTCTTCTCTGAACTTTTTGGACCATTCTTTTGACTTAGCCATATTTCTAACATGCAATCAAACATGACACTTAACAAACCTAGCCAGTTCAGGAATTTCATGTGTTCTAGCTTAAGCAAACCTGGTGTAACTAATGAAGCCTGTGATTAGTTGCATCATGTGTGCTTAAAGGATTAGTTCACCTCAAAATGAAATTTCCTGATAATTTACTCACCCCGATGCCATCTAAGATGTTCATGTCTTTCTTCAGTGGAAAAGAAAATAAGTTTTTTGAGGAAAACATTTCAGGATTTTTCTTCATTTTTTTTTAGAAAATGAACGATCGTTTTGCTAGATAAGACCCTATTCCTCAGCTGGGAACGTGCAAATCCCTTTGAAGCACTTCAAAGCCCTTTTAAACTGCATTGATTTGGACTTCAACATGTTGGTTGCGCTTGAAGTCCATTGTGTGGAGAGAAATCCTGAAATGTTTTCCCCAAACAAATTTTAGGTGAACTAATCCTTCTAGACAACGCGTGTTTTTTAGATTTGTGCTGTTGCGAGGGATCCTATTCAGGGGGTTGAATAATACAGAAGTCATTAAAAGTTGCATTTTCAGTTGAATTTGGGGAAACCACTTGAAACATTTGTTGTGTTGAGCTATTTCGATAACTTTCGTTTGATTTTTTTTCATTGCAAACATCTGAAAGTCTGTAAATTTTGCCAATAAACCTGATTTGCAATTGTAATTTGTTAATTGTGATTACAACTGTATATATGTATACTTTATAAAGGGAGTGTATACACACATTCACACATATATATATATATATATATATATATATATATATATATATATATATATATTTATCCTCCTGTTCAAAAGTTTGGGGTCAATAATATTTGTTTTGGTTAATAAATTGCTACTTTTATTCACATTAAAATGAACAAAAATGACAGACATTTATGCTGTTACAAAAAAACTTTTTAATCTTTAAAGAATCCTGAAAAAATGTATCAGTTTCCTCAAAATCTTTTAGCAGCACAACTGTTTTCAACATTGATGATCATAAGAAATGTTTCTTGAGCATTAAATCAGTATATTATAATGATTTATGAAGGAACATTTGACACGAAAGACCAGAGTTATTATGCTGAAAATAAAGGTTTGCATCACAGGAAAAAATTACATTTTAAATTATATTAAAATTATGTTACATACTTACTGTATTTTTGAACAAATAAATGCAGCTTTGATGAGCTTAAGAGACTTCTTTCAAAAACATGTTTTCTACGTTACATTTTATTATGTATGAATCCCTATCATATTGGCATCAGCCACCCTGTTCTGTTGAAATCGGTATCGCCATAGGCCATATAACCGTAACCATATATCATATCCCTACATTTAACACCATTCATTTGACTGATGTAATATCATTAACATCACACGCTGTTTAAGAAATTCAGAGCGCATACTGATTTCCCAAATATAAGTGGGAGAATCGGACCAGCTCTCAGGACTCATCTACATCAATCTCAGTTAGTGGCTGCTTTATGTAGCAGAGCAGATAGTTGTAGTATGTCATACTGACAATTTAGTTTTGAGGAAGAACTGCTGTGGGGATGTGTCGACTCCCAGATCCTCTCTGTGTCTAATTTTTTCAGTAAAGTTTGCCTCTTTCTGGATCAAGTTTAAGTTTTAGGCCAACATGGACAGAAAATGGATGATAACCTAAAAAGACACAGGATGTTTGAATAGAATGATGTCAGCTAATGCAAAACTCCAATTTTAGCACTGCAATTCCTGTTATCCAGTATCTGTCAGCAAAATATAAAGCCTTGGGGCTTGATGTGAATAGTATTTGATTTGAGATTTCCTCAAAGTCTCACTAAGAAACAGTATGATTTAATCTGTTCCAGTGAAATCGTGCCTTGATACTGCATTATCTACGTGCTATTACAGTTATGAACCCCTCTATATATGTTGCACCACTACATCACAAATCTGAAGATGGATGACCAGTGATATTAAACTCCCTTTATCACACAACATTTCGGATGTGCCGTAAATCATGCCGGAGATCCTTTTAGCTATTTTGTCCTGCTATGAGTCGAGAATTGTCGAGAAATAAGTCCAGTTAGCCACATGGCGAGATATCCACATGAAAGACCAGAGTGATAAAATGGTGTTCACGTAAAGTGTGTGTCAAAGTATTCTGCACTAACCAGGTGAAATGAGTGTGTGTATTGTTGGCTTTGTTTGTCAGAGCGTGTTGGGTGGCTGATTGCAGTATAAAAGCTTTTTTAGACATGCAGATAGTTATTCCTTCTGTAAGTAGGAAGCGTAAACCCACACAAATGTATATAGGTCCTCTTGTTTGGCAAAGCAAAGACTGCGTTTTGAATTTGTGGGAGGGGAATAGCCACAGTTGTGTTCATTCTCGACCCCTCTTTCTGTCCAATCCAGGGTCCAAAATTAACACTCACAAATTAAAAATGCAAATAAAATTGGCTTTGGCGAGTGTATATTATATGGGCAGACAGCAAACCTTTGGACTGCAACCATTGAGACATAATATTTTATACTTGTTTTTATGAAAAATTTAAATAAATAGTGAATAAATTAAGTTAGCATGGCCCTATTAGCCCGCACTGGTTCACCATCTGCCTTCAGAAAGTATCTTTCTCCATTGACACCCATTAAAAAGTAGCCATGTTTTGCTAACAGATACTTTTCTCCAGGTTTATTATAGACCTCCTCAGTTGCGTCAATAAACAGAAAAGTAATTTTTATTGAGCTGTTCAGAGCTCTGGCTCTTAGTAAACTGAAAACAGTTCATCACGCTGCAGATAACACTTAGCATTTTCCTTTTCTTTTTTTCTTTTTATATAACCTTTAAAATACAATGTAAACTGACCTTCCTTTTTTCAGATTTATTAACTCTTGGTTTCTTCTAACAATGTCTAGTGAGTTAATTCAGGATTTTATATGTTTCTATTCCTATCTTTCTATATATATATATATATATATATATTTATTTTAATTTTTTTTGTTCTTCAAATTCTTTATTTTCTTTCAAGAACAGAAAAGAAAAAAAAAGATATTCCAATAGCAGGGCCTGGACACGCATGCAGATCACAAGAAAGCCCTCGAAGCTCCATGTCCCATCAAAGTCATCAATGTGGACCGGCTCTAGTCTGTAAACAGCCCCGCTTTGATGTCGATACTGTAAGCAAGATAAAGGAGCTGCTTAGCTGAAATACAATAAAGACATTTTTACTCCGGAAGGATGGGATCAATGAGTCTCTCTAGGCATGTTTTCCTGTAATGGGCATGCATAAATAACTTGAAGAAATAAGTAGTTAATCATAACGATGTTACCCGTCTTACGCAACCTATCGATGCGTGACTAGTATATTATGGGATGTCGTATAACGTCAGTCCTGCTGCTGTTTTACGAGGCTGCGGTGAAGACTGCAGAAAGATGGACGTCAGAAATGACATTGGCTCTTCTGTTGCTGACTGCCACAGTAAAGACATTCAATTATAGAGAAGCTTTTGTGGACGTTCAGGTGAGCCAATATGTTTATTTGGACAAAAATATAGAATATGTCTTGAACATTTTTCATAGGCATGTTTGGTTTACTCTTTAGCTGTGTTGGGGTAACGCATTACAAGTAACTTGAGTTCAGTAATCAGATTTACTTTTTTAAGTAACTAAAGTAATGCATTACTTTTACATTTACGTCAAAATATCCTAGTTACTTTTTTCAAATAAGTAATGCAAGTTACTTTGCATTTTTTTTGACTGACACCTCTCTTTGTTAAGATAAAATCGAGATATGCATGCAGAGACATAATACTTTATGAATTTGATCTTACTTAATTAACCAATGTCTTTGCTGCTGACCTTCTATGATCTAATTCAACCACACTAATAAGCTAAAATGACTTTAGATAAACATCACATATGACTATGTTTAATATTTTGTTGTACTGCTGAAGTAAGATTGTTGAACTTCTTCCCCATCAAATTCCTTTGTTTGAGCTGTGCCCTCTGTACAGCCGTAAATTTGCATTTTCTTCAGCCTGAGGCTTATTTATTTCACTGTGGTGTGAAAGGTCTTTACACTTGCCAAAAATATTACTTTTTTTTGTTGTTATTAAAAAACAAACAAGCCAGCCCAGCTGAAAAAGTAATGTATCGCATTAATTTCCATAAAAGGTTACTAACGCAATTAGTTACTTTTTAGGGAGTAACGCAAAATTGCAACGCATTAGTTTTAAAAGTAACTGTTGTGTACATAAGTAAAATTGTGGGACTACTATTAACAGGAAGTCTGATCTGTTGAACTGTTGTGTTCTGACGTAAGAGATAGGGCATCTTGCACCCAGCGCAATTGACTTTGTACACGACGCATGTATCATTCTTATTTTGCACCCGAAGCACAGCGGACTTTTTTCCTCCACAGACGCACATCGGTAAATTAGAGAATGAACTTGCGCTCCCGGGGGCACAAGTTCTAGCTTACTCATTTACCCAAATTATTATACGCCTGTTTAAACGAAGCTAATTTGTATCCCAATACAATGTCACTTCTCTGTCTTTTACGGCCCTGACGAGAACATCGGTCTCCTCTGCTGTGAACCGCTCCTGGCGTGCGCCTGGCAAATCCGCCATCATAATAGCAATCCGCCATGGAACAGGCGTGCTTGCTCTTAAAGAGAATGTGAGATGACGCTCTGATTGGTTTATTGCACGATACGCCCAAACCACACCTATGAGTAATGTAGCTACATCAGACCAACCCATTTTAGATTTCATTTATCCCGCTGGTATAATAGCAACAGCGCCCTAGATCTGCCCACAAAGCTACTTGCATTTCGCGTTTGATACTTGCGTTTTAGATAGTTAAAATAGGGCCCAATGTGTGTGAGAACGGAAGTGAAGAATAAACATTATGGATAAAGTTCGCTGGTCCTTGGGATTTGGTAGGATGTTTTTGAGTCTTTTTACTCTAAAGTACCGTGTAGAATTGTCTCTAATGGTTAAGGATTAGAAAGAACCATAAAAAAGAGTGTGTGTTTTTGTTGAGTGAAATGGCTTCCCATAATCCTCTACAATATCTGAAAATCCAAGTGGCGTTATTTTAAAAATGCCAAGTGTGAAAGGCTTTGTAAAGGTTCGGTTTGAGAAGAGAAGTGTTTTTTACACTTGTCTGCTTCTCGGTTTACATTCGTCTCAACGAATTTCTCTGTCTTCAATGATTAGAGTTTTTTTTCTTGTTGTCACCTTGCCAGAAATACACACAAATGAGGAAGAAAAAGCGGAATATCTTAAACAAATATTCTGCACTCTTTGAAGTGTAAATGTGTTTTGCGGGCATCAGGAACTTGCGATCAGTCACAGCAAACCTGCCTGTCAAAGAGCACGTCAGTGTGTTGGTTTTCCTCAGTTGCTTCAAAACAGAGCTCTGCTCTCTTTTCCCTCTGTTATGTGAACAATGAATTAAACCCAATTAAGTTCACTGCTGTTGCCTGGAGCACTGCGAGCTTGTCTGGTGTACTTCATTCCTCTTGACATTGTCTTTGAATTGCTCATTGTCAGAGCCATAGTGTATGAGGACATTCAGGAATTATTAGTCCTGAGAGAGAGAGAGAGAGAGATTTAAGTTTTGACTAGTATTGAGTTACAGGTTTGACTGCATGTATTTCTTTTAATTCATGTTAGGCTATATGCAGATTAGATTTTGTGCACAAGATTAATATCACATGCACAAAACGAGAAATTGACCCATTCATATACAGAAGAAGGGCTGTTATGAATGATAACATATGCATTTGTTTGAGGGTGTAGAATTAGTTGGGCCATATTCTACTTTGTTTTAGCTCTTAGAATATTGTCATGATTTAGTTTTACAAGACCATTTTCCACTCACTCTGTGACCATTAGAATTAAACAGGCCGTTTTTGAAACATTAACTTGTTGACTTATACAGTATATGAAAATGTCCTATTTTATATTTGGCTTACACTGCATGATGGTGTAATTTAAACCATTAACTAAAAGGGTCAAGGCTGGTTAGCATGTAACCCTTGCCGGTATAACTATCTTGTAATCTTGGGTAAACATCTTCCTCAATTAAACGCTATTAAAATAAATTTGCAAGCAACATATTGCAGATGTCTCGTTCGTTCGTTTGTTCGTTCATTCGTTCAATCAATCATTATCAAAATGTTCATCCATTTGGATTACTCAGTTTTAACAAACTAATAACTGTGATACATATTTGTCAGTCATACATACATGAAACAGGCGAGACATTTTTTTAATTTTTTTATTTCTGTAGTAATATAAGAATCTGAATGTTTTTTTTGAATACACAAAAACAGGTTTATATATTTATCATCAATAAATCAATCTTTTAATCTACATTTTAACTAATTAAATATCACTTGTTCCACCATGTTCATACTTTTTAACTAAATAAATTTAATTCTTTGTTTTCACAAAAGATTTATGCCAATTCCAGTCAATTTGAATAAATAGATTTTCACAAAAATTAATAAAACTAAATAGATGCAAATAGTTAATATTTATCTATCCATGATTGTTTAGAGTGCATCTTACCTGTTTCATTTATAAATGTATAAATATAAATTAAGTATGTATGATACAAATATCAATATAATATAAATAGAAATTCTATCATTATGAATATTAAGGTTCTGTGCCAATCAATGTGATCAATGGGAATGCTAACGAACAGCTCTTTCCATTGATTGACAGGGTGGACCTGATGTCAAAACCATGATGATTTTTGAACTAACCAATTTTGCATGTCAACTTATAGACTATTTTAAAAGGGCAAGCAAATCCTGTTTTCCATATGTCCTTTTTGAATGCTCTATAAATACACACAATGAGATGCATCTCGGACCTGAGGGACAAAGGGAGAAAGACAAAGAACACAGGTAAACAGTGTTTTCAGGCCCATCTGCAGAGACTCTCTTGGATTAAGGGGCCACCAGTGGCTACACACACGTCTCTGATCTTGGCTTCACAAGAGTGGAAAGACTGTTGGATGCTTGTTATAGTCACCCCTTACTGAGAAACACATGGGCATACACACACACACACACACACACACGCTCACATAGATGTGTGCAGTGTCTTTATCAATCTGTTTAGAGAAAATACAACACACCACATGAAATGACCCTCACTCCATTCAAGGGGCCGCACAAACAAACATTGTTTGATTAATCATAGAACAAGATGAAAGCGAGTTTCAGAGAGAGGACGAGTGAGGAGCAGCCTATTAGACATATTGCTTTACATAAATCTCATCGAAATGGACAACACTCAACATCTCCATCAGTGACTCACAGCTACCCAAAACACACGCCACCCATCCTGCTTTGATCTCGGCCGCTCACTTATCATCCCTGGGTACCTTGGAGAATTATTGTTTTCTTGCCCAAGAAGCAATCATTAAAACCAGGGTAATGCAGGACAGGGTTACTGACTGGCCATTCGGGGCACATGCCCCGGCACATTAGCCCCCTCCCAAAAACTAAGAACAACAGCCCATCTTTTTCTCACTTTCTCCAACAAAATGTCACATTTGTAAGGATACATTGATATTAAAATTCTAACTGTTGTCATTAAATCTTATGGTCAATAACCGATAAAGTACTACATTTATCAGTTAAGTTTACACTAAGTAAACTTTATTTATATAGCACATTTTAAAACATCAAAGTGTTGAACAGAAATAATACAATATAATTAAAAAAAAATACAATACAAAAACACCTGTGAGTAAAGAAACGTTTTCAACCTAGTTTAAAAAGCTATACTGGAAAAGGCTCTGAGACTCGGAGATTTCACTCACTGGAATGGATTCGGAGATTTCACTCTCTGGAATGGACTCTGAGATTTCACTCACTGGAATGGACTGGACTCTGAGATTTCACTCACTGGACTGGACTCTGAGATTTCACTCACTGGACTGGACTCTGAGATTTCACTCACTGGAATGGACTCAGAGATTTCACTCACTGGAATGGACTCAGAGATTTCACTCTCTGGAACGGACTCTGGACGGAGGAACCGATGAGTAGAGTGCTTCCTTAAAACCGAATAGATATTATAGATATGAGGGGAGGATCCGCTAATTTAGATTTTAGGCCCGCTCTGTTGGATACAACCTTCAGTGCCCGGTGAAACGCTGGGGATGTTGCTTTCCTGAACTGGGAAATGTTAGGATACTCAGGAGTGATGGCCATGACAACTGAGGGTTCTGGCATGACGGCAATGATGGTTGAAGAAACTGGAATCAGGACAGACAGAGACGAGGGAACTTGTAATGGTTTCACTGTAGTCTTGAGATGATGAAACCGGCCACAGAACGAGGTCCAAAAATTGCTCAAGTGTCTCAAAACCCTCTATCCCTGACAACAGATGGCAGACATCGGCATCTAATCCATCTTTAACGCAGCGGATGAGGATACGATCATCAATGTCGTTAAAGTGTATCAATGTACACATCATCAATGTACTCCAGGAATTCCTGCACGGATTCCTCTATCTTCCTGCCATCTTGAAATATGGTGCATAGGAAAGCCCCAGGCTCAAGAAAAACTCCCACTGAGCCCATCTTTTGATTTGGTCTGGTCTTCTGTCCCATGACTATTACAATATAAATGGCTTTACTAATGAATGAATTTAAAAACCTCACTTACCCCAACATTTTTAATGATGTACATTATGTCAAAGCTGCCGTCGGCAACTTTTTTTTGATCACATTCAGCGAATACGACACTATATTCCGACAGAACAACATAAATAAAGTGGTTTTAGAAAAAAAAACGAGCTTCTAACTCCACCTGGAGCGTGTTATTTGTTTTGCAAAAATCCACCGCTCCCGGTTCATTGTGTCCAATCAGCGCAGGGGGGTGTGAGATATGACTGTCAATCACAACTCGTTCACGCACACGTCAATCACATGCACACGCCTGAAGTTCGCGCAGTAGCGAAGAGTGATGGCGCACTGACGAGCACGAACTCTGTGGGAGGGTATTCATGATAATGGGGGAGGGGCATGAGAGTTGTAAACATTCAAAATTTTGCCTAAGTCCACTCAATCTGCCAGAGTTGCCGACGGCAGCTTTAATAAATTATTAGTGTTTTAAAGTGTTTGCTTTAAGTGAGTGTATGCACTGAATCAACTGATCTGCAAGGTCTCTGTTTGCTCATCTATAATGTTATATCAAGTTTCAGTGTTAGCTTTGACTAACAAGAAATTATGAATTGCCTAGATATGAAGCATTTAGTTTTCAGATATTCTATGTGAATCAGAGACTCAGCAATTGAGATTTGACCTTTCAAAATGTATTAGTATAAACTAACAGTGCTTGATGAAGAATAGTTCGGTTTAAAATGCATCTTAACAGTTTAGGAGCATTGTAAATTGTAAGGATGTTTGAACTTTTTCACAAGTAGAAACTTGGATCCGGCCCTAATGAAATGTTTAATTACTGTAGCGGGGCATCCAGAAGAACACACAATCACAAATCTAGAAAACAGGCATTTTAAAAGGTCATGAGAGAGGAAGTACAGAAGTTTTTTTTTTTTTTTTTTTGCCTTTGTGGATAGAGAATCTAGTTGGGGAAAAGTTTAATTGTTTTGAAGTGGGGAAAAGGGCGAGAGAGGCAAAGAAAAAGAGACAGAGATTTGGCAGACTTCCAAGAAGGAAGCAAGCAAATCACTCTTCTGCATAACCTGCAATAAAACAATGAGATGGGAGCGAAGTTAGTGACAGCTACTATACAGCAAACTAATTGTGTAGAGCTTTTCCCTTTTATCCTCCTCCAGGCTAATTCAAACTCTTCTCCAATGTTTTGGCAGATGAGACTCTATCCATGTTTGCCCACGGTGCTATACTGGTGCTGACAGATCGCTTTCTTTCTCAAAGACACAAAATGTGAACTTAATCTAAAACTGATTGGGATGTTCCATTAGAGTGAATATACAGTAATAGATTACATAGAGATGATTTGTGGTATATGGAAATGGAAGTTATTTCTTAATAGAACTAAAATCAAATGTAATGTTTATTTACATTCACTATTTGCACATTTAGCTTTACGATGATTATTTGATTTAAAAAATTTAACAGCTATTATTGTTCATAACATTATTTCAGTTAATTGATTCAGTTGAAATATTTGGTTTAAAGGTGCATTAAGCTATTTCTAAGAAATGCTGTTGAAAGTGGATCGCCCCAAACACCACAATACAAAAATTGATGCAAACTCCAAAATATATTCGGTTACAAATCATGCACTATGGTAAAATTCAAGAAGCACCATGGTAAAGGTTTTGAGGTCAAAACTTAATATTGTGCAAGGACCCGCGTGAAAACAAGTCTTTATTAATCTAATCTGCCCCTGTAATCATAATAGTGTATGAAAACAATTAAGAGTGCTTGCTGGTTTACTGCCTTTAGTGTTAATTTCTGTTAGAAATTACAGTGAAATGTATGTATTGGTATGTATCACTCCTGCATGTATGTTTTTCCAATGAGCCTGTGTTGGCTTTAGGACCCGCTTTAATATTAGAAAAGCTTTCCTGTGCTGGAGAGACCCAAGCGGAAAGGCGTAATACGTAATCTTTATTTTTCGTAAAGCATTATTTTTCTCCGCTTCGCATTTTGGGGGCAGAGCAATGAAGGGAGGGGTGTATTTGTTTGGGTTGATTTCAAATATCAACAGAAATCACTCACTGCTTCTTTAAATGGATTGTTTTATGATTCACAAAGGTAAAAAAAAAAAAAAAAACACCCCCTGAAAATCTATTGCAGGCAGCAAATATTGCCTCTTAATTATTATTTTTTTTAAAGATACACTCCTACTATTAGACTATAGCAAAAGAGAGTATGATTTTAAGATTGTTGTCCTCACCACCTGAATCAGTTGTTTGGTGCATTTGTGGTTGTCAATCACAATTAAACATGCACAAGATGTTCAGCCCTGTGAAATTCTAATCGTATCACTATCCCATTAAAAATGCATGATATGATCCTGGGCTTTAGAGTTTTAGAGAGCTGACCCTCTCTGTTTTTTTTCACAAAGAAGTAAAATTTTGCTGTCATCAACAGAAGTAAGCTTTCCACAGACAGGATTTGCATATACATAAGATATTGGACATTTTTACACAAACCCACTCTAATTGGATATTTATTATGCTCAGACTTTCAACTTTTCAATCAGAGCCTCCATTTGCAAGTGAATAAAATGTGCAATGGAAACATCCATAATTCAGACTTCAAATATGCACAAAGATTTGAAACTAGAGAAGAATTTAAATGAAAATATTTTTTTTGTCATTCACTTGCAGAATAAAGACTTTTATTATGTTTTAAAACAGATTAACAATAAAAAAAAATACATGCTGAAAAGATCTGTTAAAGAACACTCTGAAAAGATCTGAGTAACAAAAAATACACACAAATAGTCATTAATATTTATATGAATATATAAATATAAATGATTTTTTAAATTTTTATATTTGTTATTTTTAAACAAATTTTCCCAGAGTATTCTCATACTCTTTCTCATGCTAAGCCACACAGCCGTGAAGCCTTTGGTGCCTGGGCTTTGGGGAACGGTGTAAGTTTCATTGCAAACTAACGGTTTTGACTCTTGGCACCAAAATGTCTGAACAGTTTAATAAAAGCCCCCCTTGCAGCAATTACAGGTGTGATCAACAGACTCCCAGGCTCCCTCAATCTCAATCAATGTTGCTGTGCTCTAATTGTTCCAGAGGCTCTTGTAGCAGCAGTTACAGGTGCAAATCTATTGGCTTTGACAGAACACAGCCACAAAAATATCCCCAAAGTATTCCTGCACCCCTCAGGCCGGATTCAAGAGCGTTTTTCTTTTACCCACACTTTTCTCTCAAAGTCGCATCTACAAAATAGATCCCGGGTTATTGAACACGGTCAGAGATATGAGAATTAATAAAACACCAAGAAAAACTATTGCCTTTCAATTTCATCGTTCCACTGTTTTATATTTCATGAGATGCTATCGAAATGTGCAAACCTCAGAAAGAGATGGACACGGGGTGGCATCGGACTCTGATCCAACTATACATTTTTCAGGGATTTGCTGGAAAAATATGTTTTAAGTTACATATGACAAGTTATCCATCTAAGAGCTTCTTTTTTGTTTTGCCGGACTTTTTTTTAAATCTAAATTTTAAAGTGCTTATGAAAGTTTTATGTGCTGCCATCCGCCTGTCTTTGAGGAGACTTTGAAGTGTATCCTCTACCTGACTTGTATGTATTTTTCATTGTATCCTAAACCTTGACTTTTATAGATGCTTTTCCATTATATCATCTCACTCTTCCCTGCCCTCTGCTACAGCCATTTATTACGTGCAATAAATCTTACTATTTTCTGTCACAGTCTGTAAACCCAAACAGTAAAATTAACCAAATGAAATCAGTTTATTTAACTCAAATATTACTGAAAGTTAAGTGAACTCAATAAGTGATTACACTAAGCTGAACTTAAACTGAATTCAGCATTTTTCTAGTTCCCTGCAGTGCAAGGTTTGCGTCAGACTGCATTTAAGGAGATTAAATGTTGAAATTAAGTGTCATTCTTGCACATTAATATAGGGAGAGATGTGTTAGTGTTTAATCTTCTGTTATTTGGGATTTAGTTTTGCATGGGGTTACCATTGTGGTGAACAGTAGAGCCTGCGTTTAAGTCAAGGATGGACTGCACAATTTAAAGACTATGGGCCGGTTTCACAGACAGGGCTTAGAATAAACCAGGATTAGGCCTTAGTTCAATTAGGCATTTCACTTTAATAAACGTACCTTAGAAAAAAAAAAAACATTACTGTGAATCTTGAGACAAGACAATGGCACTGACATAATTTAAGATATATCAGTGCAAGTTGCTTTCAGTAAAAACCGCTCAAACATGCATTTTAGTCTGGGACTAGCTTAACCCTTGTCTGTGTAACCAGGGGTATATAAACAGCATGTTAAGTACTTGTAAATGTGTATGGTCTCTTTGTTAATTATATTAGCAACTGAACTAATTCCAGTTAACAGCTAATTGTAAACGATTTGAGTTACCATGTGTATGCAAACAAATTGTATTCAACATTTTAGTTCATTTACAATTAACATATTTGTTTACTATTTAAAATGTTTACTTATACTTAAAGGGGCTCTATGGAACTTTTAGCGGTCTCTAGCGGTGAAGTTTCAGATTGCAGTCAATTTTTTCAAGAGCGCTCATGCTCGAACTCATAAACAATTAGGGCTGTCACTTTTGTGAAAAAATCCTGTTCGATTTTTGAGACATAAGTGTTCATCGAATCGATTGTAAAATCGATTTTCCATGTCTAAAGATGATTCCATTTTTAACACCAAATATAGACAAATCCACGGACAACTTACAGGCGTTAGGACGAGCGTAAAGAGGGCGCTTGAGAAGTGCACAAGTCAGCAATATTTCTGATGATTTATTGGCATGAAGTTTCGTGCACAATGACAAACAGGAGTGCAACATTCAGGGATTGAAATTAACATCCGCCAACCCGCCAAATGCAGGTAAAAATTAACTTTGGCGGGTAACGCTGTCAAATCACGAGCCAATATGGTGTGTTTCTATGTTTACTCACTTTGCTGGGGAAGTTCGTGTGGCCAAAGCTGCGCGGATTTAGCGCAAATACGCAACTCGTGAGTCCTCTTGATATATTAAATACAGCGTATTGCGCAGAATCTGCGCATTTCTAGCTTGCTTGAACACACACGTCACTAAGCAACAAATAACGGCGCGCTTGTTCACTTGCATTGAAGTAATAGCGAATATTAAAAGGCATTTTGTTAACAAAAAAGACATTGTTATTTTCCAACATCCTACATGTTCTTTGTACTGTATTGATCTGTCCACCTAAAACACATTTTTGGTAAAAAGAAAAAAGAAAATGGACGTTTAAATCGATTCCCTATTTTCATTTTCGAAACTTGTGTTGGTTGGTCTGATCGATTGTGCAATCGATTTTCGAACGTAAAGTGACAGCCCTATAAACAATACACAAATTTCTCGCGATATACACAAATATCTCGGCGAATACTCGACGGATTCTTAGAGGGATCGTTCGTCCAGCACTACGAACGATTTGAGTCTTGGGAATATTGATCAAAGATTGACCGATATATAAGCCGAAACACGTGCGCCTTTGACTGGACGTAACTCCCTGACCGTCTACAATAGACTGTATATAAAGGAGAGAGGCTCGGGAGCGCGCATGCACGTCACATCCGATGGATTTCGTGGGAAATCCGACCCGGAGCCTTCACATAAAAATAGGAATACTGGCCTTCAGAGGTAATAGCAAAACCTGACAAGTGGATCATTGTAATGTGTGATTACAACCCCTTCACACACAGGCAATAAAAAAAAAGGATTCATTTTAGTAGAAAAGTTACATAGAGCACCTTTAATCTTGGAGTTTGTTAACGAAATGTTATATATATATATATATATATATATATATATATATATATATATATATAACACAACTTTTTTCAACACTGATAATTAAAATAAATGTTTCTTGAGCACCAAATCAACATATTAGAATGATTTCTGAAAGACCATGTGATACTGAAGAAATTCTGCTTAAAAATGCAGCTTTGCCAGTACAGCAATAAATTACATTTCAAAATATATAATAACATTGAAAACAGTACTTTTAAATTGTAAAAATATTTTACAATATTTCAGATTTCCTATCAGGTAAATGCAGCTTTGGTGATCATAAGAGACTTCTTTCAAAAATCATAAACAATCTTAACAAACTCAAATATAAAAATAAAAATCTTGCATTTATTTCTACTGAACAAACTGGCCCACAATGCAACAATCTTACTTCCAATGCTCGGTATGGGCACCAGCTCAGTGGCCATTAATTAAAACCATGTGCCCCATTGCGATGCAATAAAACATGTTTATGGCGTACTGCTGCCTGACTTCCTTTTCCTCTTTTCAGCATTGTGACAAAGTGCACTTACCCTAGACAGAGTGTTAATCTTGTGCTCAGACAGCTCAGTGGACTATGATCAGGTAGGGCAAGGCTCTTTAAACTCACCGTGACTGCCATAGATCTTTGTCTTTCTACCCAGGGCTAGTTGGTTGGTAATGTAGAGCCAGAAATTAGCCTAGATCAAATGGCCATGACTGGGACTCCTGGTACATGATCTAAATCTCTCTGGAAGAAGCAGGCGCCTCTTGCTCAATAACAGGTTTCTTAGATGCGTAGGAAAACGGCGAGTACTGATCATCGTGCCCGTGTGATGTTTTGCTTTGTTGTTCTTGTTTTTGTGTCTACAAAATTCATCCTTGTCTTCATCACCTTCACTGCACACAGATTAAGACAAAGTCAACATTCCATGAGGATCCGGTGACGAAAGAGCCTTTGAAGCCATTGTTGGCCGAGCCGAGCTGTGTTCTGGAATCCCTAGAGGTCACCTTTGAGCAAGTAGCCTCCTCAAATCCTATTGGTTTGTCTCCAGCTCTTTAGTGCTCCATTTATTTGCATTGCAGCGAGGCACAGGTGTTGCTTTTAGATTACACCGAGCGTCTGTTGGAGTGGGGAAACGGTATAATCAGGTTAGCCAAAAAACAAAGAGACGTGGTTCTCTTCACCGTTACAGCTATTGCAAAGATTGACTCACACTTTTCCCCATGACCAGGTCAGACGAAGTGCCGTCTCCGGCAAGAGCAGACTGAAAGTGAACAGCTACAGCCTCCACACATGAGCGGCCAGTCTCCCAACGGCCAAGCTCACATTTGGCCGGAATTATGGAGCATCTGCCATCGACTCCAAATTCATTTAGCACTTTCCCTCAGTGACCATCAACACTGTGTCTGGATGTGTTATAGAACTCGAAACACACAAGCACAATGTTGGATCAGTGGCTTTTACTTTATTAAAAATCTTTAATTTAAATCTCCTTAAAACCAGCCTGCAGATTCACTAGAGTAAGTAAGTCTGATTATGCATATATCAGAAGCTTTTTATTGGAGTCAGGAGAGTGACTGACCGTTTTTTTGCCTGCAAGGGTAATCAGTCTGAGAAATTGAGGTACAGTAGTTTAATTGTGTTATCGTGCACAAAAGCAGACCTGAGGAGATTGCAAATATGTTTTAATGTTAATGCAATCACATTTAATGAGGTTAAACATTACAAATAGTGTATATCCCTGCTTGAGGAAAAAAAATGCTTAAACCAGTCTAAACTGGATTGCTAGTTTTAAACGGGTTAAGATGGTCTCCTAGCACGGCCAGCTGACAACTGCCCAAACCTCTTCTAAAACCAGCCAAATCGACTAGTATGAACAGACTGGGAGACCAGCAAACCAGCTTAGGCAAAAAAAAAAAAAAACAATTCTCAGCAGGGATATGCTGCTATACTACTCTTAATAGTCCTAACAGACAGCCATTCTCAAAATTAATATTCTGTCATCATTTATTCACCTTCGCGTCGTTCCAAACAAGCATGACTTTCTTTTATCTGTGGTACACAAAATAAGATGTTTTGAAGTTCAAGCTGCTCTTTTTCATAGACTGAAAATGAGCCCCGATGGAGGGAAAAAATCATAAAAGTGTGACTTTTTTCTATATTCCAAGTCTTATGATGCCATATGATGTTTGAGGAACAGCCTGAAATGTAATTAATTACTGTAAATCTCGCTTGACAGTCATGGTCACCATTTACTTTCATTGTGCTCAAAAGAGCAGCTAGGAGTGCTACAAATAACTCCATTTGCGTGCCACAGAAGAAAGGAAGTCATACAGTTTCAAGTAAATGACTTTTCATGCTGTGAGGAGCTTCTTTAAAAACAGGTTTGTCTTCATTGTTACATGTAAAATTTAAAGTAGCAACATATTTAGTGACATTTGGTTATTCTTTATTTAGTTTGTAATATTCCAAAGGCCTAATATTCACACACGGTCGTTATGACTAAATCAACTGCAAACTACTTTCATCAAAGACAAGAGAGAGAAAGTAACAAATCAGGCAATATGCTAGAAATTTAATTATCTTCAATAAGCTACTGCTTGCTTATCTCACTTAGCTTTGCAGCTTACAGGCCTTAGTACTGCATATGCTTCCACATAGATTTCCTCGTGTATTCAAACTGACAAATCTTTGTTATCTTCCATACACCACGTTAAAACCTGACAGTAAGGACTAGGCTAATCCCTGTTCTAAAGTATTCCTGGTGCTTGCTACTGTGCTAATCCCAGAGATATGAGATGAGGTCGATCCTGAAGTGGTCATCCTTTTCCCTGCATGGAAGTATGCTTTTTTCGCTTATACTTTATTTTGATGGTCCACTTTTGACATTTTAACAATAAGTAACTTTTCAACTATTGCATACTTTATCAACTTACTCTCATTAGAGTATTAGTAGACTGATAGGGTTTTGGTTAGTAGATTAAGTTGACATGTAGTTGCTGAGTTACTTCTAGTCAGTAGAATGTCTGTTGGAGGACCATCAAAATAAAGTGTAAGCAGATATTAAGCAGAAAGTCTAATACTCTAATGAGAGTTAGTTGACATATAGCTGCAAAGTTACTTCTAGAATGTCTAAAGTGGACCTTGGAAATAAAGTGTTACCCTTTTTTCTATTGGCCACTTGAAGGGAAATAGGGATCACGGTAAGAACAATTATAATCGAAAATGTTGCATTTGTTGTTTAACTTTTAACAGTCCAATTAAATCAAAACAGAGGTAAATTCCCTCCTGTAAAATCATTTGTCACACTGGAAATGATCAAAAGGTCTTTCACTTTTTGTGGCCAAAGAACAACACGGAGGAGACATGCTGCTACTAGTTCCTTCCAGAATGTCTGCCCACCAGATGCCCTTTAAATGGGCACGGCCTGAGGCCTGGGTACAGAGATGATGAAAATCTATAGGGTACTGTTCATGCACCTGAGTCCTCCGCTGCAAATGGTCTGCAGATTAGAGACTCCTTTGCCTTGTCTGTGGGGAAACACTGTGGGAAAAAAAGGAGTTGGTGGAATATCACCTGAGCACAGAATGTTCATAGCTTCACCAAGAATCTGAAAATAAAAGCAAAACTCTTATTTTTGTTAATTGTGTAGTGGACAAATACTGTTACATACTGTTGTATTTTCTCTACCTGTATCTATATTAATGGTTTCAATTTATTTTGATGGTCCCTTTAACACATTCTGTTGACTATAAGTAAGGTTGCACCTACATGTCTACTAGCTCTCATTAAAGTGTTAGTAGAGTATGACTGGTATGGTTAGGGTTAGAATAAATTGACATGTACTTGCAAAGTTACTTATAGTCAGTAGAATGTCTATTGCAGGACCATCACAATAAAGAGTTAGCAGATAAAATAATTATCAGAAAGAATAATTATCTTTAAAATAACTTTTTTTAATATATATAATAAATACAACTAAGGTTGCACTGCAATGAAAAAGCATTGAGAGAAACAGCGAAAAGAGGTTTGTTTGGTTGTCAGACTCAAAAGAGAAGGAATGCATTCTTTGTTCAACAGTTGCGTTAGCTTTGAACCCAATCAGAGACCCTGTCCGTTAAGACCAAACAAGGCTTTGATTTTAGAAAAACAAGTCCTTATTGTGGGAATGTTAGACCAAGCTAAGTTTATAGTCATCCATCTAAAAGAACGCCTCTACATATTTCTACAAATTTTCCATTTTCAGAATGCTTGGAGTAAGTTTATCTTTCTTAAAATCATCTCCAGCCTTGTCCCCTTACACGTTCATTTCGATTTACAATGCATCCAGTAGTATTTGGACACTTAAGCCGTACTTAAAGGGATAGTTCACTTTGAAATTAATTTTTGATATGTTTTAGCTTACCTCCAGTGCATTCAAGATGTAGGTGTCTTTGTTTCCACAGTATCTTCAATTTTGATCATTTTAGGTAAAACCGTTGTTGTCTGTCAGTCATACAATGGAGGTGAAGGGGGTCCACCTCAAAGAGCAGTCAAAATTAAACATTATTTAATGACTCGTAAATGTAAGTACACATTGATGCCCTAAGACACGAAACGAGTGGTTTTTGTGAGAAAACGAACAGTATTTATATCTTTTTTACCTCGTGTAAGCATATCCACGTCCAACTGATCTGAGAGCAGGGCGCTTCGATCTGCGCATGCGTACGGCGTTCGCCGGAATGCCCCGGAAGGGCTCCCTCACGCGTGTTTACGTCACTCATTGTTTACGCTGAACTGACATTGTAGTTTAAGACGGCTAATTAAAATGGTACGAAATTGTGCTTATCCGGGATGTTTAAAAATGTTTAGATCTTCACAGTGTAAGGTAAAACTTCCGAAATCTCTGCGTTAACAATGAGTGACGTAAACACGCGCGAGGGAGCCCTTCCGGGGCATTCCGGCGAACGCCGTACGCATGCGCAGACCGAAGCGCCCTGCTCTCTGATCAGTTGGACGTGGATATGCTAACACGAGGTAAAAAATATATAAATACTGTTCGTTTTCTCACAAAAACCACTCGTTTCGTGTCTTAGGGCATCAATGTGTACTTACATTTACGAGTCATTAAATAATGTTTAATTTTGACTGCTCTTTGAGGTGGACCCCCTTCACCTCCATTGTATGACTGACAGACAACAAGGGTTTTACCTAAAATGATCAAAATTGAAGATACTGTGGAAACAAAGACACCTACATCTTGGATGCACTGGAGGTAAGCTAAAACATATCAAAAATTAATTTCAAAGTGAACTATCCCTTTAAATTTGGAATGAATAAAATAAATAAAAAACTCTATATATTTTTTCCAGTATATTTTCCAAATGCATGTTGTCTATGTTAGTGTTATTCATCCATAACTTGATTTTTCAGTTGGAAAGGTACACAAGGTAATGGATGTCAGACTTCTTTAATAATTTAATGTTAATAAACCTGCCCCTTTCTCAACGCCTGTTCACACCAATAAACGATAACTATAAAGATAACTAGATTAACATCCACACCAATATCATTCTGTTTATTCTAAGCACATACTTGTCTGTCACTTTAAATTGTTCATTTTCAGGATTAATTCTGATTGGCTCTAAATGTTTTTATTGTTCTTCAGCTGGATAAAATCGTTCTGAAAGTGATTCCAATGATATTGTTTCTATGTGTCATTATTATTATAGTTATGTGTGGTGGACTCTGCTATTCTTTAATATTGAGAACGATTTTAAGAACTATCATTAAAGTTATCTTTATAGATTACATCCTTGGTGTGAACAGGCCCTTCCAATCGATGAAGAGAATGAAAGGAATGAAAATACAGTCATTTAAACAAAGTGACTAACCAGTGTCACAAGACGACACTTGCCCTGGCTAGTTGATGATACTGTTATTTACCATTTTGGGCCAAGCAGTGTTGCATTGCCACTGAAAATCTTACATTTGTTGATACTGTCAGCCATTTTAGGATTAGAAACATTTTTTTTTTTTAAGATCTTTACATTGGCATTGCATTCCATGCTTTTCCAGCAAATTTAAAGGGTTAGTTTAAAGGGTTAGTCACCCAAAATGTTTATTTCTGCATTAATTACTCACCCTCATGTCGTTCCAAACCTGTAAGACCTTTTTTCATCTTCAGAACACAAAGTAAGATATTTCTGATGAAATCAGCTTTCTGACCCCCCTATAGACTGCAATGTTATTATCACTTTCAAGGCCCAGAAAGGTAGTAAAGACATCGTTAAAATAGTCCATGTGACTACAGTGGTTCACCCTTAATGTTATAAAGTGACGAGAAAACTTTTTGTTAACGACTATATTCAAAAATGTCTTTTCTTCCGTGTCAGTCTCTGATGCTGTTCACTTTGTGAACACAGTGCAGAGCTTCCGGGTTCTACGTCAGAACGTCGACTCAGTATTGGCCGGCTCCTGTATCAGCACCACATGCATGTGGAAGAGAGGAATTTGTTAAATAAAGTCATTATTGTAGCTTGTTAGACGGGAGGAAAAATATGTAGTTCGATGCTTTTATGTTCCGTGGAGAAACTGGGTTCGCTCGCAAATGTTTTTGAGTTCTTTGTGACTGATCGCAAAATTTCTCGGGAGGATGCAAAGGTTTTGTGAGGGAACACAAAACCTTTGCAAGTGAACGCAAAGTTTCATTGTTTCAAACCATTGAAATATTATTTTAATCCAATCCCATATTGTTTTCCACCACCATGTGCCTTTGGGGGCTCTGTAATATTTATTAATCTTAGTTAATGTTAATCTCAGCATTTACTAATAGATTTTTAAGATCCAAAGTTATATCTGTTAACATTAGTTAATGCAATGTGAACTAACATCAACATGAATACGTTATGTTAACTACCGTTAACTTTAGTTTTTTTTTGGCACAGAGGTCAGAACCTGACTGAATTTTCTAGCCCGCACTTAGGATTCCCGATGGTAGTTCATGCTTGCCGCGCTAAAGGAGGAGAGTATGCCGTGTACATAGAGACCTGAGGAAGGTCAGATGGAGGGTACCTGACAGTGTCTTTAGCCCCAGAGGGGTTTCAGCAGACTGAGATGAGATGGCCCCATCTCTACACTACATGCTTCCAGAAATGAGTTGCAGTCCTCTGGGAATACCTGTCATAAACAGTGGGAGGGAACAGCACCATATTCTTTAGACCCATTCAGCCAAATCCCTTAAATCTACAAATATATAAACAAAGGAGAGAAAAAAAAACTGATTTGGGGAGAAAAAAACATGGTCAGAGAGGGCTCTATAGGAGCAGGCTAGAAATAATAATAAAAAATTATTAAACAAAGAGGATTCCGCTCTTAATGGATTCTGTTTTAATTCAAACTCCTCCACAGAAGAGCAAAGAACAGAAGAAGTGCAATTACACACCTGGGGAACTCCCAGCCTCCGATCTGTAATCATCAAGACTCCCATTAAATGCTGTGTGACACATGAAGAATTTCAATGAGGAAAATCTGCTCGGGAGAAATGCAGATGCTATATTTCAAGAAATGATACATATGGGAATTTGTCTGAGGTGGTGCGGTGGTCCTCTACTAATGCGCTTGTTATCTCAAAGGTAAAAAAAAAAAATAAAAAAAAAATTTTTTTTTTTTGTTCATAACAGCAACATCTTCAAGAATGCTCTTTGTTAATATAATGATAGTATCAAGATACTCAGCTGGATCTTAGCGCATACTACACCCATTCAATGCACAGCGGGCCACTGTGGGCTCACCAGAGCCGCATGTCAATCCTTTGTCACATTAAACACCACCTTGGTGGGTTCCAGAATATACCGTGACAGCTGGTGTCTTAATTATCAAAGCCTTTTCTCTCTCCTTCTCTCTTACGTTCTCGTTCTTTTCAGGTTATGACATCCCTCTGTGTTTTCTTAGGTGAAAGGATGCGAGGGACATACGCTGCCGCACATCTGAGGGGTAGAGTCGAAGGTGAAGAGGGCTTGTTTTGCCCGAGTACCGGAGCTTTGGATGTGTCCGCTTTCATTTCAAAAACAATAGGCCCATTCACAATCACCTCTGTGGTTTTCTTCCGAAAGCAGCGGACCCCTCGGCCAAGAACGTTGCAGCGGCTTTATTCTCTCTCGTTTGATATAGTGGAGCTATTTTAGAACTTTTCTAATCATCAAAGCATCCAGAAGTGCATCCACTCTGGGACTGCTCACAATACCAAAGCTAGAGCTCATTAAATGCGGTGTAAGTAAAATGAAGCCGTTGGTTTTATGAGCATGCAAAGATAGACTTCGAAGAGAGATATTTTTTAGCAATTATTCTAAATTATTAGATTTCTTTAACGGTGTATGCTGAGTGCCTTCGGAATGAGAGACGATTGTAATGCGCTGACCACAATGAACGTAGTCATACTGTGGTCACACTTGCAAAACCACATTGAGCTGAATGGCGATGTTGATATCTATCTGAACGCAGCTCAGACAGCGTGAACATGTGAACAGACATGCACAAATGCAGCTCAAAATAATGAAGCCGCACTGGAATTCAATTTCCACAGTGCAGACTTTGCTGTATGGTGCAACTGGAAGAATGCTTTTTTTGAAACGGTGACAGCGGAGCAGAGGAGGGGACACAATAAGGGACACAACATGAAAAACCTGAATTACAATAAGAAGTATAAATTGTCAGATGCACATTCTAGAATCTACCCCGCTCTCACTCTTCACCCGCTCTCATTCTAATTACACACCTGCAGCTAATCACCATCTCATGGACTTGTATTTAAGGGGCTTACACGACACCGTTTTCAACTAAAAACTGAATTCTTTTTATGCGCTTTGGCCGTTCATTTACACGACAATGGTGGTTTGGGTGCCTGAAAATGCAAACTTTTGAAAAATGAGCTATATTTTGCTTAGAGGTAGGCTATATGTGCAATGTAACATGTTCACTGAGCAGAGATGTTCCACTGATGATGATACTTCAAATGTGTACAGTAGGCATATTATTTACAAGGAAAGGAATGTTTCCACTGATGCAATGTACCACAAATGTATACACTTAAGGGTTTCTTAATATGGAAAGTGGATAGTGCTATGTTTAAGCATGACATATACGTTCCATTTTTAAAGCTCAATCAACATGTTTTTCTACCTTACAAGAAAGTTGTAAGTCCCTCAATGGTGTATATAAGTTCAATGTTACTGTACTGATGCAGAGAAACACATAGGCATGACGGGGTGAGAGGAAGGAGAAATAGAGGCATGAGGGGGTGAGGGACGAGAAACGCCAAGAAACCATTTAGAGCTGGCATGATGGGAGAATAGAGAAATGGGGAACAGAGACATCTGCAATGAAGTCCTCCTCACCTATAGCCTTATTCTGCTATGCCTGTTTCTCTCTGTCTGATACATGTATATTAAATAATAAATGAGATCTCTTGGCAAAATATCTGGTGTAGCTTCCACGATTCAACCATAACGAGGGAAAGCATGATTTTCAAATCTACAACTTCAAACAAACAAACCAAAATAATAGACATGATTTTCTCAGGCCACATGTAACATTAGATGAATTCATTAAAAATGTATGATATGTATGGATGACAGTTGATTACAGAGCAGAGGTACTTTTCTTTAATTCCAAATGGATAGATGGACTTTTGTCTTTATTACTATTATGTTGAGTTGTATTATTTGTTTACTGTGTTACTTCTGTCTGATTAATAGTTTCGACTTTACTTTGGGTACTGCAAGAAGAAATAATTAATAAATGATTTGCTAAAAATGTGAAAATAGGGTGAATTCAGGTCATTTGAGATACTTTTTGCCATTGAGGTGACTTCCTATGAAGGTACTAAATGATTAGTAAATGTTTAACCTTTAGATTGAGTACTGCAAAAACATGAACAAATAATTAATAAATGATTAGTAAAAATGTGTAAATAGTAGAAGTCTGCATACGTACCACAGCAAAAGACCAAATGTGTGATCTTTACAAACTGTGATTATGCGTTAATTAAAAGTGGGGTATGTGACTTTCTTTTTTGTCCATTTTTTCAAAATCACTTGAAATCCTATTCATAACCCACTTACAGCCACTAAGTTAGAAGCACTGAAATGAAAATTAATCAATTAAATCATCTATGGAACGGGCAGGACTCGAAAAACTCCAGCCAATCATTTCCAAGACCACCTAGAATCATTGGACAGTAAGTCCGTCAATCAAACTTGTACCATACCCCCACCCCCCTCGTGCACGTGCCGTGACCCCTTCGTGCGCATACTCAAAGCACATTGCTATGAATCCTGCTTTGAATTGAAGACCGCTGTACAGACGCCAGGGCTGAGTCTCACGCATATGAGTTTTCGCTCGTGCATGATTGCGCGTCCATATTCTTCGAATGGGTGGAGTCAGGGCCAGCGTTGGAGGAAAAAGGTTGGACCATTTGAGTTGTGTATTTTCAAAATCTGCCGGCCGTTTTGGAAATCCCGTACCCCATCTTTAATAATGTTAACATGAATAGTTTGTGTGAAGTGCTTAAAATGAAGCAGTTTTTTCAGGACATTTGTAAATGTAAAAAAGTTGAATCAAAGTGTAATTTCTTTTGAAATCATTTGTAATTTTTTTTTTTTTTTTTTTTGTGCATGATCATATGAATTCATTGACATTTGTAAGCATTTCATTTGACATTAAATAATGATCTGTTAATCACTATGCATCTTTAATAAGTTCATTAGTAAACATTAACAAGCACATTATCTCATATTTCTTGCGATGTGAATATATATTAATAATGATCTGTTAAGCATTATATAGTGTTTGTTAGTGATTTATTAATGAAAGCTATTATAAAGTGTTACTGGGCCAGGAGCAACCAGGGAGATGACTGATTGAGGTGGAGACGGTGGAGGTGGAGCCAAAGAGTCGAAGAGCCAGGGTGATGCTGAAGGTGTGGAGGGCCATGCTGGAGCTGCAGGCGTGCGTGACCAAGGTGAAGACGTGGGCTTAGCAGACTGGGGCAACGGTGGGAGTGAGGAACATGGTGGAACCGCAGGGAAAGAGGAGCCACCCCAGAAGGGTGGAGGGTCGAGACTAAGCTACTGACTGGGAAGTCCAAGGTGGATCCAGAGCGACAATGGACCAAGGTGGAGCCAGAGGAACGAGGGAGCCTGGCGAAGCCTTAGGGGTGACAGTCCAGGCTGGAGCCGAGGGAGTTTTGAGCCAAGGCGGAGCCGATAGGTCGGAAGGCCGAGGTGGAGTCCAGGGCCTCAAGGGTTGAGGTGGAGCTGTGGGATCGACTAGCTAAGGCGGAGCTGGAAAGCAGTTGACGGATCTGTGCAGCAGGGGCTTTTTACACAACACTGTTTTCAACTAAAAATATACAACTTTTTTTTGTGTTTTGGCCGTTTGTTTACACGACAACGGCGTTTTGGGTGCCTGAAAACGCAAACTTTTGAAAACGGGTTTCAGATTGCAATTTTTTTTTTTTTTTACGGTCTCCGTGTAAACAACAAAAAACGTGAATCTCTGAAGACGATGACGTCATCCACATGCGTATTATGTGTTCAGTCTGTAGTGTTTCATCTAAGGCTATGTTTACGCAAAATTGCCGTTGCATTATTACTTTTTATTCTGCGTTTAGACGAGCATTTTATGGGGGAAATCTGCGTGCATATGGTGACGCAAAAGTGTGTGAAATTCGATGTAGTATGCACTCCAGGCGGCTAGGTGGCAAAGTAAAGCACTGCCACACAACAACACCAATATCTGAGAATATTTTGTACAACTCCTCAGAAGACTCTAGTACGTTTATCAGAGCTTATAGGGCAACTTGGAGGTCCGACATATGGAAATAATCCGACATGTTGGTTGTTATGTTCCTGTACTGGCGCATGCCTGTGACGTAAACGTGCATGCGACGAGAGCCACCGTGAGCAGATTTGCGTTTTTACTGTTTAGATGGGAACGCGACGGTGGAGCGTTTTTAAGATTTCCACTCTGGAAGGTGGTTTAACTTTTTTGCGTTTTTGAGCCCCAAAAACGCCGTCGCCGTGTAAACGAAAGGCACATCTGATCAAATATTTTTACGTTTTCACCTGCGAGCGTTCTCGTGTAAACAGGGCATAATGGTCTGGCAGCAGAATAGAGCGTTTTTAGTTGTTTTCGCGGACCCGTGTGAAAGGGGATCGTTTTGACAATGTCTGTACATGGAAAACTCAAAGGAAAAACTTCTCAGTTTTAAGCAAATCGTTGTCGTGTAAAGGTTCCCTAAAACTAAACAAGACAGTGAAAACTAAACATGACCATGACAATCGTGATGTTTCCTGCACTATAAAAAGACTGTCTTAAA
This sequence comes from Semotilus atromaculatus, assembly GCA_031834385.1. Classification (NCBI taxonomy): domain Eukaryota; kingdom Metazoa; phylum Chordata; class Actinopteri; order Cypriniformes; family Leuciscidae; genus Semotilus; species Semotilus atromaculatus. The sequence goes on from JAULUF010000020.1 coordinate 14,061,578, forward strand.
TACTGTTTTAACTGTATACTTCATGTTACATCATTATAGAAATAAAATTGTCAGTTAGTTTGTCTATTTTCACTTTGCCAACGAAAATACATCCAAACTGTCACAATTGAAGAAAGCAGACACAATGGAATCAACTAGTCTTTTAATGATGATACGTCAGAGGATAACAACTCAGAAACGTAAGGCAACGTAAAGAATCCACACAGGTGACTTAACTTGATAATCAGTCTTTGTTTAAATCTTGCAGGTCTTCAGGACAGATAAGGATCCTGAGGCTGCCGAGCAGATGAAGAGGGTGAGGAAGAGGATGACAGACAAGACAGGTTGACAGGTAGGTAGTCAGATTAGTCACCGTAAATATGAGCAATGAGACCAGACAATGGTGTGAATGTGAGAGTGGTTTAAATAATAGATCTTGATTGGTGACACCAAGTGAAGATCGTATTCCTGGGAAAGGGAACCAGTGGAAGGAGCTGAGGAGTCTAGCACTGAGGGATTGGATGGAGTGGTGACATAAACGAAACCACAACAGAACAGGTACGTGGCAAACGAGCAGCACAGCTGTGTTTTGTTCTTAAATGAAGCAGTGTTTGAATTAATCAGTTGAGTGAATGATTTAGTGACTCGCTCATTAGCAAGTCGCTTCTTTCATTCCTGAAGGAATCTGTGAGCTTGTTTGAATTAATCAGTTGAGTGAATGATTCAGTGACTCAATGATTCATAAAGCTGCTTGTTTCGTTTACGAATGTATTAGTGTTTTTGAACAAATATCTGAATAAATGATTCACTAATAAAGTACAGTCACTTGCCACCAACTGTCATAATAAGGAAACCTGCTGAAAGGATCACTAAAACGGCGTTGTACAAATGTGCTTTTCGAGAAAAAAAAAAGAAAAAAAAATGTTCAGGAAACTTATATTTGAATATTGACAGTATATTTACTATTTAATTTTATTAATCCCATCTATCCATCAGTCCACCCTTCCATTTATCCCTCTGATTCCTCTAATTCAGCTCGACCTTTTACCTACTGCTATCTTTTATACCACCCGTGAACTTTCTTTTAATACCCTCTCATGCATGGAGTCATATTTCAGCTCTATATTCTGGAGAGTGTTTAATGATTTCCTAATGGTCTCTGATTTACATCATGGGCTGGACAGTCCTTTAATTTATCTTCCTCCACTCTTCTTGGAGAATGCTCGCATTTATGGGTAATGGCTGGGCTGCAATGCTTGATACTTACCTCCTAAGATGAATCCTTCCCAACACAGACCCGGGCATGTCGATTCTCCCTGCCCGTAATACGAGCTCTCAGCCTGGGGTGCACCTGTAGGCCCACCTGTAGGCATGTCTGTTAACTGCATCCCTTGCATAAGATTCAGTTTAGGTCATTTGCATTAGCTCTAGACATGTAAGATCAACGTGACTTCTGTTTTGGTCCTTTTGTCAAAATCCAGCGTAATTTGCACGCCGGGGAAAAACAACTTCAGCTGCGATAAAAGGGCTTATAATTAATTATTCATGTGGTTATAAATGTAGGAGCATGGGCTAATGGCCTATGTGGCATTATATAATAAAATACTATAATTATGTTTTAAGAATATTTTATAGTTCATTATACATGCCGGAAACCGATGATGAATTTCAGAATTATTGCAGACCATGAATTTCTTTATTTCCGTCTGTCCTTGCTCTATATAATCATTGCGGAAAATGTACTTTACAAAACCGTAATTAGAATATAATTGTTTTTAGGTCTAGATGGGCACAAGTGAATTAGAATTTGCTGAATCGTACCCAGATTTATTAGTTTTCCAGTTTTATAGGCTGCTCTTTTGACACAGCGACTCACGATATGCAGAGAATGTAATCTTGCGTGAAAATGACTATTAAGATTGTGTCAAAACAGTAATTTTTTTTTAGCCTCTCTTTCATAAGATTGCAAGTTAATACATCAGACTCAACAACAGAGCGGAGGGAAAAGACAGCGAAATGAACATGAGCTAAAATAGCACCCAGGGGAGACGTTCGTTCGACTCTGTTCTGCATTAACAAACTTGGCTGTTTCCGAATAAGAGAAGGAGGGGGAAGAGGAAGCTGTTTGAGATTCTGGAGGAGTAGTCCCTGCCATCACCTCCATCTTTCCACCGCTCTCCTCCGCCTGGCCAACCTGTGCCTTAAACACAAAGAGCATTATGCATGAGCCCCAGAAGGTCTCTGAACATGCTCCATCCTGCCACCCCTCTGCCCAACCTTCACACAATGTCACAGCCGTTCCTTTAAAAAAAACACTCCATTCCTACCATTCACATCACAGCGATGCAATTTACTGGGTTAACTTACCATCAGAATCTCAATTACATTTTCATGTCGAATGATCTATAGAAAAACATATTTCATTGTGTGATCAACTTTACTGTGGAACTATAATGCGTCTCAATAATAATAATAAAAAAGGTACAAAAACGTATTTTCATTGCACATGCTAAAAATACCATATTTTCCATATTTTTTCAACTATTTTCAGTCAGAAACTGCTAGTAAATTTAACCAATAAAAAATACAAATAAAAAAATCACAGTGATTTAAAAGTGACCTTTTTTTCTTTTCTTATTTTTTAAAGCCAGAAAGACTTGAATAGTATTTTATTTTATTTGCAACTTCGAAAAAATATATTTTTTTTACAGTCTATATAAAACAATATTAACACCGTATTACTGATGTTTAACAGACCATGATATTACCATTTTCTATTGTACATATTCAAAAAAGGCATTACATTTGTATATATGTCCCAAAAATACATAACTTTTCTTGTATGTATGTATATATATATATATAAACAGTATTACCATGATCACATATGTTAAAAAACAATGTATTTGGTTTGTTAGAATAAGTTCTCACAAAAGTTGCAGACAGAAACTCAACTTTCATTCCCCCACACTTTTCAGGTTTTACAAAGAGCAGTCATCACCAGATTCACAGTTTTATTCACTAACTGGCAAGCCTTCACATTTTTAATATATTCAAAATATTTAACACTGTCTCGAGAAATTCATCACTTAAAATATAATCACACATTGGTTTCCAGAATGAAATACTTCATGTCAAGTTGGAACTGAGACATATTATAATTGTTATACACACTTTATTTCACAGTCCTGTTCCTCATGTACATACTATGTATTTAATATAGTAATTAATAACTGGTAGTAACTAGGTACTAACCCCAAACCTATACTTCTAAACCTAACCTTAGCCCATGTAGTTACCTTATATTAACCAGATAACTTTCTTAGGTAACACAGTACACACAAGTGCACGTACTGTAAAATAAAGTGCAACCAATATTTTAATATACTTAATTAGTAATTAATTTAATTTATACATAAATTATTTCATGATTGATAAGTGAAAGTGTCAGTTTCAGTTACACAATCAATAGCATCAGATTTGAGGGGTCAAACTCCAGATATAATGAATATTCTATAAGAAGAAAAAAGTCATCCAGACCTTCCAAACAGCTGTCCTTGAGTGCTGCACTGAAGAAAAAATCAATAAGTAAAACTTACTTAATTTCCACTTAGTCAATGTAAGTTTATTTGGCAATACTCTGTTTCAAGTACATTTTACTCACTCTGTCTGTCATTTTTACTCAAACAATAGAACATGGAATTAAGCCAGGCTTTTGAATTATATGATTTACCTGGAAAAACCTACTATAAATAACACAGTAGATATCGAGTAGATGACATATCTACACAATATAAATGATGTAGTACCCACCTGAACTCAATACTTGGTACACAATACGCAATAACGGTAACATTTAATGGATCATTTTTCAGTATGAATGTGTCTTTTTAGAAAATGAACTCCAGATGTCATAAAACAGTAAGTTACTAAGCCTAACAAAAAACACCAACTATAGAGTAAATAAAGCTGGAAAACAGCAACAACAACAAAAAAGCAACCCCAATGCATGATTGGAACACCAGTATCCAAAAAGTTGAGTAGGTTTTACTTAATTTAATTAATAACGTTGATATTTATGCTTTGATTTCAAACTTCAACTGACTGCTAATATAGAATTTAGCACGTCAAACTCAGGGATATATATATTCAAAGGATAATCAAAGGGAGGAAACAAGAAACAGGTGTAGCAAATTAATCAAACAATGAATCACCAAACTAATACAAACATGAAAAACAAAGAAACAGAAAGGGAATACAGCAAACAATGCAAAACAAAGTCCATGAAAACGAAATTCAAGTTCAGACATAACGTGACACGCAGGGTGTCACTTTGAATTCAGAGGATCACTTGCGGTGTGTGTTCGAACAAATATTGGTTTTGTGTCAAGAATCCACTTGAAAGTTGGATATGTTAATCTCATTGCTAATGGCCCTCTGAAAGGTTTCTTAATATTCTCTCCTCAGCCCACTACAACAGAGCCTGTCTCCACAAGGTTAATTAGTTGCAGGTCCCCTGAGGGCCCATAAGTGATGAGAGCTTAAGATAGTGAAAGAGGTTCCTCGGCTCATAGCGACATAACAAGGTTAATGGGTCTCTTATCTTTCATCCATGCCAACCTGCACTACTGCCCACTTTGTCCACATGCTGAGCCTGGGAACTCCATGGTATTATAAATAATCATTTTTCCCCCCAATGCTACACCAGCCATTAAGTTACTTTGAGATGTACTATCATAAATAAGCATGCTCTTTTGTCTAGTTCTCAAACACTAAAGCAGCAGGTTCTGTGCTCTATAGCAAGAGCAACATCTGTTTTTGAAACAGATGATTTTCTCAATGTTCTTTTACTCAATGTGCAGTCTGTTCCACGAACAGCTGTTCCTCATTTAAACAAGGTGAATTACTTACTCAGAAAACAAAAAAGAAGATGCACATAAAAGGAAGATTACATATTTGGGTCAATGATGTGATCCTTTTTGTGAATTTTTTTTGTGATTTTTTTGTGAATTCATTCCATTATTAGAAATTGAAGACATATATACAGTGACTTGAATATGCATCTTCTATGTAGACTCAAACATGTCAGGATGATACAACTCACCTGACAGCATAATTATATGAAAAAAAAAAAAAAAAAAAAAAAGTAGAAGAATGAAATTATTGCAAAGAAAACTAATAAATATTTCTTATTTAAAGAACTTTTGTTGTCACACTTATACACTCCTTTGTTATCTCTCTCTCTCTCTCTCTCTCTCTCTATATATATATATATATATATATATATATATATATATATATATATATATACATATGAGATGTGAAACGTGACACACACAGACACACGCACACACACACATACATATATGTATATATATATGGATCTTTTTTCTGGAGAACCTATGGTCAGTCAGCAAATATAAGAGAATATAAGAGTGACAACAAAAGTCAAAAACGTACTCTATTAAATCTGAATCGGGTGATCACGTGTTGTCATTCAGTTGTCACTCATTTTGGTCACATGACATTGTATCTCCCAGCATGTGACGATGTTTAAATTTATCTCTCTATTTTCTGGGTACGTTTACACGACAACGATATGCTTAAAACGGAGACGTTTTTCCCTTGAATTACAGACGACACTGTTGTCAAGCCGATCCCCATTCACACGGATCTGCGAAAACGACTAAAAACCCTGCATTCTGCTCCCAGACCATTAGATGGCGATGAAACATTATAGATTGAACATGTAATACGCATGTGCATGATGTCATCGTTTTCTGAGATTCGCGGTTTTGTTGTTTACACAGAGACGTTTACTTTGAAATCTGTTTTCAAAAGTTTGCGTTTTCAGGCAACAAAAACACTGTTGTCGTGTAAATGAACGGCCATTTCTGACTTCTTTAAAGGTACAATATGCAACATTTTTGCATTAAAATATCCCAAAATCACAAGGCCAGTGTTATATATTTTGTTAAGTTGATATCTTACAATATTCAAAATGTTTCCAACTATTTTTAAATCATGAGAAAACGATTTTAACAGTCAATGGCGTCATATCCGTGTTACCCTCGGTTTCCGCCGTCTATGGTTTCCGCTCGTACTACCATAGTAACCACGGCGACAGACGTGGACAACTGTGTTATGCCTATAGCAGGACGCTCACGCTGTTGTTGTTTTTGGTCAAACATTATGGACCATGGCAAGCAGACTTTGAGACAAAAAGAGGACTAAAACGAAGATCAATCTTTCGAGATGCCGAGAGCTCCACGTCCGCGACTAACTTGGACTTGACAGAGCTTAACGAGTCACGACTTGACAGCGACACCGCTCTTGCACATACTTTATTAGACAGGTGAGCAAATGTGCATAAGATAAATCAATGTTATATAGCTCAACATGATGAAATGTTAGAATATGAGTAATTCAGCACTTATTATAGATATATGTACACTGTAAAAAATAAATAGTTGAGAAAACGTAAAAATATAAGGCAACTTGATGCAGTAAGACTTTTGCGTTGTCTCAACAATTATTTTTTATTTCTTCTCAGTAATAATACTTTGTTTAGCCAACGTAAATTTGTTTGTTCATACAATTTTGATTGTCGTATTTTGCAAATAAATACATTCTTATCACAGCAACTGAAACAACCATTACTATTTTTGAGATAATTCAATTTTTTCTGTTTTCTAGATGTAAAAAGTTGAATTGGTAAAATAAAGCGTCAGCACAGTGATTTTACATCTATTTACAAATGACAAACATGGACTTATTCCTTTATCAGTTTATTTCAGTTGTAAACACATGCACATTGTAATCATTTCTTTAAGAACATATGAAATGTTATATGAATGCATTTAGAGTAAAACTGTCCATTTAATACATTGTATAAAACTTTAATTTCATTTAATTTTACTATCCCTTTAATGAACAAATACAACAAAAAATAAAATCATAGACAAACAAGTCATTCAATGCTAGATCCATAAACATTAAAACAATATTAAACTGCACTGAATTGCTTAAGAATGAAAAAAAAGTATCATGCAATCTGGTTTTGTGATTTACTAGCAATTCCAACCTTTTTTTTACTTCGCAGCATAAATGATTGCATTTATTTTAGACTAAACAGTTTAAAAACAGTCTTCAACTAAACTGTTGAAGGATTATCAGTAAGAGAGTGCTTGAAATTGTTTTAGCAAAAATTACGAACAGCAACAAAAAAGTTTCCACAACACAATGTTGGTTTCTAAATTCAACACCAAGTCAAGGTTTTTAAATATGAATGTATTTGGAGTAAAACTGTCCATTTAATACATTGTATAAAACTTGTTTGTAACCAACAATAGAATACGTGGAAACTTGATCAACAGACACAAATTATGCCTCTCTAACATCCATTTGTTCAGGGTGCATCCACACTCAAGATTTTGTATTGTTTGTCTTTGTAAATTTTATCACTGGTGTGGGAATATCTTTTCTCCAATAATTAAAGCAGTTTGTTTTTAAGAGAAAGCACACGTTGGGTGCTTCCAGACCCAAGCTCCATGAACAAGTTTTGAATGGCATCGAAAGTGTACTTGAGGTTTTTTGGATATGAGAAGTTTAGAGCATAGAGAAGGCCAAACAGGTATGCCAAAGCAGTAGAGGTATCCGGGACATCTTCCAGAACAACAACCTCCTCCAGAACAACAGCAATATTCTGGATCATGGGTAATGATGTTGTTTGGTCGTTGTCTTCCATCACATAAATAATGCCAACAGAGACCCCCTTTGTCCCATCTTCAGTTTCCTGTGACAAACACAATAAAAATATATTTTTTAGTTCTATGTTGTTAGTAATAAAAAAAAGAAAAAAGCAAGAGGCATTTGACTGTTTTAAGAGCATGAACATGCATTAGAAAAAATAAATAAAATAAGGACTATCGCATGCGCATGCGAAACGTATCTCGCGCGCACGCGATAGTTTCTCCTGGGCACGCGATACTTTTCTCGTGCGCACGCATTACATCTTCCGGTGTGTACAATTTGAGTCACTAGCCGTTTCTCAATATGCGTACTTGTCTGTACTTGTGTTCTTGTGGACTTGTGAAACGTCATCAGTAGCGGCCCAAGTACCATTCCAATTCAAAGTTCACATCTAGCCAAGTTCACTTCAAATCCCCGGATGTGTTCTTGATCCGCCCCGTTTACCGAGGATGCATCGAGAGGTGACTTGTGTGGACTTGAGACAGCCAGGTAACCCAGAATGCACCTCGCACCAACCCGCAAGCGTCAATAGGAGAGGAGAAAATCCGCGAAATATCAAAATACTACTGTTATTGAGTCATGACTAGGGATGGGCATTCGATTAAATTTTCTTAGTCGATCGTCGGGAGAATTAACGATCGACTATCGATTAATCATTAATATTTTTTATATATTAAAATTAATTATTTATTTAACTTTTTATAAATTAAAAATGCAATGAAAATACAAAAATAGAGCGTGTTTTTCCTCGATGAGATCTTTATTACAAGATGATCAACTTAGCAGTTAAACTGGACATTCGGCTAAACTTGAAGATATACAGTATGCGCTGCGGTGCTCTAGTCTAAAGCAACGGAACCTGCAGCTGCGAGTTGGCGTTCTCAAACAGAGACCCGATCGTTTGTTCCAAAATAATAATAAAAAACATGTTAAACAATAACTTAACCAAAAACATAATACTACTCAAAATGTAACTCAAAACTATCCAAGGCACGGAGTCAAGAAAGAGTGTGAGAGAGATTAGCCTACAACAAATAGGCTACTTAACAAAGCCTCATAAAAAATAACTAGTAACTCACATACAACTTCTGCACCAGTCTACTGATTTTTGTTGAGAAAGATAAGCATGTTGATGACATGAACTGGGGTCAGACGCGACCACAACCTGTCAAGCCTTGTTTATACTTTCGCCTGGCTCTGCAGCGCGAGTCTCCACAAACAGACGAGGCGTTTATACTCGATGCGCTCGCCTGTGAAACACCTAATACCGCAATGAAGTCACTTTTGCCGCGCGCACATTCGTGCTCGTGCGGACGCGTCGAGTGTAAACAAACTCTTCAGTCCAGCCGCCGAAAACACCCGCTCTGAGGGGACTGACGTTGCCGGGATGCACAGGTACCTCCGCGCTAACTTGACCAGCCCGGGGAACATTATTCCGTTCACAGTGGTGCAATCCAGCGGTTCATTGCTTCAAGGCTCACACTACGCAACTCAACCATATTAGTTTAATCGATAACAAATTAACATGATCGACTAAATTCTTAACGATCAATAATCGATCGTCGATTAATCATGCCCATCCCTAGTCATGACATTTTATTTTAAGAGTGTTTCAGGCGAGAATGTGGTTGTTTAAATCTCAAATCTGTAGTTTATTTATAAAGATAGCGCCTATCTGAAAAATGCATCTGATGTTTTCGGAGTTCTGACACCCTATGGTCTAAGGGTGGTGACCATAGACCTCCATTATATGACTGACAGACAAGAACGGTTTGACATAAAAATATAAAAATTGAAAATACTGCGGAAACAAAGACACCTACATCTTAGATGCCCTTGAGGTAAGCTAAAACATACCAAAAATGTATTTCAAAGTGAACTATCCCTTTAAATGCGTTCACCACACATGGTTTTAAGTGTAATTGATCAATAAAAATCTTTTTTGACCAGAACATTGTTTGGATTGTCTTTCGATGTGCAGTTATTCTGAAGTTGCATTATAATATTATTACCTATAGATTTATATACTGTAATAACTACATATTATATAGTTATAATATCATTAATAATTTTAAAATTACAATGTTTTGCAATAATGTATCAATATATTACAGTACAATACCGTATTAATTACAACAAAAGCAGACAAAAATGACAAAATACAGTACAATACTGTTTACTAGTTTACAGTACTGTTCGTGTGTACTGTAAATTGAATTACAGTACAGTTGCTGTAAATCGAAATACAGTACCTTGCTGGCAACCTTGCTGCCAGTACTGTACTGTAAAATTACAAGAAAATTGTTAATAGTGTGAACTAACCCTTTTAGCCTTTTAAAGTCTTTGATACATACTTTACACTTCTTGAACAGCTCTGCTGGGTTCTCACGAAGAAACAGAGGAAGGCCTTCCAAAGCAGCAGTCCTCCTGTGATTCACTATGTCTGTCGTCTTGATAAACAAAACAAACCACCGAGTAGCCAAAGTATGAAAACTGTATTTATCATCAGCCAAAGTATGCTAATATACTGTAGATAAAAACATCAAAACACTGAAATTGAACTTACCCTTTCGTCCAGTCTTTCTAGGAGCACATCCATGTCCGGTCCGAAAGCCCCTTTTCTGGCTCTGTAAAGTTTCAGGAGCTTAGGTGTGTACATGTCAATGGCAGTCATGAAGACTCCCAGAAGGTCTTTGTTTGTGATTCTGAAAAACTCCTCACAAATCTGTTAATAAACAAATTAATTGTATTAATGAAACTGTTAAAAAACAATGAGTACACATTATTTACTCTGATCTGAACACCAACTAAGAAAGCAAAAAAAAAAAAAAAAAAAAAATATATATATATATATATAATTACCTGTTCTTGATAAAAGAGTGCAGGCCACCTCTCCTGAACCTCCAGAATCATTGGTTGCTCTTGGACCACTTCTTTTCTCCTGAGGGAAAATGTTAGTTCCATTTTTTCACTTACGGCTGCCATGTTCCTCCTGGCCTTTTTTGTTTCATCCACCAATAAAAGTCTTTGCTCTTCAAGTGAAGTGTCAGTGTGGTTGCAAGGATGTTCTGGGATATGATTGACTTCTCCACGCTTTGCCTTCTTCAGGGTGAATGCATTTCCATCATCTTTTCGCTTTCTGTTCACACTGACTTCATTGCAACCTGCCACTCGTAACTTTGCCCGATAATTGTTTAGTTTGTTCTTTATGCTGATCAACCATCCCTCATAACCCTTTCCTTTGCCGGGCTCCTTAAGGCAAGGGTACTTGGAAATCAGTGCAGATGCAATGGATTCAATTTCCTGATTGTCAGGATATGCCTTTATGTCAAAAACAGCCTGCACAACTTTGTCAAGAACCTCAATTTTTATGTCTCTAGTCACATCAATGCCTATTTTTGTTTTTTCATACGTCTCATTCCCTCGTCGTAGCTTTAGCTCAACATCAAAGGAGAGAGTTGGTATGGGGAATGGCAAAGGCCATTCTGAGGCAGTGCGTAAATACCTTTGTGCAGAGACTGTGGGGCTGTGGGAGGATGCTTCAGAGGAGTCGGGACCAGCAGGATCAAGAGATGAGATGGATGATAGGCTGTTGGTTTCATGAAGTGAAGACCTGGACCACTGAACATGCAAGACTGCTCTTTCACTGGGCAATTCTGAAATCTCAGACAGGTTGCAAAGCGCATTCCCAAAATCAGGGTCCTCAAATTGAAGAAAAAACTGTCCTTGTAGTTGCAACTTCTCTTGAAGAATACTGATCAGAGAGTCCACTGATTCAGGCACTTCAGGAAGCTTAACTCGCCGGGCTTCAGTTGAGGAAATGATGACTCGCAGTAGTAAAGCCTGTAAATCAAGAAGAATCCAGTTTCAATTGTTTTGTTTATTTATTTATTTTATCATTATTAAGTTAAAAGAAGTTGCCACATACCATTATATGCACATTCAGTGCTGCAGATATGTCCTCAGGGTCACAAACACTTTCTCTCCAAAACTGTATGGAATCAAAGGGTGATAATCATTTAAGTCACCAGGATCAAGGACAACCATGTCAGGATAGTTGCTTTCAACAAGTTCGTAAGATCTCAAATGCTCTATATACCAGGTTGAGAGTCTTTTTGATATAAATGACACATTGGCAGAACAGAGCAATATGCTCACTATCTTGAAGAACTCAGGCTGTCCATTGCAGTGTCCTGCAGAAATGACCATGTTCTTAGCATACTGAGTTCCATGGAGACAAACATCTTTGGACAGCGATACAGTGTGCAAATGTGGGAACTTCCTTTGTACAGCACACCTCAGTGTTGCATCCAACAATGATATGCAAACCACATCCACTTTTTCAACATACAACTCTGATTTTAAAAGGCTTTGTGCATCCAAATGGTAGGCAATCATCTGTTGATGTTTCATGGAAAGAGTAAGAAGCACATTTTTCATGTTGTGAGTATCACGCACAACCTTCTTAAAGAAAGAGTGCTTGGACTCAAATCGCATAGTCCACAAACTCACCAAAGGTCCAAAACATCTTGTTAGTTCCGGGTAGTGTTCGATAAAGTGGTGCTTCGGCTTTAATTTAAGGTCCGGAAAAGTGGAGATAAGAAGCAAGCGGTGGTCTGCCAATTTAAATGACAGATAACACAGAGTTTCCTCAGAGAGACTGTTTGACAAAACAATTTCAACAATCTCTTTTAGATCCATTAATATATCCCATGATGGCTCATGTTCTGGGATGGAATTCCCAATCATGAGAGGAAGTAACCGCAGCAAAGTCCAGTTTTCATGTCCATTCCCTCCAATTGACCCTTTAGCAAGGCCTGATTTTAGAATCGTCTTTGGTTTGTTGACCTTGTCGAAGTGCTTGTAAGGAAATGATCTAATGGAGTGATTTAGTCTTTCAAGAGTAATGAAACCTTTCGCAATCAAATCTCTGAAGCACCAAGATAATTCCACCGGTATGACCCCTTCAAAGAAATCATGTAAAATGTCCGGGGGAAATCCAGTAACTGGATGAAAGAATCTTAAGTGTTTACTCAATACACATTCACTCTTTATACCATTAACACTCTGGAGAATGTCACTCTGCTTAAGCTGTTCCACAAACAGATCATGCTGATCAACAGTCCTCAAAGGGAAGTCACTAGCTTTGACAGTTGCGATTTGATCGCGACTAATCAAACAGAATCGACAGAACTTATCTATATTAAAATTTTCTTGGTGGCCTGCAAGACTGTGCGCTCCAAGATTATCTGCGCACACACAAAATACGGTTGATTTCACGGGATGGCCTAAAGCTTCCACAAACACACCATCTTGCTCCAGAGTTTTTAACTCTTTTATCAAAGGTTCCAGAAATTTGTCATATCCAAATCTCTTAACATCAACACTTTTTCCTAAAACAGCTAACTGGATTGACGTTAAAGTAGATCTATACTTTGCAGGTAGATTTAAAATAAACCAGTACACAGCAGTGTTTTTGTGAATTTTTCTTGATGTGCCTAAAGGGTTGCAAATTTCAAACTCATCTATATAAAAAGCTAAGGATAGAGTACCCTTTTCTACTGTAGCACATCCACTTTCCCTGTAGTACTTTCCATCTTGAAATGAACTGTAGTGTCCGGGTAAGTGTTCATGTGTGAACTCAATTTTATCTATAAAACTGTCTTGATTTAACAAGGTTTTAAGCACCCGAATGACTGGCACATGAACAAAGACTTCTTTGTGAGCATGTGCATAAAGATATTCTGTAGGTTCAATTATACAGAAGTTCTCTTTGAAGTATACATTTCTTCTATAGTCAGTAGACAAAGTACCTTTTTCTGATATGGCTGCGAAAAGAGGATTTGTCAGAAATAAAGAATCTGAAATTTCTTTGACTATGGTACTATCAATTCTAATGTTGTGCTTTGTGAGAATCGATTCTATATCATTTAGGGCATGTGATTTGGATAGTGACAAAATACTTTTAAGTTCCTCAACTATTTTCTGAGTAGCATTTTTTGAGACATGCAACACAGTTTGCATACATAATAAAAGCGAAGCAATCTTGCGTTCAAGTGTCTGAGTATTTACATCTTCGAATGGTTCAATTCTATCCTCTTCACAAAATTCAGTTTCTAAAGTGTTCTGTGAGGTACACGGCACTTCATTATCAACACTTTCTGAGAGAGTTTGTATCGCAGTTCGAAAGTCCTTAAGTGTATGATTTCTGTGATTTCTGCTCCTATGAGAGCTGAAGGTTGGTCGACTGTTTGTTTTAAATACACATCCTTTAAAGGGACACTGAACTGTTTCTCTGCATTTAAGATGATTTAAAAGATGAGTAAAAAAAATTTTCTCATTACAAATCTCTCGGAATTCACACAATTCACAATTGAATGTTGAAAGTTCTTGACTGACCCTGTCACGGATGGGGTGCGATTTAGATAGGTGGGATCTTAAAGCACCTGCAGTTCTGAAGACACAAACACAGTTGGTATGAATGCAAGGCCAGTTGGAAAGTCTTTGGTGATGCAGCTGATAGTGCTTCAGAAGGACATCCTCTTTTGAACTGCTGAATTTGCACCTTTTACACTGCATTAAGTGTTTGATTCATCCTGTAAAATAGAAAATGATCAATTAGAACCTTAAATTGTGAGATTCACAACCATATATTAATTAAAATGATTATAAAAAATCAATTTAAAATGTAATGCATTTAAGAGCAATATTCTACATGTTAAAAAATATATATATCTTTATGTCCCCATATTTACATGATGTACAAAGGCAACTCTGAATATTTTATATAAGAATTAACTGTTCTAGGCTACATGGCTATGTGCATGTATGAAATTTCAACGATGAAACTGCACATAGAAATGGCTACCATGCATTGTATGTGAGGCTTACACAATAAACATTTAAATTACACGTCCATTCAGACGCGAGAGAGAGCTCAATTCAGAACTCGCGTGCTGTGATGATGAAGTTATAACGTTAACTTAGCTTTCTAGTGCATGGTCGGCTGCAGCTTCGGTGTGTGCTCGCAAAAAAACGGACAGAGCTCACTTTTGCATAGTCACTCTTATTGAGATCGATCCATATGTCAGCTCTTCTCTTTCTCCCAGACTTTTAACTTTATATTTGTTAACGTTTTATAAGACTTGCAGCTGCCCTGTCCGTTCGCATCTAACGTTAACCTTAACACAAACGCAGGACATATTCTGACTAGGCTATGTCTCCCCAAATCGTCCATATCTAACATTTTCTTCTAGTTTTTGTTCGTTAACAAAAATTCAAAAGATTTTCGTCATAGTTTTCCTCTGTTTTAAACCATAATATCGTCTCGTTTTCGTATGTGAAAATAATGTCGGTGACGAACGTCAAGGAAATCAACACTGAATAACACACTTTCAGCACGGTAATATACGATTCATTGCATGCATGGAATTAAAGTAATCTTAATACTCACTTGTAGCCGTAGGACAATGTGGAAGAGTTAAGATGAGCAAACTCCGACATGCCACCGATAAAATGAGAGGATAAAAGCACAAAATGGAGAACAGGAGAAGGGAAATCCCGTGCATTTGGCGCGAAGTTCTTGCGCACTACGCATGCGCACACATTTAGATCTTGGCATTGCCGTTCAACATAAAAAAGATTATTCAGAAAACTTTGTTTAACATGTTGTTGTGACATTTTGGAGAATTTTGTTGGATTAACATGTATTTTTATGTAGATTCACAGTTATTCACAATTTCTAATATATGTGACTCAAAAAGCACAGTATGCTGGATAAATGGCAATTTTATTTTTTACAGTGTATTGATATATGTCTCTCATTAACAATCGCGACCTGCTTCATACCACTGTAATGTTAAAAAACATGAATGTTTTCACTCATCCATAAACATTATTAGATCCATCAGCAAGTCCCATCATTCAGCTCGTCACTGCGTCATAAACCTACGCCTTTGTTATTGAAAGAGGTTAGCGACCCCTAGCGGCGAATTGTTTTCGCATATTGTACCTTTACAATTTTTCTCAATTGCTTAAACACTATAACCAGGCTTTTGAACAAAAATTTCAAACCCATAATGCCATTTATCAAAAAGCACACCCATTTCACTAAACTATAAACACTATTCCCTGTTTTGACACATGAGTCAGAATTGTTGAACTGTCACTGCAAAACTCTACACACAAATCCCTTAATTTCTCATTGCCTCCTAGACCATGTGATCATTTAGAAAGCACTAGTATTCAATATTGTTCACTCAAGTCAGCACAACTTCAGCTCAGTTAGCACACAATTACCCAGATCAAAACACTAAGAGTCAAAACACACATCAATCAAATCTTTCAATAGACAAAAGGGCCCGAATCAGTTTGAGTTTTGGAACAATGGATCCAGAAAGACATGAAGGAAGAGGTCGAGAAGGAGGAGGAGGAGGAGGAGGAAGGGCAAGGCCAAGGCCAAAGGGAAGGGCAAGGGGAAGGGGAAGGACAAGAAGACAAGCAGTCTTGGATGAAATTCAAGCCACTTTAGTTGACCATGTCTTTGTCAATGGTATGACTATGAGGTCAGATTTGAGTGCTTCACCGTCGACTCCATCATCAGAACCTTCAGGGAGGTGTGGTGCCAAAGAAATTTCTATCACTGAATAAGAGACAAACATTTTCAATTGTCTTTGATGAGGTTTATTTTCTTGCAGGAAAAGGCCAGCAGTTGTACAGTCACACAGAGTGGCTGCAGAGTGTGACAGTGAAGGAGGGCATCCTTTCTACTTCAGTGGAACTACTACAGTCTTGAGTCCCAGAATGTTATCTTTCTAGGCCAATGATGGTATTTCAACCATATGTGGAACATTCTTAGACTTGTTCATCATATTGCATCCTTGAGTGGAGGCCCTCCTGTCACGTACCAACACTCTTTACCATTCCAATACAACTCCATATTAGAATAAGGCTTGTGTGTGCTCTTTTACTGTCATATGATGGTCACACACATCTTACGTATGTAAATATAAAACATTTTTTAGAGGAGAGAGTAAAAAAAAGAAGAAGAGTACAAATCCATTGGTTATGTCTTTTGTCTTCATCATGTGAAAAGGTTTGTGAAGGGGGGGAACCACAAGCAACATAACTTACCAGTTTTGGAAATGTTGTTTTGAATTTATTGCACCAGTGTGTTAGACTATGTTGTAGTGTGTGTGATTTTGAGGGCTTGTCTGAGGGCAAAGTTTGGTTTTTCAGCAAGAGTGAATAGTTTTGAGTGTAGAGCTTCATTTTGACCCGAAAATAGGATGTTTGGGGAATTGGGTGAGACGTTCTGGATTTGTGTTTACTGTTTTGAGAATACGAGGTATAGTTTCAAGAAATGTGTTTAAGCAATCGAGAAAAACTGTAATACCTTTATTAAAGGTTTCTTCAATCCTTCAAACATCAGGGTCAGAGTATTATTCATCTCTGCCAGAGGAGTACATGTATAGTAAATTATTATAAAGTAAATTATTCCAATGACTAAGCTGAGAACCTGAAGCATGAGTGATATTTTAGCCCTCCGTCATGTTTATTATGTATGTATACCACACACACAGGGGCCTTGAGTAAACAACATCCCCACAGATACTCCCTTTTCCTCTTTAAAATTCCAGATCAGTGTTCGAATTATACCAAAGCTTCTGGGTGCTACATAAAATCATTCACAGAGTCATTCACTGTCATATACTGTTGTTCTGCTAGGATTACTAAACTCATAACTACTAAACTAGTTTGCACAAAAGCAATAATGTACATTTAGAACTGGGAGGGTGATGGTAAGATGGAGAGATGGTATGCTTTGTTAAGTGGAGCAGAAATGGTCAGAATTTGAAAGTGTGATAAAGGTAAGTGTGCAAAGCTTGAGCATAAGTTGTGTATATTGTTGGATCCTCATGTGCACTTCTAAGCTTTCATTTGTGCTTTCAACACAGGGGAATGTGCAAGACAGTAGGTGATGTGCTCTGTAGAAGCTTTGAAGTCTATGATTTGAATATTGTTTCAATGAATGAAATTATGTTTACTGCACAGGAGTCAGTAAAAAAGAAATTGAGCTACAGAGATGCTAATGACATTCGTTTGATTCAGTTAAGTCTTTAAAACTTGTGACAATCCATCCAAGAAGGACGTGTAAATATAATTGAATCTTACTACCAAATCTTGGGGTCAGTAAGATTTTTTTAGTTTTTAGTCAAAAGGCAATGCGAGACTAAATGGAAACCGAGAAATTGGATGTTGAACAGCACGTCTGAGTCACATCAACAAAAAGCAATATACCCATTCTGCACATTGTGCCTTTTGAATTCTCCTGTGGGTATGTGTTTAGCAGCTCTGCCATGGTAAAGATTGAATTTGTTTACATGGATTGGCAGGCCTATAATACTTCTATGCAGCTGGTTGAACCATTGGTGTTGAATATAAATGCACGCTGCTCTTGCATACGATACACTGCCGTATTAAATCACATCTAGTGGCTGAACAGGAGTTTGAAATCAATGCCCTGGCGGCAATGAGAGTGATTTAACATGCTCTTCTGAAAGATCTGGCAACGGAGATTAATGATCGTGTGACATCGTCACTGCATTCAACATCAGTCGGTCGTATTCGTTTTGTCCTTTCAGAATGAGCTCAGAAACAGAGGTATGAAAGGACTGTTATCCATGCTTGGAATCTCAAGTCAGTGTTGATCTCGTCAACGAATGAACTGACCAAAATGTCTGTTGACAAAAGTGTTTTCTGTGATTGGATCATTTGACCGCATTAAAATCAGTGTGAAACGTAAGCTGTGATCGTCTTTTCTTCCCTATTGTGAAGTATATCCGAGCTTCTCGAACAAGAAAAAATTTTGGGCGGGACTTGTTTTTGTTCATCGGGAATTGATTGGATAGTATGCTGTGATGTCATGCGAGTGACAGGTTGCCCTGCCCTCACACCAGTAATCATGAGAAGAGATCATAGAAGAGATGTTGTTTTGATTAAATATTATGATGTGCACAGATCAATAATTTCTAAGAAAATTATGCAATATTCAATAAAAATACGAATTGCCCATTTTGATTTCGTGACTCTAAAATTTAGCAAGGTGTGAAAAGCAATATCCTTAACAATCTCTAAAGATGATTCAAGTTAGAACCAATTTTCTTTTTTGTGAATTGTTGGTGAATTCATAAGAATTCGTACAATCTCATAATACATTTTTGTAAGATCTGCTTACGGTTGGGCTTAGCGTTCAAATCAAATCAAATCATACAAATCCAGCACCAATTTGCGCATTTGAGAGAGAGCACAAAAGTTTTGCAAGCAAATGCAAGGTCTCTCAGGGAAACATAACAATTTTGTGAAAGAACGCAAAAGCAAATTTAATTAAAAAAATTATTTTTTTAAATTCACATCACCATGTCCACTTAGGAGCTCTGTAGTTTTCTCATGAAATTGGGTTTGGATAAATTATAAATAATCTCTAAAGCATGAAGAATTCTCAATACAATAACTTGTCTAAAATACTTCAGCATGCATATTATTTCAGGTGCTCTCACACCAAGGACTTGCTTTATTTTTATGTTCATAAATCTCTTATGTACTTGATACACATTTAAATAAATAAATGTTTACTTACTTTTTTTTAAATGTTTGAAATGTTTATTTTCAAATTAGTCTGTCACAGTTTGACACATTCCATCATTTTCTAATTTTATTACATATTCTTCTTAGTACATTATCCTATTTTATGTTATTTATACATTTATAGTGATTTCATTTTAAATGAAATCTAAGTTATGCCATTTTAAAATAAATGGATTAAAAGTATAACAAAAAAATATATATCATCATATAATAATACAAATATTATATTACTAAAATGAATATATGATAAAGGACAAGTTGTTCAAAGTAAAACATGAAAAAATAATATGATATATAAGTAAAAATGTGAAAATTGTCAATGAGAGGGGTGTGATTTTCCCCTCAAATTGCGAGTTTATGCTTTCTACTAGGTCTGAGCTGTTGACTCAGCAGTTGCATGCATTCATTCAGCTCTTTGCATTGCGTTTTCATGAATAAAAAAACAAGGCTTTCTTACAGCCGTCTAATGCCACAAAAACTGGTGAGCAAACATGTCATGAAATTGAATGTGAACTCAAGGCCGTTTGCAGATTATAACTGCGTTTTATATACACGCAGTACCTCAGAAATATTCACAGCCCTCGGTGCTAACTCTGGTAATACTCTAAAAGAAAAATCACCACGGCATTAAAAGGAACCACATCCCGCGCACAGATGGAGTGTGCCACCGCTTCCCATTCCTTTTAGTGGGAGACGTACTGCCAGCATAGTAAAATTAAATGGCCTTATTTGCATTGAGCTGGAGGAGAATAGCTTTTAAAGTGGGTTAGGGTGAAGGGGAGCAGAAAAGACTTCAGAACCGGTTTGTGGAGGAAAAAGAGAGAGACAGAAAGAGGTAAGAGGCTTAGCGTGCTTCGGGGCTTCGGTGTTTGGAGAACCAGACTGTGAAAGGAAGGGAAATTAGGCATCACTCGCTCTCTTTCCCTCTTTCTCCTTTAGCTAATGAGGCCAATAGTTCCTATAGCTGTCAGAGTCACACTGATGTCCAATGAGGGGGCCAGATGTTCTCGCTTTCCCAGTGTGTATGCATGCATACCTGCGCGCAGGAGTTACACACATTGATCATCAGAGGCTCATGCAGGAAAGCTTTGTTGGCTCCAACTGGGCTGCTTGTATAAGAAAAGATGGAACGGGCCCCATCGTCCTCAGGCAGGCATTGGCTTTGGATATTTGATGCTTTTAGGTCCAGATGATGAGGAACTGAATGCAGAAACTACTACTTATGAAAGAATTCACAAGCTCTTGCACCCCTCACTCATAGTGTTGAAAGCAAAGGAGGTGTTATCACTGCACCGCAACATCTGGGGCTTTCACGTCTCGAGGGAAGTTGGACATGAAATACATTACAAAAAGAACGTAGCTGGAAGATTCTCGAACAAGAAAAAGACTGTAGAAACATTTGAAACAGAGCCTGTGCTTGCAACACCGCAGTCTTAGAATGACACTGGATCTGGAACAATAGCCCGAAACGAAGGCAACCGTGAGGTCCGACCGCTGTACTGGAAAAGTTAGCGTTCTGAACACTTTCGAATTTAAATTACAAAAAGCGTCTGTGGAAAATGTGACCGCACCGCAGCATAAATGTTTGTATAAGCCCTGCTTATCAATGCGGCATGAGAAGCAAAAAGCTTTGTTCGGTGGGCTGAGGAGAATCCTCGTCCTTTATTAAACATCTAAGTTCAGGTCAGCTTCATTATCATAATACAGAGCTCTTATACCATGAAACAAACATCCTCCCTCAAAAAGACAGCTTGGTCGACAGATTGGGATATTGTGCCTTGTGTGCAAGTTTTGTTTGTGTACGACGGCTGGATTTTAAAAAGGTGAAAGGTAAAGAATACTAAAGACAAAGAAAATATGGATCTATTCCCATTAAAAAGTAGCTGGAAAAAGATGGGCAAGCACAAAGTCTAAGAATGAAATATAGGTAGTTGGGGAAATAAATCAACCTAGGCTCATAAACACAGTTTCCAGAATGAACACAATATGCAGTAAAACACCAACAACTTTTATTCCTTTTAACATAAAATTTGTGATTAGTTTATTTTCAGAGTTATTTTCACACAGTTCCTTGCACATACTATTGTATGACCTTAAAACACTTTTATATTAGTACATGCTTCGTAAACTAATACATTTTCAGGTTTGCATCACATAACCAGCTCTCTATATAACTTTTCTGACATATAAACTTGCTCCGTAGCTCACCTGGTTCAGCTTTACACTGATTAATATATATATATTTATTCAAATGTGGAGTCGAAATCACAATAAAAGAGCTCAAAGACTTGTAGGAGCAATCTAAAATGGCATGGTTGCTTTGTTTTTTTTAAATATAATGCTTTTTGGTTAGGTTTAGAATAAGGTTTAATGTTGGCGGTGTACATTATATTCAAACAATTGAATATACAAAAACTGGGACTTTTCTAAAACACTTATTAAATCACTTTTTAGCTCACGCACACAATCATTCACGACAGACAGTCTTCCAGCAGGCACACTAAAGATCTTGGTTAAAAAAAGAATTAAGAAAATAAAGCAAAGAAGAAACAAAAGTCCATAAAAAAAGGTCTCTGATCATCTACCAGACCATATCCAGTGAATGTTTGGGCTTCCCAAATTAAACTTTTTTGCCACTCAACTTTTTGCCTTCTAAACTACCAAAAACAACCAACAAAATAAAACATTGCCAGATTCACGTTCATCTGTTTCGGATAAAACTGAACTAGCATTTCACTTTGCAAGTGTCGTGAGACATGCAAGAATCAAAAATTTTTACAGAAATGTCGTCAATGTCGTTACAACATTGTTTGAAATAAATGAACGCTTTTAAAAAAAATGGCTTTCCTGCCATTGCAAAATGTCGATATGTCCTGAGCTGCATGTTTTGGTTTGAATTTATTGATGGGGCAGAGCCTTGTTTATGTGACCGAAGTGTAAAAAAAAAAAAAAAAAAGAAATAAGGGAGGGAGTGAGAGATGCTTTCATGTTGTTCAGGAGTAGTTCATCATCCTCTCTGAATGGGTTTCTGCTGACACACATCAGTTTGAAGCAAATGTCTCTCTGTCATAATCACAGCTTTTTATGATCATTTTGCCCTTCCTGCCCTTTCACGGTGTCAGAGAGTAATGAGTGCTTCTAGAGAATAGAGAATAGAGTAGAAAAGAGATAGATAGATTGTGTGTATTTGTGAGAGAGAATCCAACCTCCTCACTTTGATCAACGCCAAGGAAACACACCACAGTGTTAGGGGACCTGATGGAGCCGATCCAACCCATCATGGAATCCTCAAAAAAATCCTTTTGTGTGTTGATTCCTTGGTTGTGTTGTTTGACATTTGATTAGTGGAGACATGATGTAATGATTTGGCATTGAATAGTATTCAAATTACCTAAAGACACAGACAGACAAGATTGAATAGATTGAAAAGTATTAAAACAAGATTAAACAAATAAAATCAGACACAAACTTAATTCTTACATGTCTATATGTGTGTGTGTCTATATGTGTCTATACATGTCTATATGTGTGTCTTACATTTTTATTACATTTGTCTATATAGGCATATATGTCTATATTTTATCTGTATGAGTATAATAAAAAAATAATGACAAACAGAATATATTAAAGAGCACACTTTTTGGCAATAATCATAACATGACAAAAGACACACACACACATACACACACACACACACACACACACACACACACACACACACACACACACACACACACATCAGAACCTGTGGAAATATATTAAATAGATTTTTATTTTTTATTATAACAGCTATTTGCATTTTATTCCATAACAATGTAAATACAAATTATAATATTACATTACATAATATATGCATGTTTTACATTTTGATGTATTTATGAAGCACATTTTTTGGCAATAATTATTAACAAACCAAGATAAAGAGAAACATTTTATTCTATTCACTTTTTTATTATTGATAATTTTGTATAGGCTGCTGCATTTTTGTATTAACAAATGTATTCATACATTTAATTTAATTTGTCATTTTTAACTATTGAAATATCCTTTGGTAACAACATTTATGTAAATGATCTACATAATATATGCATTAATGTATTTACATTATGCTATATAGCTTAATGTAAACACATTAATGCATAGCCTATATATGCCACTATTCACACTTTTTTGGCAATGCTAATACAGGTTCACTTTTTACCAATACTAAACAAAAATAAATGAAAAAAAAAAAACTAAATAAATTGAAAAATATTATTGAATATTTATAGATTTAGATTATAACTTTTATATAGATTACAGTCATATTTTGGATGAATGGGGGTGTATTTAATTATATTCATATATATTTAGACTACGAAATTATTTTTTAAAAATGTTTTATATATATATATATATATATTGTATTATAAAGTAATGTTTTATTAATATAAAAATTATAACACTGTAAGAATAGTTTAATGTGGCCTATATTGCACATTTAGTACATGTAGCCTATAGGCTACAAGTACAACCATATATTTATGTGTGCAAATTAACTTTTGTCCTATTGGCTGCATGGAGGTTACGGAGATAATGTTGCAGTGTAAATAATCCAACCCTGTTCTTTGGTTGAATCACGGGTTTCTGAGGACCAGAAGTAGGCTAGAACCAGAATACAACATTGCAAAACTCAGCCAACGCTCACTGTCACTCCTCACACACGTGTCAGCGCTGCAGGACTTACTTCCGGTTCAACATGGCGGCATCCATGGCATGTCAGGCGGCTGTGCGAGGACTCCGAGCTGCGAGCACTAAACAACTGCTTTTGAGCAGAAACCAGGTAACAGATCGCTGATCTGTCCGTTTATCCTCCAGTGCGTGATGTGACCAGAAGAAGAACTGAGTACTGCGTGATGCAGCTGCTGTCTATTTGTTTATAGCGACAGACATGATGATTTATTCTGCACATATCATATGCACATAAGTTACTGATTTAACCCGGCATTGTTTTATTGCTTAATTATTTAAATAGCGGTCTGAATAGATGCTTTAGTAGAATGACAAATTAGATGGTCCATCCGTCCATCTAGGATGCTTTGGAGAATGAT
Organism: Semotilus atromaculatus; assembly: GCA_031834385.1. Classification (NCBI taxonomy): domain Eukaryota; kingdom Metazoa; phylum Chordata; class Actinopteri; order Cypriniformes; family Leuciscidae; genus Semotilus; species Semotilus atromaculatus. The sequence goes on from JAULUF010000020.1 coordinate 14,086,045, forward strand.
TCATGTATTGTTCAATTTGTCTTATTTCTGAACTTTAACCTTTATACAAGATATTTGATAACTGACGTCAGCAAATGTATGTGTTTATAAAACACTGCTTGACCTTCAATGCAGTCTGATTAGTGTTTTGGAAATAATTTAGACAGAGATTATACTCTAGAGATTCTATTCTGAATTTTCTGTTTTGAAGTTTCAAATCTTTTGATTCTGTTCTAGATATTATCTAAACGGACTATATTTAAGTTTCTACTCTGATTCTATTCAAAATATTCGCGTTTAAATAGTCAGTTAAATAAATGGAATCTAAGGTAATAGTGTAAATTGGCTTGCTATATAATTCCTGGAACACTGATTTGAAAGGTGATGCATGTGAATGTTTTGGGGGCTTTTTGGTTTTTTTTTTTTTTCACAAGTCTTCACTATAGGAATGATTGATTTACTTTCAGGTTTGTCCTCTATTCGTTCAGTCAATGAGAAGTAGGCCAGAATCACGTCCATCTTTCAGCCTTTGACCCATCAGTGATGAAACACTTTTTGCTGAGCTGGCCAATAGCAATTTGCTGTCAGTGGCAAGGTTTAAAGGTCAATTTTAATATTTATCTTAGCTATCAGATTTTCCTGCTGTAATAATTCTTATATCTTTTGCAATATTAAGTATTTTTGTCCGATTGTCTTTTGTTCTTCTTTTGGTCTTGCAACATGAAGAGATTTTCAAAGTTTCTTCATTCTGAGTGTCACCTGACTTGACTTGTTGTGTACCTTGTGCTTTTGTTTGTCTGAAAGTTTCCTGTGCGCATACAGACTGTAAACCAGGACAACAGGACAAAGTAGATCAACAGTGCAGTTTCAATGGAAATTCAGTCAAATGGAAAGTCGGAGGCTATATTTTGACATCATAGAACAAAACTCAGAAGAAAAGTTTCAAGTAGGTCATTGAATAGATCTGAGCTGCGTGTTCTATTTTGTTTTAATCCTGACTGATATCCCTAAATAGTTCAGGGACTCTTGGCACATAAAACAAACGTTGCTTGTCAGGGGACAGAGACTTGCCCTTAAAGTATAAGGCATGCACAAATATAATTTACCTTGAAGGCAGGGTTATTATAGTTACTAAAACTAATACTAAAATGAAAACCGCACCAAAAAAAGGTACTTGAAATAAAAGTATCTTAAATAAAATAAATATATATTTTAAAATTCTTAAACTTGTTTATTTTAGCTAATTGCCAAAGAAGACATTTATCATTTTAAATTAGTTTAACTTGTACTAAAAAGAAAACTAAAATAAAAATCAATAAAACTTTCTTTCTACTGCATATTAATAGTAGATATAATTATCATTATATATAATAATATTATATATTCTAGTAGACATAAATTTTTTTTTTTACTTGGGATGCACCCAAATTTCAGTTACGGCTTCAGGCCGAAATGGTTTTGGTGGGCCAAGATCTTGACCGATAGCTTTTGACTGTGTTCAGCGTCTATTTAATTCACACAACATGGATAAGCTACAACATGTCAACTGTGTACATTTACCATATTCATTTCTCGATTTTAATCGGTAAGGATATGGTTTCTTAAATCTAAAATCTTTTAGTCTGTGTTGATGTGAACAAAACTTCACTAAACATTGGTTTAGAGCGCCCTGCCATCCAATAATTGCGAAAAGCTTTGTGGTCACTGTATTCATATTTGTTCAATGTTTAATGCATGTTTGAACAAATCTATCATGAAAACAAGTTATTACCATTTATTGTCCTTTAAATGTTTATATTACACCAACAAACGGGAGTAAAAACAATTCTGTTATTAAAACGTTGATACAAAAACTGCCTTGTGTGCTTTTGAAATATTTGTTTTAGCTAATAATCGTTTTTTGGCTAAGTGCGTCCTGATTTTTTTTGTTTTCGGTTTTGGCTAGAGTTGTCAAACTTACCAGTACTAAAAAATGTTCATGGTCACGGTACCAGCATTTCCGCAATACCAGTAACAGAGTACCAGACATATTCTGTATGTTCGGCTGATATAGACACTGCTTTCAAACGATCGCGCTCTCTATTTGAGAAGTTTCTGTTTATGGCATGTTTTTACAAGCATTGTAGCCAATCACAATCGTATCTGTTGAGTGCGTGAACCAATGGCCTATCAGAGCTAGTAAGTTAGTCAGAATCTTAAAGGGAGAGTTCACCTAAAACGTTGTTCTTCAGCAGAAGAAAGAAATTCATACAGGTTTGGATCAACTTGAGGGTTAGCAAATGATGTCATGACTCATGACTGACTTTTCAGGTTTGGGTGAACTGTCCCTTTAACACCACTGAAAACGCACAAGGGTTTGTCTTTGCTCAAAGCGGCCCTCACTCTTGCGAATTCTTTCATTATAACCTACAAAGTATAAACACAATGTAAATAAGAGATTCATTGTGCAATTAAGACCGCGTTTTTTATTATAACGGGAGTTTTCGCAGTGTTCAGTGAGCTTGTGCTTTAGAGATTGACACGACAGCCTTAGTGATTATAAAGGGATGGCTCATCTCTAGCTTTGTTTATTCACAATCTGAATAGAAATTTAACTGCAAAGTTTCTGGATTGGCAACAATATGTAAATGCACGATTGAATCGGAAACTGCTGTGATTGACAGTGATAACCAACGGACAAGACAAAAAAAAAAAAAAAGTTTTTTTTAAAGTAGCCTACTTCGTTTTTGCTCGGGTACCAAAATTGGAAATTGGACATTTTACTGATATTGGTATACTGACTACTTAAATCTTTGTACAGTGATTCAAACTATAAATAAATACTATAATAGTGTTGCAGTGATGATAAAATAACACTGCTTGAAAAATTAACAGGTGTGTACTAATAATCTATACGTGAATAGATTTAATTTCAGCTGCCATTTAATAGCAAAATTCTGCGTAGACATTATTGGCCTCACAATATACCTCTTTGAACACCACAGATGTCACATCTGTTTCCTTAAGGCTTCAATACTGTCCTAAAACATTTTTATTCTGGAATTACTTCACAAAAATGCACGCCGGCCATCTCATAAATGTTTGCACACAGAACAAGAATTGCCTTAAAAAGCATCTTTCCAGTGACTTTAGTAAACACATCTAGTCAAAGCTCTGACTGACCTGATTTTGCGACTGGATTCAGTCAATTTATTGACCCAGCTCCCAGAATGCAGCACACGTAGCATTGATGTCATCATGAAAGTCTGTTTTTCAGTTTAAATTAATCTCTAACTAAATGCTCAATTTCTACTATCTGTTACTTTCTGACCTTATTATTATTCATTTTGTCCCTGAGCTGGTGTTTCAAAAGTTATATAGAGAGGTTCTATGCAGGAAAATGACATTGGATCAACACCAATTTAGTGTATAAGGCATCACTTCATTACTTCGTGCAGTCCACTCTGCTGCCATAAGATGTGGTTTAGTAGTGCATGCAGAGTGCTTAGCTAGCATATATTTTCATTTCGGTCGTATAATGAGATGCAACCCGCTGAAACAGGGCACAAGCCTCATCCATCTGAGAGAGAGAACCCGCTCTAATGAGAAAGTACATAGTGCCAAGTGCACTTATATTATCTTTATTCAAATGACTTATTTAAGACTTTTTTTGGTATCAATGAATGGTGACATCTTTATGGTAATAGATCTTTAATGCATAGGTTTATCTCAACTGTTTGTAGAGATGAAAAGGGACCTCTAAATTGTGGGTGTGAAGGTCAGAAGTTATTCAAAAAGCACATTTTTAAAGATGTGATTCAGACACTAATGAGATGTAGATTAGAGCAGCTTTGTTCCATTTTTCTCTCAGTTTGGACTTCTCACGTTTGGATCAAATCCATGTTTCGCCATCTCCTTAGGAGTCTGGATGTCAGCCAGTTCCTGACAGCGATCAATGAGCTGTTTTTATTAATCAGTGACTGCATGCTTAGAATTTCGCAATAGGCCTGGGTAAAAATATCCATTTTTGATTAATCGGATCTTCATTTTAACGGCCATGAAAGCGATTGTTAAAATCCCAAGATCAATCTTTTACTTTATGCCAGTGTTACTGCTCTTCAGTGTCGGCGAATATATTGTAATTGAATGCGAAATAATGCCAAGATAATACGCCTTTCTGCTCACAATAACAAGCAGCTTAACTAGTGTGATCTGATTCACACACAAATGACTCTTATGAATTGGTTCTTTTTAGTGAATCAAAAACGTACAGCTACTCAACCAGTATTGTCCAATTCACAAACAAATGACTCTTTTGAGCAGATTATTGTAATGAATTATTCAAAAAGACTGCCAAATCTTTCACTCAATGAACTTGCTAAATCTGTCAAGAATAAGGCTCATTTAGAGGTTTTCTGTACTCTTTCATTGGAGTCATAACTGAAGTGTTTTAATAATTTAACGCTAATTATAAACCCACTACCAATAATCAAGGTTTATTAAAATGCTTTTGACAGAAGTCTCAAGGGTGCATTTATCATTTATTTAATCAAAATAGCGTAAAACAATAATACTGATAAAATATTATAAGATATTATTAAAAATAGCTGTTTTCTATTTTGAATATATTTTAAAATGTAATTTATTCCTCTGATGGCAAAGCTGAATTTTCATAAGCCATTACTACAGTCTTTAGTTTCACATGAACCTTCAGAAATCATTTGAATATGCTGATTGGGTGTTCAGTTATTGTAAATTATTGTTGGTGTTACATTATTAATAATGGATCAGAATTTTCACAATGTACAATATTTGAAGGTTCCCTGTATTAATTAAGAGAAATACCTAATTATAACAAATTGAATCAAATTGGAACTGTAAATCAGAGTCAAATCAATTTGGTCCATGTTTGCATGAGTCCTCGCCAAGTGCACAAAACCGCGCACTCAGGTTTCTTTGAACAGAGTGCCTTGAGGTTTTACAGAATCTGTTTTTTGGACTTTTACCACAGAGATAAGAGGCAGTGATTAGCCAGCTGCCAGTCCGCTCTAGTGGAGCTCGGGACCCGTGACTGGCAGGTAGGTATCACGGCAATTCACTCCCATCTTTTATGACAGCTCGAAAATTAGAGATGGCTTGTCAATGATGACAATGGCAAAAAAGATAAACGATTTAAGACAGGCGATGGCCGATAACACCAACGCTGCCTCAGAAATTCCTGTCTGGACGTAGAGATAATCCCAGAGCTGTTTTCCCCAGCACAACCCTCACCGCGCCACGGCTGCATCTCCAAACTTAAAGGAACGTTTGCCGCTGCGTTCGTTCGCTGGGGCGGAGAAAAATCTTTACGCAAAGATTGAAGACGTCAAAGCTCATTTGCCTCACAATGCTGCAGCAGCTTGAAAAGCTCGACTGGAGTGTCGAAACAGGACCAGGGGAGTCTGCTGGATGAGTCTGCATGCTGAATATTTGAAACGAGGGGTGGGTGGGTGCGACGACTCTGGTGCAAGAACTTCAAACAGCATGCGCTTCTCCCATCTGTCCACAGCGAGAACACATTTACATTTCCTGGCCGCCAGGGATACAGTAGAGCAAGTTTGCTGTAACCGGATTTGAATATCGTTTCGCCAAGGTTAATAGGCATTTCTGTTGCTCATGAGGGCTGTTTAGGCTTTTTCAATAATTTAGGAAGGCAGCAATCATTTAGAGTTCTTTTCGGCTGTCTTTTGAAGGAGAGGTGCCTCTTTTGAAAGCTCCTGGGACTCGTATTCCGCTCCATTTGGGATAATTCTTCTGTAATGATGATTATAATGAGGCGTTATTTAGTGTTACAGGAAATTAAAAGTTGTTATACAATATGTTGGCCCTGCTGTTTCAATGACAGTTGTGGAAAAACTTTGAAAGTCTGTTTATCTTGATATTTATTCAGTTGTTTTGTGTTCCCATGGATGTTCAAAGGCTCATTTTAAGGCATAAAGCTGGAGAACAGTTTAAATGTTGTTTATTCACTCGTTTCTCAAGGTCTGTCATTTTTACTCATGTGTTGTTAGAAAGTTGACTTTCCTTCTTCCATTGAACAGAAAAGTTTCTTAACTTTGGTTGCTTTTGTCCATGCAGTTACAATAAAGGGGAACTGAAGCTTTCAAGCTTCAAAAAGACCTGAACACCCTAAACGTATAATAAAAGTATAATCTTTGTGAGAAACTGACTGAAATGTATGTTGTTATAAACGGAAACACCTTGGCCGGATCATTGAGTGAGTTGAACCTGGAAATCATATCAATCTGATTTATGAATGAACCATTCAGACCGGTTTAGTGCATCAAATCAATCAGCAGATTCATTGAAAAGAAGTCAAAAGAAGAATTCGGTGCTGTTTCTCCCATGAATAAACATCTAGAGTAAAACTCAGCTTTGCCATCAGAGGAATAAATGACATTTTAAGTGGAAAAACAGTTGTATTATTTGATAGGTTAAATACAGCCGTGATGAGCATAAGAATCTTCTTTCGAAAACATAACTCTTGAGTCACATAGACCACTTTTTATAGAACTTTTGCGTCCTTTATGCAGCTTGTAAGCTCCAGTTCTTTGAAAGTTCATTGTTATTGCAAAAACATTGAGCATGAAAGTAAGTTACATGAGTAAATGTGTGAATTCTTCTTTAACGATTCAGTCACTGTCTGCGCCCACTTCCATTTGCCCACAGTCTTGACCTCACTCTTCCAGACTTCTCTCCTGAATGATGTTCCTTATTAACTATGCTAATTGCTAAATTCATATCTGCAGAGAGTTGCCTTCACCTTCAGCCCGTGTCTGTCTTTAGGAGATTAAGCAAAAAGCGTATCCCATGATGCAAATCTCTGCGATCTAAATCCTTTGGCATGCTCTGCTGGCTCCCCCTAACTCGGCTCCGCTAACACACACACACACACACACACACACACACACACACACACACACACACACACACACACACACACGTCACGGCCTAACGGAGTTCTCTTGTCAACTTGTCAAAAGCTGCTGCTCATCCAGTGCTCACCTGACCTTGTTGAACGGGACTCAAAACGTTAAAACCCGACTAGAGCTGAGAGCATTCAGAGATCACTTTTTACTTTTCAGCACGAGCTAATTAAATCATTCATTATGCAATATTGTGACTTTGAAAGAATATTGATGTTCTAAATTAAAATATTTCCACCATTTGTTCCCGTAAGCATGTTTTTCTCTAATTAGTTTGTGCAAATGCTGAAACGATGTAAATACACCTCATTAATATCTGATGATCGTACATTATTATGAACCCCGTTTTATCAACAACTTTATTTGCATCTCGGTTTCGTTGATTGGGACCATTTTAATACCCGTATAGTAGCATTCACGATTAATGGCAGCTATCATTTATGAATAAAGTAAACCAATTAGTTACAATCAGGAATGGAAAAATGTGTTAATTTCTTAAATCAAAACGCCCCTCAAGGATTCCACAAGTTAATTAATTGTGAGGCCATTTGGAGGTGCTAATTAAGAAGAGTCATTTCAAAGGGTTTAGGGCAGAGCTATGACTAGTAATGAGGGTTTTAACCCCTGGAGACTGCTGGCCTGTGACTGCGCTGTGAAGGATCCGATACAGTCGACTGGGCCGCTCCGTAAATACTGTTTGTCGAAGCATCAGATGCTGATAATTAGGGAAAGAATTAACATATAATGCAGAGTAGGTCCAGGTGGTTTTCTGTGCAACTTGAATTGAGCAACAGGTAGACATTCCACAGTTGTGGTCAGAGTTATTGGCACATATTGTCAAAGATGGCTGTAAAAATAAATCTGGATTGTTTCTCCTTTTGATATTTCATTCAAAAAACCTGCAAAAATCAAAAGAATTACTTAAAAAATTCTAGGCATGGCCATAATTATTGACTCCAATTGTTAATGAGTTGAAGTAAATAAGTAAAGTTCATTGAAGTAAAATGTTCCCCTCTTTCAATTCTTTTACTTCGATGAAAGGTTATTCATTTTTGAATGAAAGATCAAAAGGTTAAACAGTGCAGATTTATTTTTACATCCATCTTTGATCATATTTCCAGGGGTGCCAATAATTCTGACCACAACTGTATATTATATTATATATTTTTTATTTTATCTTTTAAATTATCATAAGATATTATTGATGTAATATAAATTAAATATTTGTGAGTGAAATTTCAGGAAAATGACTGATATATTTTGTGATATTTAACAATTTTGAGTTTCAGGGGCATTTACAACAACAACTTAAAAAAACGAAACACTTTTTTTATGCATTTTTGCAGTTCATTTTCATAACTACATTTTGGGGCCCTGAAAACGCTAAGCGGGTAAAAACGGGTTTCAATGTGTATAGTCTACATGTAAACTGCAAAAACGTGAATTTGTGAAAACTGAGATGTTATTCGCATATAGGTACGTAGTGTTTCTTCATAAAGTGACATCGCCCACTACAGGCTTAGCAGCATAATACAGCATTTTTGCGAATGAGCGGGATTGTTTTGACAACGTCGGTACATGAAATCGCATCGTTTTTAGTACGTCGTTGTTGTGTAAACGTACCCTAAATTTGAGTAATTTTAGAATTAAAATTACATGAAATTTAAAAAAAGGATTTTAAATACAGAAATGTCGGCCATCTGAAAAGTATAATCATGCATACCGGTATGTGTATAATTATATATATCAAATATATTAGTTTCACCTTTTAATTTGAATTACTGAAATACATGAACTTTTGCACCATATTCGTTTTTTTTCCGAGTTTCACCTGTGTGTGTAAGTTAAATTTGAGTAAGTCTAGTACTTCCATCTTAAAATGTTTTAATAGTTGAAATTTTTGTTATAAATAACAACCCTGATATTTACTGTTGTATTATATTAAGTCATCATCGCCCCTATATAGTTATGCAGGTGTTTTTTTAACCCAGGGAACAATAGTTTTTGATATATGGCGAATACAGTAGGTCGTATATGTACATTATGCAGTGATTTATATAAACTATACATGCATTTTTATTTGTTATGCCATGGAAACATTCATTTTTTTTAAAGCATAATGAAAGTTTTTTTATTATGCACAATGAAACAGCATTGCCCTCTGAAAGACCTCAAGAAAAGCTCTCATAATCCTCCTGTCCTCAGAAAATCTTCTTGTTTGAGCTCCTAAGCTCCTCTTCCTTCTCCCAAAGGAATTGGGTTGGTCAATACAGATTTGTAAATATACCCTCATGAATATGCGAATGTAGAACCAATTTTCCCCAGTGAGGAAAGCAGTTGTGTTGCTTACTATTCTTTTCTTTTTGTCTTCCCGCAAGAAGTCTTTTAGGAATCAATCCGTTATCGACTTGAGATTTCCACTCTCTGTCTTGCTGATGAAGCGGCCTAATGTCTAAGTCATGCTAATGTCGAGAGCAGACTAATGTTGTACTGAAGGGCTGAATGTAGTCTACATTGACTCGCCTGCGCTGTCTGGGTCTTTGGCACATTGAGCAATTCTGTAATATTTTTGTCTGTTTGTAAACTCTGTGAAAACCCCAGCAGATTTCATGTTTGGTGGATGAGTAATTGCATGTGATTCCTCTTTTGTGGTTTTTTTTTTAAGGACGGATGTTGAATTCTTTCTTTCTTTAATTTTTTTTGCGTGTGTTGCTTTGTTCCCCCCCCTCATCTGTCAGGTATGCTTAAACATCCTCCTGAATTACTCGAACACTTCATGTCTTCCTGGCGAGAAGCTATGAGGTTGGATCTCTAAGCAGCTGCTTGCTTTCAGTTTGTTGTGCATCGGTAATGGTGCATATGGTCAGGCAGACTATTAAAGTTAGTTAAAGATGACATGGAATCAAAACCGATTATATAAAAAAAAAATTAAATCCATATATGTATGATTCATGAGTGCACGCTATTCTAAATAATTTTTTATCAAAATAACTTTCTCCACCTTCACCACCATCTTTATTTTTGATGTTACCAGATCTCTGTGTATCCATGATAATACTGGCGTCTGCCATTGTCGGAAACAGGATTATTACCATTCGTTTAAGTTGTCGGCAGTGCTTTGAATTGAATTAATTTAGTTTGTTGGTCAAATAGTTTTTTTTTTGAGGGGAAAAATCAAATGTTTTTGTATCGTGTCTATATTGCTGTAATTCATTTCTTATTATAGCATACTTTTCACATCCCGATACATAAAAAAGCCCTGTCCTACTTTTTTCCCTCACTAATAATCCTGTTCCACTTGGAAATATTATATTATTGATGTTAAATGTTGGTTTCAGTTTGTTGTCTTTAACAAGATATGTTGGTGATATTTAAAATTCAGTGTTTACTTACTCCCCATGCCACTCCACCACGTTTAGTACACACACCACCCAAACACAATTCAAAATGCAATTTTTTTTTCTTATGTCACTGTTAATGAGCAGCAGTGCAGATATCAGAATAGGGTTATAAGAGCAATGACTGATCCAGGAGTCTATTACATTCAAGAGCGACAGACCCTCTCCAGCACTTTGGAGTGTTTTTTCCCCCTTCGTCTGAAGTGTGCGTGTATTACTTTCATACATCCAGCTGGATTAGCATAAACTTCATCATTACTGCACTGCAGTGGCCCTTTCTTTCCAATGGAGTTTTGTACTCTCAAATCTAAAGATCTGTAACCCTCATGCACAAGACAAGCACACTGCAATTGACAAGCAATTGATAATTGCACTAAGCCATATCAGAATTTCGGTTTTATTTCGATTAATTGTGCAGACCTAACATACATTTCATTACTTTTATCAAATAAATGTTATCGAGGAAGACATAGGCGTTAAGGAAGGCAACCTTAACTTTGTGTCCGACTTTCCAAGGTTGGTGTGTGGTCCTTAGGAGCATCTGCTATCCTGTTGAATTTGATGCAACTGCTGGCACAGCTTTCCTTCGTCCTCTCACCTTTGTGTGAGGACAACCGACAAGTCAAGATCCATTGTCCTTAAGAGACATCTGGACTCCCAGAGGATCCAGAGAAGCTATGTCTTTCAATCGTAATAAGGGATGCCATCTGAAGAAGAAAAGCAAATGTTTCTGTTTAGGTCAGTAAAGTGAATAAGTTCATTTTAGGATTATTTACAGTGCCATGTTGAATTTCATCAGCTGTCACCCTGTAGCCAAAAGGCTGGTTGCCCACTGAAGCGAAGCAGGGTTGAGCTTGGTCAGAACCTGTAGGAAAATTTGTGGGAAAACTGTAGGTAGCTGCTGGAGGAGGTATAGTGAATGGGACACTATGCTGTCTAAAAAAAGCACCGTCCTTTAGATGAGATGTTAAACCGAGGTGGTCATTAAAAATCCCATTGTCCTTCGAAAAAGAGTAGGGGTTTAAACCCGGTATCCTGGCCACATTTCCACATTGGCCTCTGTCCATCATCTTGGCCTCCTAATCATCCCTATATATATATATATATATATATATATATAAATATATAGTAAGAATATAGTGTAAAAGTTCATGTATTTCAGTAATTCAAATTAAAAGGTGAAACTAATATATTTAGTATATATAACTAAACACACATGCATGATTATACTTTTCAGATGGCCGACATTTCTGTATTCAAAATCCTTTGTTTAATTTTTTTTACTTCATGTAATATTCAAATTTTGATGAATTTGAGGTTTTCATAAGCTGTAAACCATAATCACAATTGCACAATATTAATTTTTTTTTTGAGTTTCACCTGTGTGTGTGTGTGTGTGTGTATATATATATATATATATATATATACATGATGGTCTTCATCACTCTGTCTCCTCTCCACCAGTAAGCTGGTGTGTGGTGGGTGTTCTAGCACAATATTACTGCCGTCGCATCATCCAGGTGGATGCTGCACATCACCAATGTGACAGATCATATATAAATGTGACAAACTTTTATTATTATTGATATTATTATAGTTGATGCATGATACGATGCTAAAATCGTAGGACTGCTTTGAGCTGTTGAAGCTCTTTGAGATTTCATGCAGATTGACATTAAACAGTCAATGCAGAATGTCATGGATGTTGCTTCATGTTTGCCAAAAGCGAAACTCTAACCAAAAATCGCTTGAAAATATGTGTTATTCTCTGAATTTGAAAATACTGGCTTAATTCTTCATGGAGAAAGTAAAAAAAAAAAAAAAAGCTTGTGTGGTGGTGAGCTTTTGTTGCTTTCCTGTGACTTCATGAGTGCACATTTCATGTAGATTTTGCTATCAATTGGTATGTTGAAGGAGATTTAGCTTATAGTCCTACAATTTTTTGCATGTCCGACATTTTTTTGCAAGTCACACATAAGTCAGCCACATTATACTTAAGCGTATTATGAAAGCCCAATTCCACCACATAAGAAAATAAATGATTCTCTGGTAAAAAATATTAACGACATGCCAGACTATTTATGTATTGGTTTTCTATATGAGTGTATCTATTCTGTTTCTATATATTCATACACTATGTGTGTGTATGTGTATGTGTATGTGTGTGCTTTTAAGCATGCTTTTTTAAACGTGTTATTGAATTTTGGAGCCTTCAACTGCATGTGTGTTTGTTTGGTGTAGAAAGCTGTGTGTGTGTGTGTGTGTGTGTGTGTTGGTATTTAACTGGTGGTGTCTCCAGAGTGCTGATGAAGATAATTACTGTTGAGGCAGAGTCTCAGGGGAGATCAGACACCTGCCGTCCTCTTCCCGGAGCTCAGCGCTCGCGCACCTCTCGGTCCCGATGCACCTCAACCTCCCTTTGCCCTTGAGTGAACTAATAACCTGTAAAGCTACAAAATGGGCAACGGCTAAATATAGCAAGAAGGGGGGGAAAGAAAACAATTACCGCTAACATTTGCATAGAGGTTGCCATGGAGCTCTTTTAGCACTTTCACAGTCCGGTTATTCAAGCAGGGCCAGAACCGGGAATGCCAATAACACCTGACAGACAGAAACGCAACAAATATTACTGCTAGGCAAATATCATGGCCTCAGATCCAGACCTTCAAGTGGATATTTTTAAACTTATAATTTTCTCATTCGAATCCAGATTTAGATGTTCATACACCTGACACCTGGAATCTGATGCCAGAGTTTTGCTTTCCTTGTCTTTGACTGACACAGGGTCGTGAATCTGAGGATAGTTTGGGAGACAGCTTTTTTTGGGTGCTCTTTTCTGTGCCTGACTAGAAATGATAGAAACTCATTCCATCTGATAAACAATAATAACATTAACAGCCAATCAGAGTCCACTCGACCTTAAAGAGCTCCGGCTTTTAGAGGAGTAGATGACATAAATGTAGCACTCATATTAGACTGTCTGCTTAATATCTAACTGTTTATTGTGATGGTCCTCCAACAGACATTCTACCGATTATAAGTATAAGGTGCAATGTAGGTGTAGGTGCAATGTTATAACAATGTGTCAAAGGAACCATCAATATAAAGTGAAACTATGTACAATAACTAAAATAATTTATAGAAACTCAACAAATACATAAAATCAAATCTGTGTAGAATTAGAGTCTTAACCAGTCATTTTACAGAAATATAATATTTAAAAAAATATATATATATTTGAAACAAAAGTCTTTAAATTGATTTCAATTTAAAACAGTCATTTTTAGTGAATTGCAAACAAATATTTATTGTCAAAAACGTTTAATTGACAGTGGAAATACAAGCATAGTATGTCAGAATATGCAAAAATTGCTACAATCAAACGCCAATATTTAATACCAATATTTTGGTTTTTGTATTAAAAAACTAGAACATATTTAAAGGGATAGTTCACCCTAAAATGAACATTTGTGTATTATGTTGTTTCAAAAACACTTAAGTCAATTAGTCAATCTTTATTTCAATATATCAATATCTTTTTTTATGAAAACTGAGAGGTTTCTGTCTCTTCGTTGGAAGTCTAGGTAACCAACACTTAGAAGATCTAAAAGATCATAAAGGTGTCGTATAACAAATCCATAAGACTCAAATGATTTAGTCCAAGTCTTGTGGAGAGATAGGTTTGCTTTATGATGAACAGTTAATGTTATCGAATTGAACTTTATTGTGTTGCTACCAGAGTTGCTGTATCGTGATTTGGATTATATATCACATTATACTGTATTTCCAAAGCTAAAAATGTCAAACTAAACATTTCTCGTTCTTTGTGTTTTCAGTTAACACATTAACAGCTTAGCCAATCAGTTTAACATAAAAAAAACGAATGGAAGGTGTCGTAATATGACAGTTGATCTTCGCCATGTTTTCTTTTTCTGAAATAACCCACCCTTTCAGAATTGTCTCTGTCACCATCTCTCATGTCTCTTTATTAATATTTCTTGTTTATGTAAAGCACACCTATATATATTTATTGCTGATGCATTGAAGCATAATCTGTTGAGAAAACAGCACTTATTTCCCATATGTATTAATAAATAAAAAGCTGTGAACCGTACAAACCCATTGAGGCCTAGACAGTCAGAAAATAAACCCTTGTCTGTGAAGTCTATAAAAACCTTCAACTGTGTGGGGAATCAGAAACTTTTCAGGAGATCTAACTTTTTGTTTTGTCACTATATTACAAAGTCACCATATTTGTGACATCACACAACAGATCAGGAGCACTAAAGCACAATGTATGCTTAGATTCATGTGTGAGGCAGCTTTATTACCCAATGTCCTTCAACCGAACTCTTTGTGCGTAAGTAGCTATGTTAACAACAGCTAGCTTGTACAACAGGGAGCTGTTTCCAGTTTTAAATGTGGCCATCCACCCCCATACAGAGGTACAAATATACACTGAATGCTACACCACGGCCATTAGGAATAACCCTCAGAGGACTAAGCAGATGCTATTTAGAATTTTATTTATTTATTTATTTATTTATTGGAAATCTAGGTAACCAAAACTTAAAAATTCCAAAAGGTCATAAGTGTCGTAAAACGAATTCATATGAATCAGATTTAGTCCAAGTCTTGTGGAGAGATATGTTTGCTTCATGATGAATGTTAGCGAATTGAACTTTATTTCAAAGGGTTAGTTCACCCAAAAATGAAAATTCTGTCAGTAATTACTCACCCTCATGTTGTTCCAACCCCGTAATACTTTCGTTCATCTTCGGAACACGAATTAAGATATTTTTGATGAAATCTGAGAGCTAGATCACTCCTCCATAGGCTTTTAAGGGATTGAAACTTGTTTCCCCCGAAAAGTTATTAAAGACATCGTTAAAATAGTCCAAGTGACTACAGTGGCACAATCTTAAGTTTATCAAGCGACGAGAATACTTTCTGTGCGCAAAAACAAACAAAAATAACGACTTTATTTCAACAATTTATTTCCATCTCTGTTGGCCTCTAGTCCGTTAACGTAGTGTGATGTGTGTGATGTGTGTGACGTACACCACAGAAGCGCTACGCAGTTTAACTACGTGAAGCCGACCGAGATAGAAATTAATAGTTGAATAAAGTCTATATTTTAGTTTTTTTGCGCACAAAAAGTATTCTCGTTGCTTGATAAACTTTTGAGCCACTGTAGTCACTTGTACTATTTTAACGATGTCTTTAATAACTTTTCGGGGGAAACAAGTTTCAATCCCTTAAAAGCCTATGGAGGAGTGATCCAGCTCTCAGATTTAATCAAAAATATCTTAATTTGTGTTCCGAAGATGAACGAAAGTATTACGGGGTTGGAACAACATGAGGGTGAATAATTACTGACAGAATTTTCATTTTTGGGTGAACTAACCCTTTAAAGTGTTACCAGAGTTGCTTTATAATGTATTTAGTGGTAATCATTAAAATCATGCTTGTTGAGAGTGTGAACATTTATTGTACAGCGCCTTGAACTTGTCATCGCAGTATTCAAAATTTGACTTGCCAACCGAATGCTTTTGCGATTCGTTTTCTTTAATGAGAAATGTGCTGTGAGCACCAAATGCAATGAAATGATGAATCATAGTTCATTTAGTTGAGTTTTGCCCATGCAGCAGTCAAAGCGTACTCTGATGTATCTTAGTGAAATGATGAAATGCAGGCGTTGAGAAGAACACTGCCGAGAATGAGAGTAGTGCATCATCCGACTCTTATAGAGAAAGTGATTAAGTTAGTGAGTGGTTGGAGGCTTACAAACTTTTACAAAGCTTACAAAACAATATGCCACGTACAGTAATGTTACATTTACCTATGCCCATAGCTGTCAACTAAAAAAAAGAATAACAGAACGGAAGTCCACATTTTGCTGATTAAATGCACTACATTACATATTCCTTGTATTGTTACTTAACCTGTTAGTGATGATGTCTCATTATGTTTGAATAAGTATGCACTTCTGAGTGCACGCTTCCCCAGTGTTCTTCCACAGCCTGCCAACTTTGGTGGCCACCTTCATTATTCTCCATGGAGACGCATAGATGCTCAATTAGTAGAAGCCATAGAGAGTTGTTCCAAATCATGACTTAATAAGGTACTTGACTGGATTTAACACTGTGCTGCTCTGATAACCTGTTTTACTCATTCTACAGTGGTGAATAATGGGAAATTGTCTATTAAATGAGTGTCTTATGGGTTGTTAACTACACATTGAATACTCATCAAAGGACGTGGTCTTGAATATGTGTGAATATTAACCTAGTGCTGAGCTGCAATGATTAGAAATCTTAGCCTGAATGGAAGCCAAGACATGAATAAAGAGACGAGACTTGAAACCGCTTTATTACAGTGGATGTCTGTTGTGAAATGACTTCAAAGATGTGCCTGAAAAAAAAAATGAGTTCAATAAACCTATTTGATATATTCATGGTAATGGCAGAATAGATTGATGCTTTATCCCGTCCCGTGTGTCCATGTATTTTGGTGAGCAGTGATAATTGTGACTGCACTTTTAGGGGCCGTTTACACATATCGTTTTCAACTAAATACTGCAAACTTTATAGGTGGTTCATTTACACGACAATGACGTTTTGGGTGCCTGAAAATGCAAACTTTTGAAAATGGTTTTCAAAGTGCAAGTTTTTTTAAATGAAACAATTTTTCAAAGCTTTTTAAAACAACATTTTTTGAAAACAGTGACGTCATGCACATGCGTATTATGTGTCTAGTATATATATAAAAAAAACTATGTAAAATTTTTTAAATGCATCATTGTTGTGTAAACGTACCCTTAGACACTTGGTTTGTATCCATCAAATTCCAAAAACAAACAAGCAAAATGTAATGAAATTTAAAAAATATTACTATATAATAATAATAGTGTAATAAAAATTATATTCTCTAATAGAATCTACACAATTATGTAATTTACTAAAAACATTTCTTTGTTGAACTGTGATAACTAAATCGTATTGTAAAATTTCCAAAAAACAAACAAGCAAAATTAAATTAAATTAAAAAAAATTACTGTATAATAATAGTGTAATAAAAATGTAATAATAAGATTCTCAAATAGAATCTGCACAATTAAAAACATTTTGTTGAACTTTGATACCTTAATCATAAAATTAAATTGTAAAAATAAATAAACAAGCAAAATAAAATGAGTTTTTAAAATATTACTGTATAATAATAGTGTAATAAAAGTTATATTCTTGAATAGAAGCTACACATTTATGTAATATAAAAACATTTCTTTGTTGAACTTCTTTGATAACTAAATCGTAAAATTGTAAAAAATTCTAAAAACAAAAGCAAAATTAAATGAAATTGTTCATAATAAAAAAATAAAATAAATGTAAGAAAAATAATAAAACTGTTATTGAATAGAATCTACACAATAATGAAATATATATATATATATATATACGGACGCTTCCCTTCAAGTTCCTTTGATCGAAAGGTTTATATCATATATTTTATTTAAATAGTCGAAAGGTGTGGTCGCATTAGCATGCCTAGAAAAAAGGTCCATAGTCAGTAGTGTAGAGATGCATGAAGCACCGCTCACAAAAAAAAAAAGTCACATTCAAACCCAGCGCCATTCTGTTGGTCAACACATCGAATTCAGTATCATTTGTTGGTTTGAGAGTAGTTTCTTACATCTTAATATTGAAAAGACGAAAGACCAGTTGTCATAAAAGGAAAAACTGTAGAGCAGGTCTCGAATTTTAAATACTTGGGAACAATTATTGATGAGAAACTTAATTTTGAGAGTAATGTAGAGTACATCCATAAAAAGGCAAGACAACGTTTGGGTCTTCTTAGGAAACTGAGAAGTTTTAACATTAGCACACACATACTCTAACTATGTTATATCGATCAATGATTGAGGGTATTCTCACATATAATATTGTTTCATGGTACGGAAATTTAACATTAAAACAAAAGAACAAACTCTCACAGATTATTAATCAAGCAAGTAAGATTACTGGACATAAACAACAGCCACTTCAGGGCTTGTTTGATTGTTTTATGAAAAAAAAAATGGCAATTGCGATTTTTAAAGACCATGCTCACCCCCTTCATTCTGCTTTTGAATTGCTCCCATCTGGGCGTCGACTCTAAATTCCTTTGGCCAAAAGAAACGTGTATAAAAAAATTGTTTCTTCCAATGGCAGTGATTATCTTAAATCACACAGTCTTCTAAAGTGATATGGTAGAACGCCTGGCTTTGTAGCATGTGCTATAGCGTTTTGCTCTTTGAAACAGTGCTTTGTTGTGTTTGGTATTTAGTATGTATTTTGTATTGGTGTTGTTAATGTGCAATGTGTTTTTAAGCAGTAATGTGAATGTATTTATGTCACCAGTGTCAAAGATAAATTTCTGCTCTGTGACAAACAGAATGGACAATAAAGTTCAATCAATCAATCATTCACGTAAAAAAAAATCATATAATATATTTTCTTGACGTCAGCCCTGTTAATGAAACCATACACTGTGTGTGTTTTTAGCTAGCGAGGGTGAGCCCCAGAAGATGGCTGAACCTGCAGGAGTACCAGAGCAAGAAGCTGATGCAGGACAGTGGCGTGACCGTACAGCGGTTCTTTGTGGCTGACACTGCCTCTGAAGCCCTGGAGGCCGCCAAGAGACTCAGTAAGTGTCCTCATTGCAAACAGCTCGCTAGTAAGTGTCTAGATGTAGTGCTGTTGTCCCTCTAATAGATTTCAGTGTCAGCAATGTGATTGCATGAGTAACACTTCATTGATAACATGCTAATGAGGTAATGTTTATTTGTTAACTCGATCGGTACGTATGCAAGATCTGGCCTCCCACGCAGTGAGCTGGGGCATGAGGGCTAGAATTAACCAATGGGAAATTTCATTGATGTTTATGCTTTTATTCTGGTGGACATGCCTTCAAGGGTCAACAAAACTGAAGATCTCTTATTTATTCTGCTTCTTTTTTGTTTTACATGGTTTGTTGCTCCATGCATGCTCATGTTTGTTTTCTTTCATGCCTTTTTATTGTGAGCTTCTGTTTCTAGAGACAAGCACATTTTGTATGTGGCATATCAGGTGATGACCTCAATGGGCCCTGTTTTAATGATCTAAGCGCCTGGTCTACTCTAAAGTGCACAACGTTTTTTGCTAGCACAAACACACTTTTGCTAGTTTAAAAACGGGAAAAATGCTCGGCATGGTCTAAAAGGGTTGTTTCTATTCTCTTAATGAGTAATGGGTGTGTTTTAAGTGTAATGTACAATAAACCAATCAGTCTCATCTACCATTCCTTTTAATAGCCAGTTACGTTCGCAACATGGCGGATTCGCTATTTACATGGCGGAATTTGAAAGCGGAAAAACTGACCGCTTCTTTAGTGAGGAAACGGATCTGCTCATCTATGGGACAAAGTGTACGTGCGTTGTGGACGCGCATATAGGTGCCATTGACTTTAGACCAGGTTTCTATTTCAGTTTCCTCAAAATAGCAACGAGTCAACAATGCGCCTGAACATACTTTGTTTTCAGACCAGCACGCCCATGGGCGCACAAATGGGCGCAAATGCATTTGCTATTTAAACAACGCAATGCAGGACGTGAAAATGATAACTGCGTCGGGTTGAACCTAGCAAAAAACACTTGCGTCGCGCCGGATGTATGATAGGGTCCTATGTCTTTGATGTACCGGTGTAGTCCCAGCTAAATCCAAGAGGTGAACTTATATCTGTTAGCGCCAGTCTTCTAAACCACATTCAGTTTCATGTGTGAGAGACGCTGGATGCTTTCCAGAGGCTCACAGCTGTAATCTCCAGCTTATCTCACTGTACACAACAGGCTTTAGCGTTCCATGTCCAGCTCTTCGGCCTTTAATGTCTGTGACTAAATATTTCCATTCAAATGGGGTTTGCTGTTCATAAGAGTTCGAATCCGCAGCCTAGGTGCCGTCTCATATCAAACGTTGCGAGTGAGACAATAACATCTTTTTTTCTGACTCTATTTGGAACATGCTTCGATGGCATTTCCAACCCCTGCACATTGAGTGTTTCAGCCTGGTTCCTGTGGGATAGGGCAGGGCCCGGGCCCAGGTGACATGTACGAAGCGACCAAGCGAGACGTGAAGGATTTCTGTGACTTCAATAGTGCAGTGAGCTGTTCTCCCCAGTGCAGAGATGCCACCTCACAGTTGGGCCCACTTACCCATGCGGCAATTCAGCTGACAGCTCAATTTAAGCTCTGCGGTTTAGTGCTCCTCAACCACAGTAAAGATGCTTTTAAAGGTTTTTTTTGTGTTTTTTTTTTGTTTCTTGCAAAATGCCAAAGTGTTGAAAAGATGCTGCATCTTTATGCACTTCCTGTTTTGGCTTGTTTGCCGTCAACTTTATTATCATTATTGTCCTTTGTGACTTTTATTAGTGAGTTTATTAAGAATACATTTTAAATAATAGTTTTAAACATTTGATTCTAAATTAAGTTTGCAAAATAAATTAATGCAATACGTATTGTGCCATGTTATTTTTTAGTAGTATTTATATGCTGTTATATATTTATTAATATTTTGAGATATTTCCATACAATTTTGAGATTCTTCCATACAATGTAAGTGAATGGGGACCAAGGGCTTTCAAGCCCATAAAACTTATCATTAAAGTTATCATTAGAGCTGCATGATCCATTCGGTCTATTCAGAGTCTTGATAGCTTTGTCTGAGAAACTAAAAAAAACAAACATTAAGAACGTTATTCAGGAATTATTGAAATTGCTTGCTTGACCATCATGGTCACCATTCACTTCCATTGTATGGAAAAGATCAGCCTGAACACTCTGCTGAACATCTCCTTTTGTGTCCCACAGAAGACAGAAAGTCATACAGGTTTCAAAAGACACAAGAGTGTGGAAATATAGATTGCGCTGTCAAATTTTAAGTAAATTATGCCTTTAAGAGGAATTCATTGTACTAGCTCGTAGCTCTGTTTTTCTGTGGAAGAAGAGCGGAGAAACAATTTTTCATCCAGCACGTTAAAGAGAAAAAAGGATGAAAAGACAAGTGACTGGGAGAATGTAAAAGGAGGTGGTGAATTTCTCTGTTGATGCTCTGCTTTACTTGTTGACTGACTGCAGGCTGTGACACTAATGATCCCACACCTGGTCCTAAAGTTGGGCCTGTGTTTGGCACTGATGGCAGGGGGGCTGCCCATTTTAAACAACCCCCTGTGCCGTTAAGTAATCTGACTGTCAAAGGGGCAAGTCTGATGCTGCCTTCATCAGTCACCAACCGCCACTCGATTATGCAGCTCTGCTTGCTGCCAAAACACACATGCGTGCACATCAACACACACACACACTCACACACTCGCACAAAAGAACAATGAGAGAGAAGACGAAAGATAAAGTGAGTGTGAAAGAGGGCAGGAAAGATAGAGGAGGGGTAGATAGAGAGACTGAAAGTGGGGTCACACAGCATAGCTAAAATATGCTGCCGCTGACTTCTGATTGGACGATAAGGTGGGAACTTTTAAAGAGACGGAACAATAAATCAAAGCGAGAACGGTTGCATAGCTCAACCGTAGAAAGACTCTCTCGCACTATCTCCACCGTGCTCTTGTCCTATTTAAGAGGAAAAGATCCGCCCAAGATTGAAGGGCTGGGGAATTGGAGAGGTTCCTCATTTTTGGCTAGAAAATGAGATGATTTCAACACCTGTAATCAAATGTGAATTCGCCTCAGAGAGAGGCTCTTTATAGTTCAAAAATAAATACGACGTGGGTTCCAGTATAACCCCCATTCCCAGAACACCGTCTTCTGACATGAAAGGAAAATAAATGTTAATCATTACTTTCGCCGCCTTTCCATCCTGGTACTCGCAAACAGATATTTCCCAGCCAATGAGAACGCTGAATCATGTTGGCCTGCTTTGTTTCCACCGCAGGTCCTGTTGACAGATGCATCTGCTGGGTAAATATTGATGGATTTGTCCACTAGAATGTTCCAGAATGGTTTTCTCACTGTCTGCATTATTCAGACCCACCAGGACTGTGCAGCGAGAAGCATAGATGGAGAAATATTTAACCGTTTCTTTGTCTAGACGATGGTTTGTTCACCAAATTCAGTCAGACATATCCCACTGTTACTTTTCTCGCACTAACTTTCTTCAGTTGTCTTTCCTCGCTTACTTATTCAGAAATTAGAACCTGTTTTAAATGATCGAGAGAGTTAGACTGACAATTAACAGGAGAGGGATGTGTTAATACACTTCAGAGAGGTATGAATATTCAAAATAAACCGCAATGGTTTATGCATGGCAGTCAAATCTCATGTGTCCTTATTAGAGAGGCAGCGACTTTCATATGTCAACCTACAACGGTATGCTGAATTACTCTGACATTCAACAACCCTGAGAGTAGAGGCTGAAGTATATGCATGCGGAGCGGTTTTACATATATAGTTAGACTTGACTAGTTAAGACAACTTTGAGAAAAGATTCTGATAATAGATCTAATTGACAAATTTGATGATATAAGGTGACATAAGTTACTGTTACTTCACAGAGGTGAGATCAAGAGTCTCATCGCTTTTTTTTCTCACAGCTGATTATATTTGCATCATCTGGATTGAGACTGTTATCAATCACAGCCACTGCTTTTGATCTTAGTGGGGAATAATTAAGAAGGTAGCCGTTTTTAAGAAATGGAGGCTCAAGGATGTTGCACCCATGCTGCATTTTCTATCATCACATGCTATGTAATATTCCTCATGATTTTAGATCATATTTGCATTATTAAATTCATTATTACAAATTATTAAATGATCATCAATAATAAATCAATTTAACTTTTTAATCGGCATCAGTTGTGTCCAGTTGTGGTGGAACTGGTAGCTTCTCCGAGGGCATCAAAGCACCGATGCTTTCACACTTCTCTTCTCCAGGCTCTTCATCAGTGGCATCACACCATATGTCTCTCCGCCGACCCACTGCATACGCGCCATCTGCCGAGTCTTCCCTCGTTCCGAAAGCCTTCTCGCTCACGCCTTGTTCACTAGAAACTGACTAGCATTCCATAATGCCATATATCTGGTATTTGTTGTTCATATAATGGCTGTTTGTGTGTGTGTGTGTTATTGTTGCATGTTTATTGCGCATTCTGGTAAACTTAGAAGAAATTAGAAAAATTATGGATGATCCGTTATTTAATTTCTTGTTGATAACTTTACATCCAATAAGCGGCACGACATTAAAATTCTATACTATTTTGTAAAAAAAAAAAAAAAAGAATAAATAAATGTAACCAATATGCTAACCAATAGAGTAACAACATATTGTGCATTCCTAATTGTGTTCCAAATATGTACACTACGGAATTTTAAGATTTTGAATAGTTTTTTTGAGCAAGGAACCGTTCAATTGTAAAGTCAAGTGACAGTTAAATTAAACTAAAAGTGACAGTGAAGACATTTATAATGTTCTAAAAGATTTGTATTTTAAAAAATAATCATGTTCTTTTGAACTTTTTATTCATGAAAAATAATGTATCACTGTTTCCCCCCAAATATTAAGCGGCACAACTGTTTTCAACATTGATAAAAAATAAGAAATGTTTCTTGAGCATCAAATCAGCATATTAGAAAGATTTATGAAGGATTGTGCGACATTGAAGACTGAAATTTCAGCTTTGCTATCAGAGAAATAAATTGCATTTTAAAATATATTAAAATATATGACATTTTAATTATTGTAAAAATATTTCACAATATTGCTGTTTTTACAGTATTTTTGATCAAATAAATGCAGCCTTGGTGAACAAGAGACTTCTTTCAAAAAAATTATAAATCGACTGTAGGTACTGTATATCGTTTATTTATTTTCTTACTTAGCCTCAATTGTAATAGTTGTAGTACAAATGTTGTAGTACTTCATAGTCCCTGCTTGTTACAAATGTTGTATGTCTAGATTTTTAAAAATACTTAATGACTTTTGTTTTCTCTTCATTATGATAGTTTTTTTATTTCAGTTTTTCTCATTATGTCATTCATTTTGATAAGCTGTGACTTGCATACAGCAGCTGGTCTTCTTGTATTCTCTGATCTGAGATAAAAGAGATTTGATTGTTTTGTCCCCTTAAAAACAAAAAGACAGTGCTAATGCGGCGTCTAGTGACTGTTGCCTGTCCAATATTAGCAACACGACTAGATGGTGTGCATATATATGCAAAAAAGAGATTTAAAAAAAAGAAATAATTATGTATATATATTGTATGTATAAATTATTATTATTATTATTATTTAAAAAAAATT
This sequence comes from Semotilus atromaculatus, assembly GCA_031834385.1. NCBI lineage: Eukaryota > Metazoa > Chordata > Actinopteri > Cypriniformes > Leuciscidae > Semotilus > Semotilus atromaculatus. The sequence continues at coordinate 14,110,686 of JAULUF010000020.1, forward strand.
GCACCATTTTACAAGAAAATCTATCAATGACTAATGAATTTTGGCTCTAAAAAAATACAACAAAAAAAATACAGTAACACAAAGCTCCACATTTATGGATCATAAAGAATCGTAATTGGAGAAATGATTTGTGCAGTGGTTGTAAGAAATGCCTTTCAAATGATTGTACAAATACACACAAAGGGAATACAAGCTGCGTTTGAGGGAGCTCACAAATCAAAATGTAATTTCGGTTTGTTGACGGCTCGGCTGCGTTGATTTTACACATGGCACATTATCATACCTCACGCCTGCAGAACTCTCAGTCCTGCCAGCGTTCTACAAGCAGAAGCTGCCACACCATTATTTTGTTGACGTGGCTCTAAATTGCATGTTTCATTAGAGGTATTCTATGGTCCATTGAGCACCAAATTTAGAAGACGAAATGCAGTGTTTTTTTGTTCCCTTCATGTACTGAGTTTATTCCGCAGGTTTCATTTTCTTTCAGTTTTCCGTATGCTATATAAGGTTGAAAACAGGTGCTTTCTATCCAGTATTTATAAACCGTTTTCATTGCTGCTTATGTGTAAGTAGAGGTGACTGGTATAACTGCTCTTTAAAAAAAGTGTAGTGTGATGACATCTCTTTTCTGACAAAACACACTTGAATCCATACTTGTATGACTTTTTTTTCCTCTGTGTAACAAAAGAGTTATTGTCAAAATGTTAGAAAGAATAATGACATGATGGTCAGCTAGTCTACAGCTTTTTAAAATGAGTACTGCCATGATGGGCTTCTAGGGGGTTCATGGGAAATGTGAGAGGTAGATAAATGGTTTTGCAAAAAAATATTTTACGACTGTCAAGCTGGTTTGGAAGGATATCCTATTGAAAAAATAAATATGCTAAAACATATTTGAAATGCATTTATTTTATGCTAAGTATACTACAAATACTTTTACATAGTTATGTACTTAATACAAATACCCTGCAATTGTACTTTTGGTATACTGAATTGGTGTACTTACAAGTCCCCCTGTAATCGATCATTTTCCCCCTGTAATCGATCATTTTATCCCTTAAAACTCATCTTTGATCATCAAATCATATTTAACCGTTTTTTTACTTAAAAAAAAAAAACCTTAATTCCCTAAAATATCTTGAATGTAACTCTACACGCTTACCTAATTTAGTATACGTGGTTGATTTTGATATATATAATTTTTCACTAGGGTATTAGGGCACTTGTGAGAAGTGCTATACAAATAAATATAAATTGAATTAAAAATGTTTCTCTTCAAGTTTACACATCCAACATAGAATTTTCCAGATATTTTATGTTTTAATCAATATACAAAAGCCAATCATTCAAGATGACCCAACTTAGAATATCATGCTTTTTTTCACTCAGTATAAGTGAAAGAATTAAATATTTAGCTGTCTTTGTTTAATTTTAGGATTTGTTGGCATAAACATTTTTGAGGAACCCTTAGACAGTTATCCGGCAACCAGCTAGTTGATTTGTGAAGTTGATTTATTTTTTTCTTTAGTTTTTTTTCTTCTTGCAGCTGTGTTTTAATTAGCATCCTGCGCTTTAGATTTTAGTTTGCACAGTAATTAAATATTTTAATTAGCATGCTAATTAAAGCACTGCCACTTAAAATATCTAAAAAAAACAGAGGGGAAAATTATTCATCTATAGTCAGTTTTTGGATGACTAGTTGATTAGTCGGCCTTCGTGACCCAGCATTCCCAATTACCCTTAGTTTCTATAGTGCAATTGAAACAAAAAAATAATAATTCACATTTTGTTTAGACTGATTGATCATCATCCACCCAGTTTTTCCCAACATCTCCTGCTATGCGAAGCATCTAAATCTGAGCAGTAGCCCTGCTCTTCACAGGGAACTGAAGGGAGACCAGGGACAAGACGGCGATGTTGATTGACGTGGACATGGATGTTGACAGCTTGTGGAGTGTTCCAGAGAGTGGAATAAAGCGGCGAGCCAGCCAGAGGTCAGATACCAAACCCAGATTTACACACTCACTCCGGCTCAATCACAGCCGGCCCGCCTCAGAACGAAGGCGGAGTTCTCTTCTTCTCCTCTGCTTGATATTGTGTTGGGACAATGAATCAGAAAGGGTAATGAAAGCCTCTCAGCTTCCCTGAGGAAACTTCACTCACTTAATTACTTCAGCCTCCTCTGGTGAGCTTGAAATATGCTTTTTGGGAGCCAGCACAATCTCTCTTGGATTAATCCCCTTGCAAAATTGATGTTTACCATGCAAGCAAACCGAGTATAACCAATCTGTGTCTTGTTAGTGCTTGTGAAACGGACAGTTGATCATCTGTAGAATTATCTTCGAAAACATTACATTTGAGGCAAGGCACGTTGAAGATTCTGTAAATCGTTTCTGTGCAACGCAGAGCAATTAGTTTGCCTGGTGTTTAAAGGAATAGTTCACTTACTTAATTTACTCTTCCTCAAGTTGTTTCAAACCTGTATGAATGTCTTCTGCTGAACACAAAGGAAGATATTTTGGTTACCAGACAGTTGATGTTCCCCATTGACTTCCTTAGTATTTTTTTTCTCTATGGAAGTCAATGGAGTACATCAACTGTTTGGTTACCGACAAAATATCTTCTTTTGCGTTCAGCAGAAGAAATAAATTCATACAGGTTTGAAACAACTTGAGGGTGAGTAAATGATAGGTGCATTTCTATTTTTAAGTGATTTATTCCTTTAACCAATTAGGCCTCTGTTTGATCGTCTATACATTAAAAAATCACCTAAGCGTTGTAGGTAACTGCTTTGGAAATAACATGTCAGTCAGCTAAAGTTATACGAGTGAATGAGCTTCAGCGAAGTCTGTGACATTTTGACAAGTCAGCGGTATCATTTTATGAAGCTATACCACTGCATAAATTCCCAGAATGCATCAGGACTGACAGGATTTCAGCATACAATGCTGTCATACAGGATGGATGGATGGTGCGTGGAATGTTCTTACCATCATCATTACCTACCTGGAACCCTGAGAGAACAACCATTCTTTTGCATTCTTTTTCACCATAGTCGCATATAATTTTCATTTAGTTTCACCTCTTTTTCTCGCTGAAAAGCACTCATACAAGCTTTATTATGCCTGTATCTGCGCCCGGAAATACAACCGATGTGTTTCCATTTACGGTGGCTGTTGAGGGTGGGTGAGATTTGAGGTAAGGTTAATGTGCCACGCTCAAGGGTACTGTGAACAGATTTGCCGTTTCCTGAAGCAGCAGAATGTTCTTGTTGCCAGATGTTGAAGCAGACAGGTGGAGAATGGAGGACGAGATGGCTATAGGAAGAGAGAAGATGATGAAAATGTATGAAAAATGCTTACAGATGGAGTCTGGAATGCTAAGTATAGATTTTCTTTAGAGGCTGTGTGAGACGGAGATATTTTGCGGTTCTATCCAATGGATGCGATTTTGTGTTTTGTAAAAGGTTTTTTAATACATAGTAAGTATGTACAGTATGTACTGTTTAAGAAGAATGTCTTGCATAACTTTAGTCACAAACTTTTTAAGTTTCTTCTCATCTAGATTATTTTGAGCTATTATAGTGATTGCAAGGAAGCACTCTATTGACTTTAGCAGATGTATGGATACAATTTACAGTCTTTTCTTCTGAAAAAACATACCAAAATTACTGATGACTCATCCTGCACTGCACAGATTTGTCCAATCAAATGCTAGAGTTATTTGAAAAAAATCCCTCCCCCTTGATACTTTCTGCAGCGACTAGCGTGTAGCACATCACAGTTGATACTGCCTATTTGTAAAAATAAAAAATAAAAAAAAGGAAATCAGGGAGACCTCCAAATATGTCCCTCCCAAACTTCCTGTTTAAATAGGAAATGAGCTTTTTGTTTTTTGTAAACTTTCTAGAATTTTCTATTCTCAATTTAAAATTGCGTACACTTAATCTCTCATTTTCTTTTTGATAGAATATTGGGCTTTTAATGGTTTAAATTTGTACCTTTTTTTTATTTTTTTTATTTTTTTACTTTACCTTGAAAAGACAATGCTGTGTTTTATGACAACAGAACCAAAGCCTAAAATCTGACCTAAAACTTTTAATATTAGTCTTTTGCTGTGTTTCAAGCACTATTTCCTTATTTTCCTATATTTTAAAAGCACATTTCATTTCTTACATACTTGATGTTGTATATCCATCTCAAGAGTCCAAAAATAGGGCAGATAAGAATTTAGGGTCTTATTACATATAGTTTTAATACAGTACTCCTATATTGTGCAGTATGCACACTCTTACATGTATATTCTGTTTACTTTAGAAAACTGCAAATTAAGGATCCACTTACTGTACGTGAGATAACAATAAAACAAGATATACATTAGCATACAGTGTTCGTTTTTTTGTTTTTGTTTTGTTTTTGGGTGTGTGTGTTTTGCACTTTCTGTACTGTGATCTTGTGAAATGTACTTTGAATACACAGTGAGTTCTTTACTTTGCTGAACATGGCAACGCTCTAATGGAGGTAGGAGATCATTATAAAGGATTGTGATGAGGAGCAGGTGGATGAATTTAACAAGAACTAAGCTGTCAGGTGACAGCTGAAGTTGAAATAACACGCATGGAACTTGAGACAGAAGAAGTGGCCCTCTCTTATCAACCTCTTCTCTGTTTCCAAGCAGACGGGCATCATTAGACAGGAGTTAGAGCTGGATCATTGTTCCACTTTGACTTGTTTCTGTGCAGGCAGGAAAACACTGCGGCACGACGGCTCACACAGGTCAAGCACTCGAGTCTGAGCTGTGGTCTGTTTGACACCCAACGACAAATTAGTTGGATTTAGGACAGAAAGACAGTGTTTATACGTTTTTTTTGTTTTTGTTTGCCTATTAGGACTGAGTACTGATTCTTATTTTCAAGGATTCGTTTCAGATTATGTTGTTATAACTGTTATTTTTGAACATCAATAAAAAGTAAAGTGGTGAAATATTTTTACAGTTTAAAATAAGTTTTAGATTTTTATTTGAATAGTCTTCAGTGTCAGATGATTCTTCAGAAATCATTTTAATATGCTGATATGGAGGTCGAGAAACGTTATTATTATCAATTAGGGATGCACAATATATCGACCACCATATCGGTGTTGGACGATATTTGTTCATTTTTAATGTTGTTATCAGGCTCTCAAAAATATACAAAAACTTGGATTTAGATTTTTCAGACAATTTATTGGTTATCGGCTTTCAAATGAAATAATTATTGTTTATTGTATCAAATCGGTACATCCCTATTATCAGTGTTGAAAACATGTAGAAACTGTGAAACATTTTTATTAGGATACTTTGAAACGAAAGTTTAGAATAACAGATTTCTTTGAAATATGTTTTTTCATTGCAATGTAAATGTAATATCTTTTTCTCTTTTCATTAAATTAATCTGTCCTTGCAGAATAAAATTAATTATTTCATCTTATCTTCACCCCTAACTTTAGAACAGAGATATATATATATATATATATATATATATATATATATATATATATATATATATATATATATATATATATATATATATATATATATTAGGGCTGTTAAACGATTAATCGCGATTAATCGCATCCAAAATAAAAGTTTGTTTTTACATATTAAATGTGTGTGTACTGTGTATGTATATATATACATGCATGTGCATGTATATACTATATATAGATTTATATATAATTTATATTATATATAAATATTTTATATGTAAATAACACATTTTTCTTAAATATATAAATGCACGTGTGTACTTACATATACAAAATAATTTTACACAGTACAAACACATTTATTATGTAAACACAGACTTTTATTTTGGATGCGATTAATCGTGATTAATCATTTAACAGCCCTAATATATATATTTATATATATATGTATATATATATATATATATATATATATATATATATATATATATATATATATATATATATATATTAGTAAAACATTTATTGATTGTTTTGTTAATGACGGCATCCATCCGGCCATTTATTTATCCATCCATCCGTCCGTCCAGCACCTTCAAAATGGACTTAGAGCTTTTTACCAGCCTTTTTGGGTAAAACAACAGTTTTTGGTTCACGTATATATGTTTTAAAAATATTGTTTTATCCAAGGACGGTACAATCTTGGGATGACTGCTGTAGTTGTAGGTGCGATCATGTGTGCATAAAATAACAACAACCACATCCAAACAATAGACTCTCACCGTATAAAAAAAAAAAAAATCCCAATCCCATTACCCTTAAATTACTATGTGTAATGACAAATGTCTGATGTTAAGTATTGTAACTCGGATGCCATTTAAAAAATCAATTTCTGTCTGAATAGTGCTACTGATGTTTTTGATGATGGTTTTCCTATAGCAAATAATAATGTTTTTCGTTGCATGAGAAAAAATATAGTAATTTGCTGTAATTGCAGTGACTGTTATGCGCACAGGAGTACATCCTATGACCCTGTTATTGTATGCTAGGATGTTTCATTTTCTAATATTTGCCCTATAGCAACACATAATCTTCAGTAAACTACTTCTCTAACTCAGTCCTCCTGTTTAGTATGTTTCTCTTTGTCTCGACCCATTTTACGGTCTTAAACACACATGAGGGATCTTGACTTCCCTCTGTTTTCTCTCGGCTGTCTGAAACCGTACAGTCTTCCCCGAACCCCGCTCCACACCCCATTACCGCAGCCCCATTGCTCTCGCTGAATATCAAACAACAGGACACCTCTGTGTCTCTTACCCTGCAGTCATGGTTACAGTTAGAGAGACATTAGGGACAGGAGACATAGGAAACCGTGAAGCAGAAACAGCAGCCCAGCGCTCAGCTACTGACTGTTCTCATTGCTTTATAAGCTTTAAGTCCCTTTGAACTCATTAATGATGAATTCCAGGGCTGGGGGGTGGGATGTGTCTGTATTACTGCAATTACTTCTGATGCCATACGAACTGTACAAACATATTTGGCTTTTTTTCTTACATGAGATGGGGCGAACAGTATGTTAGGGCAAGAAAATATTAGCTTTTCACTTCAGTAAGCTGTAGTTTATTTGTTTATTTTAAACTTTTGCTATAGGGCGAATTGTTAATACTTAATTTTTGGCCGCATTTTAAATGATGAAATGACAGTAATGCAAATTATAGCCTGAATTAACGGAGTATGTTAATTTAGCATTCAGCTCAGTTAATTAATGAGATAATCAAACAGTGTACTGAACAAACACCATGTTGGACAATTTGTTTGTGAAGTCGACCTTTGTTGAGTTGGCACACTTAAATTTAATGCTAGCTGGCAAGAAAACAGATTTAATATGTTTTATTTTTATTTTTTTAATAAAATATTGACTTTGAATACAGACTATATGGGTTTATATTATTGTCACAGGACATCTGTGGGTATTTAAAATACATTCAAATTGTCTTATTTTTAAAAAAAATTATTTTTGAGGTTGGCAAAGATCCAATGTGTATAGACTAAACTATATCTGAATGAGATGACACAAGACAATTAGAATGAATGTGAAAGAAAGAAAGAAAGAAAGAAAGAAAGAAAGAAAGAAAGAAAGAAAGAAAGAAAGAAAGAAAGAAAGAAAGAAAGAAAGAAAGAAAGAAAAAAAATTTAACCAAGGTTCAAATAAAGTTATATAAATACATAATACAAATGTTTTTTTTAAATAAAGCTTCATGTGCAACATAGATAGATAGATAGATAGATAGATAGATAGATAGATAGATAGATAGATAGATAGATAGATAGATAGATAGATAGATAGATAGATAGATAGATAGATAGATAGATAAAGCTTTATGTACAGTATTTAACCAAGGTCCAAATAAAGTCAGATGGATAAATAAATAAATGTGCAGTAAATCATAACAATTATGACACTGAGTTTTAATTTAGCTTTTTTTGGTGAGTTAAATCATAGTTATTACTGTTAACTAAAATTAAAAAATTAAAACCAACATTAATTGAAACACAATAAAATATTAAACTTTATTTCAGGTATTTGTCAAGGAAACATTTCTAATTTTTGTTTAGTTTAAATGTAGGGTTGGAAATTTTTTATAAACTTTTGTTTTACTAGTTGTAATATCCTGATAGCAATCTATAATAGAAGTGGTCCAAATATTAAAACGTGTAAATCTATCTACTGTGGAAGTCTCAGGACCTAAAAAATGTCGTCCAATCATTGCATTTGGTCCGAATGCAACGATAGGATGTCCTACGTGTCTGTCAACAAATGTATTTCCAGAGTGTGCAAACATCAGCGTGCTTTGTAACACTATACAGAGTTTTACACAGACCGTCACAGAGCACTGAAAATAATAGGTAGCTTATGCTTCGTTCACACCATTACGAGATGGCGACCTGTGACGTTCTACCCAGAGCTGTTCACGTCCTTGGACTTTGTGTTTCTACGTCAAAACTATAAACGATGAAATGAATCCGCAGCAGTCAGGAGGTACAAGTATGAGCTCTAAGTTGTTTGTTCATTAATATTGTAATGTGCTTTGAGACATGAGGTAATTTAATGCCGTCTTTTTGCAGACTCTGCTGTGTGCGTTCATGTGTTTTGAAGGAGGCGTGTCTTTGGAGACGCTCTGAAGGGAGGGTGGGATCTCATGCTTTCAAAGCTAGCTTGCTATTGCTAGCCTCTCCTAAATTGCCTAGCCTACCTTTAAGTTGAAGTACTACAATAACTAAAAATAAAAACTAAAACATAACTATATAGACAAAAAAAGCTAATAAAAATGTCAAAAACACAAAACAAAATAATTAAAATGGTAACTAAAAACATATATTTTCCATCAGTGATGCTAAAATAACACTGGCTAAAATTGCTTTGTGTGTTTTTTGTGAAAAAAGAAAAGAAAAAGATGAATAAACTTTGCAGCTCTTATAGCTGTTATGGTTATATTTTTTCAAACATGAGAATGGCCCTGCAATACAGAACACTTTGCCAACTATAAGGTCTTATTTTTGCAACAAAGTGCGAATATACCAACCCACACTACCTAAAAATACATTTTAGTATAAGGTGACAAAATGTGTTTTCTCTTAGTTAAAACTTGGCCTGTCTCAGCCTCAGACACGCAGCCCACACAATGTTCACAAACCACCTGATGTATATTGCATTGTACACAAATGTGGCAAAAGCAGGCAGACACGACCTGCACATAAATACTGCTGTTGGAAAAAAAAAACTCCCATTTGAGGCATTTGTGATCTGTTGATCTTGAGAAGGCCGTATAAGTCTCTGAGCTTCAGGCTGCTCCTGGAGAGAAAAAAATGTCTGGATTAACTTCATATATCATTTTAAGACGTGATTTGATGTGTAGCTTCAGGTTAAACAATCAAAAAGGTAGTTTTCTTTCTTGAAGGCATTTGAAGTGTCACTCTGGTGATGGGTGAATGAAATCGTCAACATGAGTATGTCGAACTGCAAGGCATTACAAGGTTAGTATTAAAAAAAAAAAGTGTCTGTGATGTATAAACTCATTTTAAAACCATAAAGCCACGGGCCATGTTCCTCCACTTTTTAATTTGCAGCTCACATCATTAATCTATGAGAAATAAGTGGATGCTGTGAGTTAAAGTGCACCATTCGGCATGGGCATTACTCCTGCTCTCACTAAATAGAGATAATTGACGTGAAGTGATGGATGGCACACAATGTACTGGAATTTTGGATACCATGCAGTACTTGATTTGGTAATGATGATATACAATTATTTCTATGGATATGCATAGAGATGCACTGCTGTTTCTGTACTTCCAATTGGCAATTGTAATACAGGTATTATTCAAAAGCTTGGGCTCAGTAGGATTTTTAATAAAAAAAATAATTATTGCGTTAAATTGGTCTAAATTTACAGTAGATAACGTTTACAATGTACAAAAGATAAATGCTTCCCTTTTGAAGTTTCTAAGAAAAGTTCATTAAAATGTTGGAAAGAAATGCATAATGTTTTTATATTAAGCAGCACAACTGTTTTTAACATTGATAATAATATGAAATATTTGAAATGATAATAGTGTGAAATCGCTGGTGTTTCTGACGTCACAAACTACCTTGTAACCAATCACATCAACGTGTGATCATCATCGAGTGGATCTCTGAGCTGGTGAGTGAGTGGAGGCGGGGCTAAATTTGCATATTCATAGAACCGTGGATACTAAATGAGGCAAGGGTGTTGAGTTATATTCAAGCTATTTTAAGGCATGAAGAATTTGTTTTCAATGAAAAAAACATTTATATGTCGTTTTGGTGATCAAAGGTGAGTTTTAAGGGACAAAATGATTGACTACAGTAGGACTTTAAAATAGATTCTGGTGCTCTGTTAGTAAGGTTCATTTGAATAAGTGTAAACGCTGCCATCCGAACCCTGTTTCGCACCAAAAAGCGAACCGAGTCTGCTAAAAAGAGGGGTCTCAGTCCTCTTCCAAACAAACTGGTGCGGATTGACTGAAATATGAATGCAACTCAGATAAAAGACATCTAAAGGAACCAAAAGCAGGATGTGATGTCACGAATTGCAACCTAAAAGGGACAGAATGCTCAAACATACCTGTTTTTTCTTGTTGTAGGAGTTGCGTTGCCCACTACAGCTCGGTACAAGTGTCGTAAATGCTGTAAATGTATCATTTTCTTTTTTTGGTCCGGAATAAAAGAACAGAGAGAACCGAAATACAAGTGTAAACACATCTTAAGTCCTGTTGACCACTTTTTTTTTTTAATCTGTCCCTCATATTCACTCACTCCATATCACTCTCATCTCTGTTTTTCTACAGCGCTCATCACATTTGCGGGAGTTTTTTTTGTTTTTTGTATAACACTATCAGATCTCTTATCAGGACAGGAGTTGTTTTTGCTAAATCTTCACCCTCGTCAGCCCTCTCCTCGGTTGTTTTGATGTATCTCTCTTAGTTTTAGATGAAGCGATCCAGCGTCTTCCGTATCTCTGTTTTTGCCGCTTCTGCGCTCTTATCCCTCACGGTCGCACACATGATCAATGCTATCAGCTCTGTGTGGCAGTGATAAATTATGCATGCACTCCAGTCAGTGGCTGAGTTGCGGTTTGTGTGAGTCGCAGTGGTGATAGTGAGTCTTAATCAGCACCTAAAGTGTGAGAACTCTTAATGTCCACCCCGAGGGTCATGGAGAGCAGCGTGGCTCTTTAAGAATGACTTATGTGGGATCCATGGCCTTGCGTTTAGCGTGCATGCTCCATCGTGTTGAGCTGAGGTGCTATTGTGGATTTAAACCTGAATATCATTCCTCTCTGTTATCTTCATCATTTCCTGCCTGGTTGCAAATGTTGTGATTTATTAAAATGTCAAAAATATTACAAGCTTTGTTTGTATGAAGTTGGTCCCATTTTACTTATTATATTAACTTTAATAAATGATTATTTACTGATTATTTATTATTACTTAAGAAATGACTGATGATATAAGGTAACTACATGGGTTAAGGTTAGGTTTAGGTGTAGGTAGGTTCAGGGTTAGTAGTTATTAGTTATTGCAATTACTATAGTACATAGCATTTATTACATGATGGGGAACATGACTGTAAAATAAAGTGCTACCATTATTTGATACAATGCACTTATTTCGTACATACTTTTTTTACATGGTGCTGCTTGTATTTCAGAAACACCTGCATGTAATTACAGATGCAATTACATGTACAATTACACTGTTGACCCTTCCTTTACACCTTAACCAACCCTTAAACCTAAAAATACCACCAAACCTGTCCCTAACCTTCCCGTATCCCACTTCAATATCAGCAAACGTGTTTTGCAATATTACATTGACGCAATAAGTACAATGTAACTAAGTTTTGGTCTGATGTAATATACATAGTAGTTAAAAACACCTAATCTAAAGTGTGACTAGTCTTCTGCTCAAGCCAAAGAAGGTTATTTCAATTTCAATTGAATTTGAGTTTAGCAAGTTAATGGTTTGATACTTGAATACGCACAAAAATGTGTATGTAAAATAATCGTGCATATGTAAAATAATCGGCTATACTTTATTTCAATTGTCCCCTTTAGATAGATATTCTGGTGACTAAAAATAATGTTGCACCTAAATGTCAACTAACTCTCATTAGAGTATTAGTAGATTTTTAGTGATATCATTAGGGTTAGTAGAATAAGATGACGTATACTTATAGTTCGGGGAGTTAGAATATAGTTTGAATGTCCGGGGAGCATCAAAATAACATGTTAGCAGAAGCAGACTCAATTATTGACTCAATACTCTAATGGGAGTTAGTTGACATACGTATGTAGGTGCAAAGTTACTTACAGTATAGTACACAGAATGTCTAAAGGGGACCATCAAAATAAAATACTTCTAATTACACTGAACTATCGATACCTTTGCAAGGCTGAATTCAAGTATATTCATAATAAACTTTTTCACAGAGCTCAAACTTTTACCCTATTGGTTTACAGCACCTGTCAAATACATTCTATTCCTCTGTTTTTTTTAAATTGTCTCCCTTCCTTTTTCTTTTTGTCTGCAAGACACATTGGTACATCTTACTTTGTACTCCTTTTGAATTCTCAGCCACGACAGCCCTTTATGTTCATGTGAAGGTATTAATGACTTTGTGAAGTCATTGTTCCATGTGCCAAAATCATTGTTCCGGTCCAAACCTCTGAGATGATGAGTCTAGCTGGATGCTGTGGGAATTTGACAAGATTTAAACCTCCTCCTCCTCACCCTAAACCGTAAACTTACAAAAATGTATGCTTATAATTTTGACACTAGCTAAGCTCATACATTTTTTGACACTAGACAAAACTATTTTGACTATTTATTCCAGAACATACAGTACACTTTTTTGTTTGTTTGCTTGCTTTTGTTGGTTGTTTATTGATTGGTGTTGTATATATTAATGTTTAATTACTACACTGAAAAAGTATTTGGTGTAGAAACAATTTTCACTCAGAAATTGCCAATTGTAAGCAACACATATAATGAAATATGAAATTTTACTGTAGAAAAACTTAAGTAAAACGTAAATAAAATGGGAAAAAATATTTTTATATAATTATTTCAATATTCGACATAATTATATTATAATTATTTCATTCTTTAAATATTAATTTATTTATGTATTTGTTCTTCAAGTAGTTAATAAATATTGCAGATTTGTTCTGGTATATTATTTCATGTTGTTTTTCCAGCTTACCTTTGGAAAAAGCGAGTAAAAAATGTGGATTATAGAACACAATAAATAAAACACAATAAATCGCTCACCTTGGTAGAGTAATGAAAAAGAAAATTCTCTGAGGTTCTTTTAATCTCAGTCACTCTACTGTCACTCAACCGTATATGGTCCTTTTCACAAAATTGGATAAAATGATTCATATGCCACAATATTGATCAAATGTTTCAACATTTATTCTCATGACAAGCTATTATTTCCTCATCCGTGTGCTTCCGTCTCGGTGATGTTACTGTGATGAAAGAAATAATGGCAAAATTGCTAACCGCTCTGGAAGACGCATCATCAAAACATGCCTGTGGAGATCATCATAATATTTAAAATCAAATTACATCTGAAAACACCTCTTCCGATCTCATATCTTTTTTTGCTCTCTTGTTTATCTTTATGTTTGCTGAGGGCCAGTTTTTTTTTTCTTTTTTTTCTGCTATTTTGAAGCTCTAACCCTTTTTATCCCTTTTGATATTTTAGAAGCGAAGGAGATTGTCCTGAAAGCTCAGATTTTAGCTGGAGGAAGAGGCAAAGGATTGTTCGACAGCGGCCTGAAAGGAGGTGTGCATTTAACAAAAGAGTGAGTACCTGCCCAGACCTGCTTCCCATTCTTTTATCCCTCTTAAAACTCACGTCGTTGCTTGACATCCTGTATTTTTCACCAAGACAATAGCGCAGAATATCACGCTGCTCTCAGCATTCGTGATGTTCTTAAAACTCTGTTGTAATGTGGAATGATGGATTCCTCAGCTGAGCAAATTATAAGTGTGATAGAAACTATAAATATGTTGTGAAAAACCCATGAGAATGAAGGAGACATGTGAAATATGGCAATCTCTTAAAACTTTACCAGAAAGCCACGAGTTTTCCTCAAGTACGGACTGATTTATGAGTGAATGCCTGCGTCGTGTATCACTGTCACATAGTGTACTTCTGCATTTGGGATGAAGCGAATCGTCCAGAGAAAACGCTCTGAAACACTGCCTGATGTGTTTTATGTAGCAAATGAGCACACCGCTTTCTGTGTCCCTGAGAAATCGTCCCGAGTTTGCTAGTATGCGTTTCTTAAACAACTGAAACTTTTTTTCTTTTTCTTTTTTAGCCTGTATCATTGTTATTAGTAGTACACTAAAAAGATGACAGAAATGTATGAGAAGAGAGATAGGACAACTGCATCGGAATGCCTTGAGACAGATATGAAATATAAAATAGTCTGGAATTAATGCGTCCACATGCAGTTTCATCCAATATCATCTTGCTAGAATACTGTACGCAACAATGAACACAGCGTGAGCTCGGCTGCAATGTCTGATCTGCGAAAATTAGATCCGTGGGTGAAAAAGATTCACTGAACATTCAGGATTGTTTATGAGTTCAAACTGAGTTCTGAGCGACTCCCTCACTGATTTGTTAGTTTGATGTATATTTTAGGTTTGAGAGACTTACATCAGTCTGTTACTGACTGGTTGTTCAAATGATTTGTAATTAAAAATACATATTCGCACTGTAAAAATGTAGTGTTGATGTATAAATTAATATAATTCTATAATTAATAATGCTATTCTAAAAAAAAGTTCATGTACTCTCTACAAAAAGTAATTGTTTATTTTATACAGTATATGGAGTCCAATCTTTGTTTTTGTGAGAGCCATAATAAATAAAACTTTTTTTGTCCTCCCCAGTGAGAAATATTCTTAGTAAACAGAGTAATATTTATTAATGATGCAACAATTTTTTTCTTTTGACCGAAACACTGAAACCGAAATTAAAGTTTTAAGCATGAAAACTGAAACCGAAAATGTAATAATCAATTAATATTTTTTTTAATAATGAACACTCAAGTAAAAACTCAGTTGTATATAATATCTAAAATGTATATAAGCTTTTTAATGATTTAATTATAATTAACTTATAATTAACAATATAATTTATTGAAATATAAACATTTAAACGGTGCCTGTAATGACTTTAATGACATTTATTCAAACATACATTAAGTCACGAAGACAAGGGGTTAACTAAAAATATAGTGAAAATTTACAAAATGCTGCTCAGTGTAAGTTCGAAACAAAAAAAAAACAAAAAAAAGTTATAGTTAAGTTATATTTAATCTTTTAACATACCTTCTGATGTTCATTCATACAGAAATAGTATACATGGGAAGAGATGATTGATTCACGTTCTACATCGATCTGTCATGCCACATTAAAGATCGGCCAAACCATATTTATTGTTGTAATTTCATTATAAAACTGACAGAATTTTAAAGTTATTTCAAACTTTGTTTCCTATCAAAAGTAACTAAGCACAAAGCTTATTGTGATTATTTGATGTTATGCGTGCTATGATTTATGCTCCATCACTAATGCATACAGATCCAGATATTAGAAGAATTTGTAATTTGAAAGTTGCATGAAACAGTCGTAGTAAATTAAATTGATAAACGTACTGTATCTCTGTTTCAGTCCTGCTGTTGTTGGAGAGTTGGCTGGTAAGATGCTCGGCTTCAATCTGACCACCAAACAGACCCCTAAGGAAGGAGTGAGAGTAAAAACGGTACGTAAAAATCTCAGGCATAATTTCTTCTTTTTAATGTTGTTTCTGCTGAATATATAATCGCTTTTGGACTTGGAAATGAAATTCTCTGGTCTCTCTCTCTCTCTCTCTCTCTCTCTCTCTCTCTCTCTCTCTCTCTCTCTCTCTCCCTTCACTCCTTGGCTTCAGGAGAAAGCTGTATCATCCTGTTCCATTTAAAGATGCTCTATTTTTAAGAAACCTTCTTTTTGCAATTAGCTTAGGTGAGGTGTCACAGGTCATTGAGATGAATAAACCATGCGAGTCAGATCTCGGTGTGCAGGGAATGTTGGTAAACCGGCATTTCCGTGTGTCACTAACTAGCAGAAATATCATTTTCTTCCCTCTCTCTATGCCTGACACCCACACAGATGGCGTACTCCTACAACCACCCCGTATGTTTATCATTGTTTATCTCTCTCTCTCTCCCTCAGGAGGTAATGATTGCTTCCTGCGCTTAGCATGTGTTTGTCCTCTCTTCTTTAAACACAACTTAGAGCTCCCCATCATCACTCGCTTTTACTCCCGCCAACCTCTCTCCCGCGACCGCCAAAAAACTTTCTGCACAAGGACGCCATCACATTTTTATCATTTTCCTGCTTGAGAAACAGCCATGGGGGGTGGAAACGCACGGCTGAAAGAGTAGGACAGATTTATAAGGGAGGGGGTGAGGAGGAACAGAGGTGGGATACAAACAAAAAATAAATAAATGCTTTGAAAATGCCAGCTCGAGCGTGCGGCATCCCCCCACAAACTTCTCTCACTGCATTCGAGAGCGCGTCACATTTGCTATTCAAGAGCCCTCTGGTTTCCTTCTCACATGGATGCGTTATTGTATAATGAGGTTTTCCTCGTGAATTCAGAATTCAGTATCGGTTTATTGAGAAGAAAATATGTTTTGTAAAATTGGTGCCCTTCTCTAAGCCTTCAGAAGTTGTTGTTATACTTAATCGCAGCAATATATGAGTGAAAAGTTTTCTAGTGAAATACAATTACACATTGCAAATATCAAAAAGGCTTCAAATGTATTACGCTACCGTTCAAAAGTTTTAGACCGGTAATATTTTTTAAAATATTTTTAAAGTTTTCTATTTCAGATAAAGGCTGTTGTTTTGAACATTCAATTATTCAAAGATTCCTAAAAAAAAAAAAAAAATAGAATATTAAATTAAAAAAAAATAAGAAATGTTTCTTGAGCAACAAATCAGCATATTAGAATGAATGACACTGAAGACTGGCGTAATGATGCTGAAAATTCAGCAGGAATAAATTGCATTTTAAAATATATTAAAATAGAAAACAGAACTTCTTTCAAGTACCAACCCCAAACTTTTGAAAGGTAGTGTATGTATATTAGAAAAAAATAAAAATGTAGGTCAATGGCTGATGGCAGTTTGGTTGAAATAAATGCATAAATATTAAAATATGTATTAAATAGATTGTTTTCCCTTTACAGCTCTCAGCCTTATAGAGGGTTGAATACGGTTGAGAGTTTGAATATGACTTGTTAAAAGGATGTAATTGTGTTGTCAGTCTCCGAGAGGAATGCTGTCAGTGTGCCATCAGGACTCTGCGTTAATGTGCCGTGTTTCACTCAGGTCTTGTTGGCCTTCCCTGTCTTTTCGGCTGTAATAGACTGAGAAGCATAGAAATAGAGTAGAGGATAAAATAGATGGAAGGATGATGTAGGAATAGAATGAACAGAGAGTGCAAACGTTTGCCTCTCTTGTTGCCTCCTTCACAAGCTGAAAAGGATAAAAATGGACATGGGTGCTGGAGATTGGAATGTAGGGTAAACCGGGACAAATGAAATACCCTACTACTTTTCTTTTTTTCTTTTCTTTTTTTTCAGCTTTTCCACTCTCTTTCCCACTTGGTGTGAAATGTTCAACCAACAATAATTCTTATATAAAACAGCCAATATTTAGGTTTTCATGATAATTCTCTTTCTAGTTTGTTGGTTAAACATTTACATGAGTGACAGATAACATCCATGATTTAAAGTGTAAATTCGGCAATATTCAACATTTCAATGTTGGTAGTAAATGCTGTTACCTGGGCCGAGAAATTTTATTTGTCAACAAAGGTCACACTTTGGACAGCTCCAGGGCGTTCGTGAAAAGTACAGTTTATACTTCCGTGTTTTTGTGTCCCCACCCGCGGACAGTTAGATCGACAGTGGGTTATTAATACAGTTATTGTAAGCGTAGGTTTATCACTGGAAATTGTATGTATGTATCTATCTATATATGTACTATGTGTACTCTTTGAACAGCATTATGGTAAAAATGGAACACTATGGCAACAGCTCTCAGCACAAGACAATGTTTTGCTTGGGTGTGGAACTGACAGAACGGGCGGGTTCTTTCAGTTTTTCCCCTTCTGTTTGGCCTAAAACACTCATTGTCTCATAGTTTGAAATGTTCAGTACAAAACACAAAGGGTTTTCAGATTTTCCATCACAGCGTTCTCTCTGCATTTACTATTCTTTGCAGCCTGGATTCTTCACTGGAAACTGAAAGTAACCGACTATCGCTAAACATTTACCCTTTGAATTCTTGCACTCGAGAACAGTATGACATCATTATTACTAAAAGTTTGTGAAGAAGTACTTCGTACTAAAGCAAGGCGGTATTTATATAAGCGCAGACATGTGGGAGTGGCCTTGTATGGCAACATGCGTAGTGCATTATGGGTGTTGATGTTTTTACCTATTTGGGCAAAAGGGAAGACAACAACCTTTTTTCTCTGTTTTCTTTAGTAAAGTAGTTTTAATTAATTATATTAATAGAAATTAATGAATAGATTAATAATTCAATTAATGGATTTTTTTTCACCTTTCTACTGACAGAAGCTCATTTGGTCAGTGGTGAAAGTTTTGCAATTTTGCAATTACGCCTTGTCTCCCGGACATCCTGTTATTTGTTTTTGTTATTTATGTTGTTTTGTTTTGTTTTTAGCCTTTGGATGGACAACAGAAACCTGATGGTATGAAACCATGTTTCTCCATAATTATTAATATGAATGACAGATAACACCACCGATTTAAGTAGTCTGTTACTTAATGTAAAAATGTTACAATTACGCCTACTCTCCCCTGCATCCTGTAATTTAAAGGCACAATATGTACGATTTTTTGCATTAATATATCCAAAAACCACTAGCAGAGTGTTATATATTTTGTTCAATTGTGCAATTGCATTATACCAAATGTTTCCAGCAATTTTTAAATCCAGAGAAATTCACAGTTTTAACAAGTGTAACGGCCCATTGTCATTGTGTCGCCTGTCACACATCTGTGTTACCCTCGATTTCCAGAAGTCGTTTTAATATATTATGCGTTTTATTAGACAGGTGAGCTGTTTGGATACTTTTATCGACAGAAAATGAATAATTGCTATATAGCTCAACTCTCTTTTCTTGATTTACCGCGTGTAACATGTTTGTACCATGCCTAACAGTGACAGTAATACAGCATTTTCTCTGCCATACAGTGCATTTTAAATGAACTGCATGCCATTTAGCAACACAAGTTATCCAGCTTTTATTAATAATATTCTAATATCGATCTAGCTTAAGTGTGTCATACCAGCCACAGAGCGAAGAGTAACGTTATAACAACTTTCAACATACTCAAACGTATTTTAATTATTTAAGTTAAAAAGTGCTGTATTACCCCCACTATTTTAATTTGTCAAATAAAGTGACCTGTATGTGTACTGAATGATTCAGCACTTGGGGCTATTTCATTAGAATGAGATAAAATAATGTTAATTTAATGGGACTCGAGGCCGGTGTGTTGCGCAGGTTTCTCTCGCCCTTAGCGGCGAAACTTGCAGTCTGTCTTAAATTTATTTCATAAATTATTTTTAGTTTTGTTTTGTTTGTTTTTAGCCTTTGCACCTTTTATTTGACAGTGTAGAGGTGATGGAAACCTAATGGTGAGAAAGCATGTTTCCATGGGGAAATAGGATTGTACTGTGTTGCGGGCGAAACTCAAACCTACGAACACCTACAGCACACCTTGCTTTTCTTCATCCATCCTTCCCTCATCCTCTTTTGTGTCACTTCCTTTCCATCACTCCTCCATTTTTATTAGCTGTTATTTCAACCCTGTTATTGGTGGTTCTCTCCTTATCCACTTGCCATCTCTCATTGAGTTTAATGATGTCTGATTATCTTGTATTAGAAGTAGCAGCAGTGTCCTGCAGCCAGTAAACCTGTGCCTTGCTTCAAAAAAAAAACAGTGTCTGTTGATACACCATAATGAATAGATAACACACAATGATGAATCGCCGTCTCACCTGGTGGATGTGTTTGTGCTGAGCAGGTGATGGTTGCAGAAGCTCTGGATATCTCCAGGGAAACATATTTCGCCATCCTGATGGACCGCTCGTGTAATGGACCCGTGATGGTGGGAAGCCCTCAGGGTGGTGTGGACATAGAGGAAGTGGCGGCAACCACGCCAGAGCTCATCTTCAAGGTATCTCACTTATATCTGACTGAAACGGATTTCAAGGGTGTAGGAGTTGAGTTTCTTTGAGATTTTGTGCTGAAGGGATCTATTTTCTTCTTGATGTTTCGAACTAAACTTCCTTATAGAAGAAGAGCCACAGATATCTAGATTTATAGAAACAAAATATAGAATTAGAAGGATATATATGTAACAGTTATAACTTTAAATTGCCCTGGAAAATGTATGGAAATAATTATATTAATAAATAAATTAAAAGTTCTGGAAATGTCTTTAATACATTTCTCTGATAAAGCCAAATCCTTCACTAAGCTGCATTTACATCACAAATTGTTTTTTTACTTTTGTACAAAACGCTTACAAA
This sequence comes from Semotilus atromaculatus, assembly GCA_031834385.1. NCBI lineage: Eukaryota > Metazoa > Chordata > Actinopteri > Cypriniformes > Leuciscidae > Semotilus > Semotilus atromaculatus. Next base: position 14,131,376 of record JAULUF010000020.1, read on the forward strand.
TATTGTTTATACAATACGCTTACACATTTTGTTTATATGCCCAGAAATCTCTATAAAGATATTTATGTATTAAAATGTATTTTGAAATCTATCATGAAAGTCTTACGAAAGTATGAAATATTGTGACATCTATGAAAAAGGGATGAAAAAGTATGAAAGGTTAATTCTGCAAATATTTTGCAAGAGTATGAAATACCCTGAGTTACAAAAGTATGAAATATTACAAAATCTACAAAAGTATTACAGTTTGTATGAAAAGTACTGCAAAATCTATAAAACTGTTACATAAAATCAAAATATGAAAATTGTGTTATAAAGTATGAAAGCATTATAAAATTATTCATGAAAGTGTTACCAAAGTTAGAAATATTAAAAAATATATGGACTTATATGAAAGTATGATAAAATCTTCAAAACTCAAGGTGTCAAAAGTGTAAAAATATATAGCTGTTTGTGGACATATGGCATACAAATGTTTTAAAAACTTTCATTCACGAAAGTGTTACAATGTATGACATATTACAAAATCTGTAGAAGTATCACAAATTAATAAACTATTAATATATATATAATTTATGTACTTTATATTAGTTTTGATTTTACATTTTTATTTAACTAAAGCCATCAAAATGTCATGGAAATGAATTTGTCAAAAAGGATGCATACCCTTGTGTTTACACAAGTCTTAAATGCAAAGCTGCGAAAGCAAAAAAGGGTTTATTTCTAAGAGTCAGAGAGAGGATATTTTTTATTTTATTTTATTTTTTATAAAAACCATGCCTACCATTATTCGTGAACCACAAATAAAAATATGATTAAAAAAGATGTACGATATGTCCCCTTTAATGGACGTCTTCCTCATATTAAGACATGTAAAAGCTGTGTCTCATTCTTGTAGCTCTTAGTGACATCTGGTCTTATGCATTATCTTTCTTTTGTGTGTCTATCTCTGTGTATGAGTGATCTTTTAGAGATGGCCTTATAATTGCAAAGCCATTGTTCTCCAGCTCTCGTCTTTTTCTCGTTTGAGGTTGGCTGCATGCCAGCGCTTAATTGCAGCTCTCTTGATTTTAATACGAACATCCTCTTTGTGTCAAATTATAGCTGATGGTTGGTTTTTCTCTTGCCTTCTCTCCCCCATCTCTTGGCCTCAGGAAGTTATAGATATATTCGAAGGGGTCCGAGACGACCAGGCGCTACGTATGGCAGCTAATTTGGGATTCAAAGGACCATTGGAGAGACAGGTAATGGGTTTGGCCTGAATCGCTGCCGAAGAGATTGTGCCATTAGAGTGTGTGTCAGAACAGAAGCACAGTGGCCCTCACTTCACCTCACCTCACCTCACCTTCCCCCCCGTCCACTATGTCTCCATTTCTGTCATGGGAAAAAAAAGCGAGAGTACTGGACATGATGACTCTGCCAATGCAGTCATTAAACATTACTTATACGTGTTTAGGCCTGAGCTGAAATCACCGGTCATTAACAATTTGTGCTGTTACATCGCTCACATAAACCACCTCCACCAGATTTGCGGCAAAGATACGTTGAAACCTCTAAAGATTTAAAGACATTTACCCTCAGGCCTCTCAGAGGGACTCTAGCACAGTAGATTCTGTATGGTCCTCCATATTTTTCACTAAATCTATATTTTTCAGGTACAAAAATAAAGTTAGATAGATAGATAGATAGATAGAGATAAATCTTGCATTCGCTTGATTGAATGAACTAAGATTGCAGGATGGTTTAATAAAGATTTTCAGGTCAATCTGTTATAATTTATGTATGTATTTATTTATTTATTTATTTAGATAATTCACATAAACACACAAAGTCATGGTCAGAATTATTGGCACCCTTGGTAAATATGAACAAAGAAGCCTGGGAAAATAAATCTGCATTGTTAATCCTTTTGATCTTTTATTCCAGAAATTCACAAGAATCTTTCATTGAAGTAAAATATTTGAAAGAAGGGGGAGAATCTCTTTTTGAAACAAATCTTTTTCTCCAATACACGTCGGCCACAATTAATGGCACCCTTTTATTAAATACTTTTTTGCAACCTCCTTTTGACCACCTGACAAGAGATCTCCAGATCCTTAAAATTCCCAAGCCCATTTTGATACACTCTCCTCTTAAGTTTTCTATAGGGTTCAGGTCAGGGAACTGGGACGGCCATGACAGTGACCCATTTTTGTTTGTTTTTGCAATCATTGTCCTGATGGAAGATCTAACCCGCAGCCCATTATAAGATTTCTAGCAGAGGAATACTTTTAGATTTTTTTTAATCTGTTGACATTTTATAGAATCCATAATGCCATGTATCTGAACAAGATCTCCAGCAGAAAAACGGGCCCATAATTTCCGTATATTTAACCATGGGCATGGGGTACTTTTTATCCCTGTTTGCACCAAACCCATCTTTTGGGTTTGCTGCCAAAAAGCACTTTTTTAGTTGTATCTGATCATAGAACCCAGTCCACCGTGAAATTTCAGTTGAGTCTGACAACTGAATTTGCTGGAGTTTGTTTTTGTTGTTTTTTCTTGAAACCATCCCATACACCATGTGGTGATGTAGGTGCTGTATAAATATAACAGAGGCTTTCTGACCCAAAGATTCAACTCATTTCTGCAATTCTCCAGTTGTGGTCCATGAAAAGCCTTGGACACTCAAAGTTTCCTCCGCGCTGTGCATTAAGACAACATGGAGACACGTCTATGAGATTCGTGTGAGATGAGATTCGTAACATCCATAGTTGATTAGAACTTCTTAGGTATTGCCTTGATGGTCAAAATGGGGATTTTCAATGATTTCGCTATTTTCAAACAGCCACTTTCTATTTTGTGATGATCATCAATTTTTTTTATTGCACATCAGAACTATGTTCTTTGGTTTTACCCATTGGGATGGATGATTATGGGAATTTGGCCTTTGTGTTTCCTCATATTTACTCCTGTGAAACAAGAAGTCATGACTGGACAATGTCATGCTCCTCCTCACCCTGGTGTGCTATATATTTTATATATAGAATATAATATATTCTATAATATAATACATTCTAAAATAATATAATACCCCCCCCCCCCCCACACACACACACACACACACACACACACAAACACACACACTTTCTATTGTTTTACTTTAATGAAAGGTTATTTTTATTTTTTAAATTTTTTTATCAAAAGGATAAACAATGTATTTGCACAGCCATTATTGATCATATTTACCAAGGGTGCCAATCATTCTGAGTTCTGACCATGACTGTATAAACATACATATATAAATAAATGTATAATTTTGTGTGTAATTCTAAAATATTTAATTTATTTTTAATTACATTTTTAATTACAATTCTTTTTTATTAATAAAACCCACCAGAGCCCAGTGAGACATTGTTGAACTGATATCAGGTGAAATATGAAAATACGATTTTCTTGATCATATTTTTTGTTTACATAACTTCTTTGACAGTGTTGACAATTTTTTTTTTTTTTTTTTTAAATGAACCTCACCTCCCTTCAAAATTTGCCTGGTAAAGTTTGTAAAGAATTAGTGTTTTCCAACTGCACAGGTCCATTCACGGCAAACACTCTGTCATAATTGTGCGTACAAGCGTATATTTCTCTCCGCATAGACATCCGAGTGTGTTGGCGGTATGGAAATTGCTGCTAAATGTCTAGCCTGTCAGTTTGGCTCTCGTAAAGTCGTCCCTTTACTGTGCGTCTTTTGCGAGCATCTATTTGAGTCGATGCTAATTAGAATGTCTGGGATGCAGCATACCGTTGACTTAGCTTCTCCACTTTGAAATGCAGCGATATGACAAAGAGCCGGCGCTCGCCTGTGCGTGCTGATGAGAGCAGCGCTACAATGTTTTCTGTCAGAATGCGCTCATTATCAAAAGAGCTTCCGTTGGCTATGGGAAAGGGAGATGTCGTTTCAGCTCTTAAATGCTTTGAAAGAAGAATTTGTTCGGATGACGTGCTTTAAGAAAGCACACGAGATAGCAAAGTGTAGAGCAATAAGCAGTTGGTTATCTTTCCTGTCTTAACCTCTCGTCAAAACTCAGCTGTTATTAATGAAAAGAATAAACAGATAGATAAATACATAAATACGTATTTACATAAATAGATGTAAATACACTTTATATTTTGGGGAATTTAGGAGTTTGCCGTGATTAAGACAATGAAAGCTTATTTGGACAAAAGTATTGCTAAAAATGTATTTCGGAAAATCTATGAATGTTATTTACAAAAGTACTGCAAAATCGACAGAATTGTTACAAAAAGTCAAAATATAAAAATTGTATGTTACACACTATAAATCGTAATTTTTTTTACAAAATGTATGGAAGCATAACGAACGAATGAAATACGAAAGTATTGCAAAATCTATCAAAATATGAAATTGTATTTTGTACGATATTAAAAATATTAAGAAATCTACAGAAGTATCAAAAACATGAAATACAAAAATATTAAGAAATGAATCAACACAATTGATTTTCTTTGAATTATGGAATCTATGCTGAAAGGTTTACTGAAATATGAATATGGAATCCACTGTAAAAGGATGAAAAAAAAAGCTGATGTTTTGTAATAAATTATTTGCAAGAGTACAGAATGACAACTTTTAAACAATTTTCACTAAAATGTTACAAAAGTATGAAATATTGCTAAATCTATGGAAGTATTTGAATTTGAATTACAAAAGTACTGTCAAAATATGAAAATACATGTTAAAAAGAAAGTATGAAAGCATTATGAAATGCTTCTTGTTGCAAAATTATGAGCTATTATAAAATATTAAAGTATTAAGAAATCCATGAAAACTGCAACAAAAAGACGAAATGCAAAAGTACTTCGAAATCGTCCATGACAGAGTTACATGAAATATTAAGAAATCTATGAGAAATTAAACTGTTTGTGTTACAAAAGTATGAAATATTATGTTGTATCACAAACAACATTGCAAAATCAAAATAATTTTTACTAAAGTACAAAATATCATCTATGAAAGTGTCACAAAATTACAGAATGCAAAAATATTATGAAACGTTTCATGAAAGTGTTATAAAAGCACGGAAAGTTTTTAAAGTCCTAATTCACGGAAGCATTACAAAAATGAGGAAAAGGTCAATTGTCGAGTGAAATTGTTACGAAAGCATCAAATACGAAATCATCAACAAAATGTTACAGAGGTACAGAATCCAAAGTATTACATAATCTCACTCAGCTAGCCAAATCTGGCATCTCAATAGCCAATTTTCTAATTTTCCCAATCGTCGTAAGCCTCGTTTACTTCGCCGCTGGAGATTTGGAGAGAGCCGCTGGACATTGGCGTGTCTCTCAGCAGGGACGCATTAACTTCCACAGCGACTCAACTCCCTGCTGGCTCTGCCGACTCCAAATCAATTTCTGTCACTTTTGAAGTTATCCAAGGCAACTTCTCATTGTCTTGGCAGTGACCCAGAGTACGTTCTGACCAGCAGAGTGAGGGTTCGGTGAAAGATGCATCCTCGTTATTTGACAGTGTACAGTGTGCAGACCCAAAGAAGGGAATATATACGTTTGTTTTGTTGTTGTTTTTCGCTTGAGAGATTTCAAGGCTTATATAAGCTCTGAGAGCTCTTCTGCAAATGTGCATCTGGTAATTAGTTCTCTCTGTGGTTCTGTCACAGGCTGCAGATCAGATTAAACGACTCTATGATCTGTTCCTCAAAGTCGACGCCACTCAAGTCGAAGTCAATCCACTCGGAGAAACACCTGAGGGACAAGGTAAGGCGCGCGCGCGTGTGTGTGTGGGGGGTATTCATGCATGAATGACGCTTGCTCACAGATTGCATAAGTGCTCCTGTAAAGATCCAAATAAGACCTTGCAGCTTCCACGGATAAATGTCATTTCATACTAATGGTTATATTAAACACATGGATATGTAGAGGGCTGCCTCAGCAAAACTTCACAGGGCTTCTCCAACATAACACTGGCACAAATATGTTCTTAATATGACCAAATGCTACTTCCAATACCATTTCCACGTGTTTTTTTGTTTTTTATAGGTACCTGTTAGGAAATGATGTAGGATGTTGTAACGTTTATTGGTATGAAATTACATACAGTAGGTCCAGAGAGGGTAATGCCTGCAGTATTAGCCTGTCAAATTAAAGAAGGGGAGAGAAATCATCTCGGCCCTACACCATAATGGCAAAATGATTTAGTCCTCATAGGGGCCGCCACAAAAGTGCTGCCACTTTTTCTGTACTTTTTCTTTTCCTCTTTCCTTTCCTTTCCTTTCCTTTCCTTTCCTTTCCTTTCCTTTCCTTTCCTTTCCTTTCCTTTCCTTTCCTTTCCTTTCCTTTCCTTTCCTTTCCTGTCCTGTCCTGTCCTGTCCTGTCCTGTCCTGTCCTGTCCTGTCCTTCTCTTTCATTTAATTTCCATTACTTTGACATTATTGAAATCAAGTTGTATTTGTTAACATTAGTTAATTAGTTAAAATTAGTTAACATGAAAGGATTAGTTCACTTAAAAAAAAAAAAAAAAACTTTTGCTGATAATTTACTCACCCCCATGTCATCCAAGATGTCCATGTCTTTCTTTCTTCAGTCAAAAACAAATTAAGGTTTTTGATGAAAACATTACAGGATTTTTCTCCATATAATGGACTTCAATGGACCCCAAACGGTTCAAGGTCCAAATGAGAGTTTCAGTGCAGCTTTAAACGACACCAGACGATGAATAAAGGTCTTATCTAGCGAAACGATCGGTCATTTCAAAAATAAATAAAAAAGTTTAAGTTTTATAAGCACAAATGCTCGCCTTGTTCTGGTCTGTGATGCGCGTTCGTGACTCACGTAATACGCAATTACGTTGAAAAGGTCACTCTTCTGTCCTGACGAAATCTTTCTTTTAGCCTTTTTAATATTAGAACACCCAGGATACGCACACGAAATGAACAATAAACTGACTCAAGACATTTGAATATGTGTATATGGTCCTCTTTCCTTACATTTGTAAACACTGACTCGGTACTTCCGCGTACATCAAGCTTTTGAACGTAACGTGATGTCGTGAACGCTATTACTATTAGTATTAGTATTACGCTAACGTAATACTATTTTATTTTATACACATTTCTCTATTGTTCTTTAGTCTTTGTATTTCTGGTTGTGTGTATGTGTCTTATTTCAAGCATTCCTTTTTTGCTAATGTAAGTTTGTTAGTTTTCTCTCTAAAAACCATAATAGAGCTTTTTAGGAAACACCACTCTGACACTGACATTAATAGTGATATTTTTCCAGCGACTTCAAAACAAAAGTCTACAAATTGCTTTGGCTGTCTTAAGATGCATTGTTTGTTCTCTTTTTATTTTTCTATTTGTAAAAAAGTGACACAAAAAAAAATCTGTCTCCCCTACTTAAAGTACTTTCAAACATATCATCAAGCTGCATGTTTTCATTAGATATCAAAACACATCTGTGACACTGTTTTGTGTTTGTGTGATGGTGAAACTGATCTAGTTCTTTGTTACTGCCTGACTGGCTTGACTCAGTTCTCTGCAAAAGTAAGTAAAAAAAAACAATCTCCTGGTAACAGTGTACAGTTGAGTTTGATAAGAGCTCAGTGAACCCAGTGTACTTCCCTACAGAGATTATCTTTGTTAGTGAGTTATGGGTCCTTGCAGACTCTGAAGACAGCGAGAGGCTGCATAACACTACAAATGAGAGAGTTGCTAGGTCTGGTCACACACGGCCAAGATAGTCGCAGAAAACTAACCAAGCTTTATACAGCGTCTGTGCTTTTTGAATAAGATAGTCCTGCTGTATAAAATTAGATATGGACGTATATATGGTGCCAGTGAAGATCGTGTCGTAACAATGCCCGTTTGTCATTAGATCTATATGGCTGTGTTTACTAGTGTGCAGCTCCCTTTCCCTCAGTGTAAATTATTAGTTTTGGACCTGCCATTGTCAATTTGCCAAAAATAATAACAGATGCTTTGAAAAGCCATTGGAAAGATACACCGTTTTGATGCGACTTTGTGAAAAGCCTCAATTACATGGTACTCTTTACTTTATCAATTTCTTTTTGAGTTTTTTTTATTATTATTATTATTCAGGAGAGCGCTCACAGTTACTTAGAAAAACACGAACGTGATATGATATCTTTGTGCTATATTCCCACATAATCAAGGTAGCACATTGAACAAATTGAACAGGTCTTGAAAATTGAAAATATAAATATATATGCCAGTACATGACTAACTGAATTCTGCTGTCTGTCCACAGTCGTTTGCTTCGATGCTAAAATCAACTTTGATGACAACGCTGAGTTCAGACAGAAAGCCGTGTTCGCCATGGACAACACAGCGGAGAGCGACCCCACGGAGACCGAGGCGGCCAAATATGACCTCAAGTACATCGGACTGGACGGAAACATAGCTTGTTTTGGTTTGTTTTAATGTTTCATATATACATTAGCTTGCTATTATAAAGCGATATACGACATACCAGATGAACTACTTCAAAACATTCAAATTTCAAAGGTTTCAGAAACCTGTTCCTGCTCATGTCTCAAGGGATATTTCAAATCCAGCTTTAGACATGCTCTTCTTAGTAGTTTCAAACGCTTTTACTTTAGTCTTGAGAACAGGATTTTGTTGAAGGTGTTACCAAATGGGCGCCGATCCAGTCATCATCTCCAGCAGTTCTCTAACAGCTCCATAAGGGACCTGCCTGAACCGATGGGCTCTAATTAGCAGGAATCTTCCGGAAAACGACTCAACCAAGATGATTGTTAGTCTACACATTTAAGTGGTCCCTCATTATAAATCACGCCGCTCTGAGTAAAGCACCAAGAAAGAGCTGTATAGGCAAGACGAGCGCAGAAGTGACTCTAACTGACCTTGTCGTGTAGACACAAACACACTCACGCACAATTTACCCGCAGTTAGTTCGCACCTTAAAAGCTTTGTAAATTGGCAAAGCGACAGCTGTTCAACTGAATTTCACTTTATTGAGTCTAGTGTCAAAGCCTGTGCCAACACGTTAGCTCAGCACTGAAAAACAGAATAAGAGGAGATGTGTGAAGCCAGGAGAGGTGAGATGAACAGGAAATGGATGAATCAGTTGGCTGCCTTTCAACTCCAAGCACGAGATAGGTCTCACCAGGCCGGCTAACACAGATACTACTACCTATCTTGACACCCCGTGTACTTTTAGCCAAACACAATTTGCTTTCCTTAGAAAGCAGTAGGCAGCAGATTTAGAGCCTGAGTTGTGTTTTCAATGGGGTTGAGATCTCAAATTACTTTTCTATTTGCTTTTTGGCTGTGCTTTTCTTGTAAATGTGCTATGGCTGTAGTATTTATAGAACATGAGTCCATAATTTGGAAGCAACTTAAAGCCATTAGCTTGTAAAAAATGAAAGTACTATCATTTTTTACTCATATTCAAAACCTGTACGACTTTTTTCTTCCATGGAACATTATTTTTTAAAAGAATATTCTGGTGTTATATTGAATATTATAAAATGTTATACTTCGGGGCAGTTGAATGCTTAAATCTGATTGGTTGATGAACATATTTATACATCTAATGTGTGCAATTATTTTCAGGGAAACGTTGTTCCAGGTAGGTCTGACTGAATTACAGTTCTGTATCACTTCTCCAAATGATTTTTCAGTTATTTCAGACTACAACAGCAAAAGAACCAAAACCCACAATGACCAAGCAAATAAATATAGTAAACTATAGGATAAAAACAAGAAATGATTTCTGTTTTTTGCCACAAAATTACATTTTATAATATACTAGGGGTGTCCATGGTTAACCGATTAACCGATTAACCGTTAAAAATTGCTTAACCGAGTGAAACAGTTTGCTCGGTTAATTGGCGTCAATGGCGTGCATTGCATTTAGTTGTAATAAATGTTTGCACCACCAGAGACCGCCATTAATTTGACTGATTCTTTGCACAAAGTTTCTAAAATAAAATGTGCTATAATATGACTGCATTAAATTCTAGGGCCTTGTTCACAGGCCGCGAACGCAAAAGTCAGTGACATACTTTAACTGCTCTGTCCTTACCACTGCGTTTTATTTCTATAAATTCATTTCGTTTCAAATGTGGTCCAACCAGTTATTAAAGGTGTTAAAAATAAACTACCCCTTTCTCGTGTGTCTGTATCTCGGGGTTGCGGCGCGCACACCAGGGATTAGCAGCCGCGCGCCACCAGCCAGATGCGGGTGATTTTGTGTTGTTGCGGGTAAACTCGCTTCACCTACCGGCCACCGTGGCGGGTAAATAAAAATAGCATCATGCGACGTTCGTCTGTTATAGGACAAATTAGTTTGAATAAACGAGCAGACACTGACAACTCAGTGAATGTGCATTCCACTAAACGAAACAGTAAACAAATCCTTAACAAAAACAAAAACAAAAAACAAAACGGCTATTCTGGTGGGTGCAGTGATGCGCTCATGTAAGGGTGGCGCTGCCAATAAAGCTCCTAAACTCTGTCACAAAGAACCGGCAAAAGTTATGAATATGTAAAATGTGGCAAGGAGATATTTTAATTATTTATTAAACAAGCCTATTTTCTTTGTCCGTGTCAGTTGCAAAGATGAAGTTGACGATGCTGATCGTGATCTTCGCAGTAGTGAACGCGCCAGAGAGAAATGCACATCTCATACGGATTACAAGCAGAGAGCAGTCTGTGTCTGTTTTCTTTCGTTTTGAATTATTCTGTTAGACATGTCTGTGAGGCGAGTAGGCTACCTTATACTGAGTTTCGGTTCATTTATGAGACGAGCTCCAGTTCACGCGCCGGCGCCTCCGTTTCGTTATTATAGATCGTCTGCTATATTTAATTCTTACTTATTAAATCCAGGCAATTGGTTGATGAAACATTGATTAAAATTAAGATACAATTAATACAAAACGAAATTCACTTTAAAGAAAGGTTTTGTGCTTTCTGTTTGATGTCTAGCTGTGAAAGTTTTAAAGCATCTTTTAGTGCCGGTTTCACAGCGCTCACGTCCACATTGTGTTTTCCTCATAAATGCGAACTGAAATGAATATCAGTTCATGGTTTGTGTGTGTAGGCTATAAGAGAGAAAGAGAAAATGCCAGCAGCCTATTTCATTGAGACTTGAGATTAAATAAACTGCTTAAGTATTGTAGATCTTGTAGTATTAATTTTCACATGCAGTTACAAATTGTCGATTAAAAACAAGAAAGTGCCTGGTAAAAACATTGAGTGGCACCAGCCACAGTGGCCGGTGGACAAAACAGTTAATTTCCATCCCTGGCGCACACTATGGTTAATAATAATAAGTTTTATTTATTTATTTATTTATTTATTTATTTGGTTAACCGAGTATTAACCGCTAAGGGCCTCGGTTAACGGTTAATGAAAAACTTGAAAACGTGCAGCCCTATAATATACAGAAAGCACATACTCTCTTCCTAACGCTCTCTCTCCCACTCAAACACACACACAATTGACACACTTGCACATAAATGTGTTGTCAGCACTGCTCTTACGATTTTTTCAGTAAAATAGGTGAACAACTTAAAAGCTACATGACATTTCCCCCTAGCATAGACACAGACTCACATACACTTAATCAATCTCCTCTCTCTCTCTCTCTCTCTCTCTCTCTGCATTAATAACTGCATTTGACTGCTATCAGTGGCTGAAGCCTCCCTTGCTAGCTCTAAAATTATGTGTTGGAATTAGCAACGGAGGCTTGGGATTTTATATACTAAATTATTATAGTGGACATTCTTTTCAATATAATGAGATTGATTTTATGGCTGTGAAATGTTAAACGTTTCATAACAAATTACGACTTCATAGAGTAGTTTTGTATAAAGAACAGATTGTTGCTCACTAAAGAAAATTAACAGAGAGAGTTAGCTATGTCTGAATCATGAACAAATCATTTGAGTCTGTTTTTTTTTTTTTCAATGAATCAATTGATCCCATTCACAAAACTGCTCCCTGTGATACTTTCACAAATCTCACTTATCTGATTAATAGACCTCAATGAATGCTTTGGTTATCAGTGTAAGAACTAGTTACATTTCCATCTATTCAAAATGCAAATGTATCACAGCTTCAGAAGACTTGGAATATAGTGGGCAAGTTTGTGCATTTACAGAATGGGCTTTTTGAAGCATGAAAGCTCCAGTCTCCATTCATTGTAATTGCTTACAAAAGAGTGACTGGAATATTATTTAAGAATTTCTCCTTTTGTGTTCCGCTGAAGATAGAAAGTTGTACAGGTTTGGAACGACATAACGGTGAGGAAATGATGATGCAATTTTCATTTTTAATGTCTGAAAAATGATGTTTCCACAGTTAATGGGGCTGGCCTTGCTATGGCAACATGTGACATCATCGACTTACATGGTGGAAAGCCTGCTAACTTCCTGGACCTGGGTGGAGGTGTGAAGGAGAATCAGGTGTACGCAGCCTTCAAGCTTCTCACTGCCGATCCCAAGGTATGAATGACTTAACAGTATGCTGATCCAAACCAAAAATGTAAATACCCCATAAAAGATTAATATAGAGGTGTTTTGAGAGTTTGATAAGAAATAAAAAAAAGTTGCTGTCCTTTAACTTCATTACAGTTCTCAATTCAGTACTACTTTGCCACTCTTTGAAGTTTTCTCTGTGTGAAATTTTGTTGACTCCTTAGGCACCACAAAAGACTGGGCTTGTGGCCGAACCCAGTTCTTTTTACCATCATTACGAGTTTGTGTTCTGATCAATATCTTCGCTGCAGTCACACTTTTCAGCTCTGGAATTGTAAACACACCAAGAAAAAAAACACACACACACACACACACACACACACACACACACACGCACACACACACACACACCTCATAACTCATCTTTTCACCAATCCTTTTCTCCCCCAGACACACACTTCCTGTCCTCCTGTTGATTGCTCGCTCTGGAGCACAAGATCCTTTAGCTTGCAGCTTTTATGAGCTGTGGAGTTATTTTTCAGATAATGATCCTTTGCCGAAGCAGACCGGAATTCCTGGCACGATGCTGATAGTTTGCCTCTATTTGTTGTAAGCACACATGTCAATATGCACCTGATTTGGTTTCAACTCAGTGTGTTTGTATTTGGGATGTTCACTGATGTCTTTATAACAGAACTCTGTTTACAATAATGTGAAACATGGAATTCATCTAGTATCATGTTCACTGTGCGTCAGTAAACAGGAGTTTTGGATTTTAATAGCACACCTTGCTTTTTGAGTATTGCAGCCCAAAGCAGCAACGCTACGTACATGCAAAAAGTGATATTGTTCTCCTCAGATAGAAGATACACTTTTTGATATTCAATGAATTGATCAGCAAAGGAAAACAAAGAAAACTATGAAACACAGCGGTCCATTTATTTAAAGGTATTTCTCCTTGTCCTTTCCAGAAAGTCAAACCAATGATTGTCCGAAACCATTGACAAAAATAAGGATTTATGGCCTTATTATGTCCTTAATATTTTTTGCTGACTGAATTATACTTGATTAGATAAATAATACAGAAAAATTGTGTTGAATATTTCTAAAAAGTTCCAGTCTCATCCTGTCTTTCCTGCCCTCCTGTCATCAATGGGGTACCTGAAAATTTCTGAGCTCTATTGGGGTAGAGTGGCAGCCCTCCCCTGCAGTCACGCAGTTCCCATTCTGAAGCCTCTGTGTACAGCCATTTGCATTTCACAGAAGCATTCAGAGCCACCCAGACTCTGTGGAAGGAATATTAATGGGAATGTTAATTATTCGATCCTCTGGCGGGATGAAATACGCAGTTGCCTTCTCTCTTCCATCGGTAATGTTTGGATTGTTTGTTTTTGGGACTTGTTTTTTCTTTTCTTTTTTTTTTCTTTGTGCTTCCTTCAAATCATTCTCATTAATTTACCAATTGATTAGTGTTCGGAATTAACCCATCCCCACCTGTCAAAAAAAACGAAAAAAAAAAAAAAAACTAGAGAAATAGACCAAAAAAAAATCATTATTATAATGGCCCTAAAACCGAGACCTGAGGTACACCGCTTTTCTAGTATAGGATTGTATTAGTTTAAATAATGTTCTGGGGTTCAATACAAAAATAAGCTTAGCTAACAGCAGTTGATGTATAATGCTGATTACTACCGAAAATAAATAATGTCCATTAGTGACATAAAAGACATAAATATTATGTGGTAACATGAGACAACTGTTAAAGAATTACCTACTAAACTCTGTAAAGTTGTAGCTAACTACAAACTATGTTGCCAATGAAAATGTTTATGTAAGGATATCAAGAAAGGAAGTAATGTATAACTTTCATTATACATTAAGTAACTCATGAATATATACAAATGTGAGTTTTTTTCTTTAAACCCTCTAGACGCAGACAATTGTTTTGAGCTAAGGGATGAGTGAAATTATGTCTGAGGTAATCAACATTATGCGGGAAAAAATGCTGTTGGTTGAACTTGAATTCTTTTAAGTACAGCTAGAATTGTTGTGTTGTACTATTGTGGACTTTAAACTTGAAGCATGGAGGGTTTAAGTTGATGTACTGTCAGTCTGTGTCAGTCTGTAGGGAGGCAAATGCATTGTGTATATGCACTCCTTTGATAAACAAGATTTATTTTATTCTTATTCACTAAAGCTACCTTCCCTGGCAACTCAGAGTAGAGGGACTCTTGAACTGTCACCCACTCTTGCTTTCTAAGTTTCTCTCCAGTTTTTATCATACATGGGACATTTTCTCCCATTTTTTTTCTTGCCTCTTTATTTGTCTTTATAATATGCAGGTTGATAAATGAACGCAGTACCATGGAAGTGTGTGCAGAGTGGACACATTTTGTAACACTTGGATTGCATAAGTCAGTCTTCATTAATAACCATTGTTGAGGGTTTTTATTTGTCACCGAAACGTGGAAAAAGAGCGATGGAGAACTCTTTATTTTTGAACCTTGTCAATACGCACCACACACAGTACATTGCAAAGTTTTATCATAGAACATGAATAAAACATTTCACATTTGCCACGGTTTTAGAAAAAGCCGAAAGCACCTGCTAGTTGAATCCAAATGGCAATGGCTAAACAACGCTATTATCCCACTCCCTCCGTTCGAAGTTAGATGTGGGAGACGTGGATGGATAGATGTTTTTGCTCATGGCTATTTGGTCCCTATGCAGTGTAGTTTGGAGTGGGAGTGAATTAGGGCTGTGGCACGTCAGACGTGCTCCCAGGCACTGGATGTTTGATGAAGGTGCTTTGCTGGGTAATTGTGACCGGTGGGGATTTCACCTGCCCTGGGTAGAGAAGGCTGCAGCACTGGGTTGTGTGATGTGTATTTGAGGTTAACTAGGAGCCAGCGCTGGAGCTTGATACTGTTTGCTGGCTGCTGCAAGGTAAATCTGAAACAAATGTTGTTGTGTCAGTTCAGTTGGTCAAAACACTGAGTACATGAATGCTGGATGTCCCGAACTGCACATTAATATATTATCTTGGAGTGATAGCTCAATCAGTCTATACTGGAGATGACACATGTTTGCTCAAGGCATCATGGAATTGAAAATGCCTCCGAAACGGTGCTGGCGCTTGACCAGGGAATTTGCCAGCCTCTCTCAGTATTGGTCAACATGCACTGAAAACCAGACAATGACATAACTGGATTAAGTGTCCAGTTACTTTTTTTTTTTTTAATGAGCTTGAAATTTTTGAAAACTTATTTTAAGATCTAAAATAGTTTAATTCAGCTTCTACCACATCAAAACAGATACAATGTTTATAAATTCAATTATAATACAATTAAATCAATAAAATTTCAGGATTCTTTGATGAATAGAAAGTTCAAAAGAACATTGAACATTTGTTTGAAATATAAATATTTTGTAACACTATAAATGTCTTTACTGTATTAGATTTTTTTTATTAGATTTTCCAAGTTACGATTTTTGAGAATGTACACTTTATATACAGAATAATAAATACTATTTATAGCAGTTCATTAACAAATGATATTTGTAAAGAGTTTTATTTTAGATGGAAGTGGACAGACTTTACATGTCTTACATGGTTTGAGAACCTACCTGTATGTTTATATAAATATTTATAAACAAATGTATAGCAAGTTATTCACAAATGATATTTTATATACTACCGTTTAGAGGTTTGGGGTCTGTAAGGTTTATTTAATCTTTGAAATTGTGAAAATTTACTACAAATAACTGGCTTCTTGTTTAATATGTTTTAAAATGTGATTTGTTCATGTGATGTCAAAGCTGAATTTGTCAGTCTTCAGTCTTCTACGTTGATGACAACAGCCGAGTTGCTTAAGATTTTTGTGAAAAATCGTGATACATTTTTTTCAGGATTCTTTGATGAATAGAAAGTTCAAAAGAACATTGAACATTTGTTTGAAATAAAAATATTTTATAACACTATAAATGTCTTTACTGTCCCTTTTCAATCCATTTAATGCATTCTTTATTGAATGAAAGTATTAATTTATTTGTAAAAATATTTTTTCACAAACATCTGTCATTTCAAACACATCAGGGTTCTTACGCAGTTTTAAAAATAAGGAAAAGTATGGAATTTGATTTGAGGAATTTACCGGTATGGATAAGTAGGCTATATAAAAAAGTTATTTTGAACTTTCTATTAATCAAAGAATTCTGAAAGAAATGACACTGTTTCCACAAAAATATGAAGCAGCACAACCATTTTCAACACTGACAATTTAGTTTTGTCTTCACAGGAAAAATTACAATTTTTAATTAATAAAATTTCACAGTATTACACTTTACTGTATTATAATTAAAGTTAATGTTAACAACCATAGCGATGTTTTATTTTAATACAGAAACATGAAACAACACAGATAATTTACAACAGACCTGCCCTCAGGTCACCTGAGATTTACTGGGACCAGAAACGTCCACATAGACGATCATGGGCTATAATAAATAAATAATGTTCCTAAAACAAGCATTTCCGTTTTAATAAAATGCTGTGCATTGATATTGTCTGGGGTTGGTGTTATATTGATTTGTTTAACAATCTTCCGTAAGTTATTTGGCAGCATAATAGCATACACAGTCAGAGATTCTGACTCAAAATATAACATACAGTACATGTTAAAACATTTATCAGATGTTGAGTATGGTCTGAAAATTTGAGTGTGTAAAAGTATGACACTTTAAAATGGAGACTGTGTGGGAACCCTGAGGTGTTCATGTATACTTTTGCACCTCTTTGATTCTGAATTTGATTCTTTTGATTGTTCGTGAACAGCTACCTGCTCTGTTTCCAGAATCACTCATATCTTATTCAACATCCTCAGTGGCTGAGCTGAGAAATCCTATTGGCTCGTTCTATTCTGCTTCACGGTCAGGGACTCTCACATGAGCATGGGGACAGCATGCAAGTATGAGAGGAAAAAGGGGTGGAAAGATGCGGTAGGGTAATGTAAAAGTGAGAGAAAGGTGAACGTTGGAGGATGAGAAGCCCTCTTTCTGCTCTCCTCATTACTGTCTGCGCCACTGTCTGCTCAACATTAGGCACGACTCTGGCCTTTATATACGAGTACAAACACACAAATATATTCTCGCTCCTGTCTTGCACATACTCCATCATTTGTATCCTTTGGGGCCTCCATGCCCTTGTCATCTCCATTGTGCTGGTGATGTTAGTGTATAATGATCAGTCGTCCCTTCTTGGCTGTCTGGGGCCCGGGGGAATCACATTTCCCATTTGTTCCAAACACAGGCAATGAGAGCCAGCCCAATCTCCCAGCCCCAACATGGCCACCTTAGTAATGGAGCTCATTTCCCCTGCGTCTGACTGTCTGGCCCCGGACCGCGCTCAGCGGAGCTCCGCATCGACAGATCCTCGGCCCCTGCTCTCAGACCATTAATGCTGACTGATAGAACGATGTCTCGCTGGCAGGAGACACATTTATTTTGTGTCCGGGCTACTGAAGCTCAAGCAACAATAACTTAACTTTACACACGGGCTGAATGGCGTCCGCAGTTCTGTATAATTTTGAGCCAATCGGCTGCCAGTCTGAACACGTGGAGCATGTTTTGTATTATGCGATTGCCTCACTCGCTAGTAATCACCTGTTTAGGTAGTCCCGCAAAAACAAGTTAGCTCCTAAGTGGTCGGGAGTTTTCTCGCTTTTTCAATAATGTCAACACTTGTTTCAAAACTTTCTTTCCCACCCATGAGAATGATGGATGATGCTTTACAAAAAAAAACAATACAACGCAACGCTCTTCGTTCTGATGTGCTAGCAAGTGAGCAAGTAGCAAGAAGCTACTTTCAGTATTACCTTGCATGCACAAGGTCTCTGGAGTATGCTTGTTTTGTTTTGGAAATGTTCTTCACGTAAGGCATTTCTCAAAAAAGGGGTTTGAGAGCTTGTTATGCAAATTTGGGAGGGGGGAAAAATTTGCTCAGAAATGCAAATCCTGCATTTTTGTTTGTTTTTTCCAAATGAGGCAATATCTATTGGATTTTCAGTAAGATCTCTTGGAAGTAGAAAAATAGTTTTTCTGTTTTAAGTTCAGGTAATTATTTAATCTCCACAGCAGAACATTTTGTGCAGATTGAGAGGGGATGCAAACTGTAAAATGACTTAATTAGTCGGTTTCGCTCTAGGGTCTGATGTGATGTTTTTTTTTGTTTATTTTTGCACTGCAATGGTCCGAGTCTTAGGACTGACGATTAAAGTGATTTATTATGATGAAGAAATGTGGTGAGATCACAACCTCTCTGTTAAGTCCACATTCTGCTATTTTGAACCAGTGATGAGATGAGAATAAACTGTGATTTGCAGTCATTGGCCAATTACAACCAGAAACTTTACAGTGTAGAGTCAAAATGTGATCTTTCTGATACAATAAATATCACTTTGCAATGTTAAATTTAAAGCTGAGGTGTATTATTTCTGTGCCACAAACAGCACCAAATAGAACTGCAAAACTAATGACTGTTTTAAACATCAAATACTCGCTCAGGTTGACTTGTCATTGGTTGAACCAACTGGAGTCTGACATTGCGGTTTCATTTGGTGCTGTTGCTGGCACAAAACTTAAGGGAAGTATTGTTATTCTGTACTATATGTGGGTAACATTAACAGTAAAAAGTTACGGCTCCTGACATTTTTATACTGTTTAATTCACTTCAAGTGTGTCATTACATTACATTGCATTATTACTTCAGTCTTCAGTGTCACGTGATCCTTCAGAAATCATTCTAATATGCTGATTTATTGCTCAAGGAACATCTTTTAATATTAGCAATGTTGGAAACAGTTCTGCCAATTAATGTTTTTGTGGAGATTTTTTCAGGGTTAATGGAAAAATTATTATTATTTTTTTTATAGAAATCTTTTGTAACATTGTAAATGTCGTCATTTTTGTCCAATTGAATTCATTGTTGCTGAATAATATTATTAATGCGCATAAAAAGCTCAGCTTTTAAGAAAACAAGCGCATAAGCTATGATGGAAACACATTTACCAAATAAATTCCTAGATGCGCATCAAAAAAGACAGTGACTTTGGGATGGGACGGCATAACTGGATCAAACAGTGGACCGATCCCATTGCACAGTATCTGAAATGCTGTTTTGGTCATTTTGAAATGCCTGAGCAAAGTCATCAAAGTGGTTCGATATAATTACCTCCCAGAAGTGTTTTACACTGCGTTCCCAAACAGCAGGCTGCCTCAGAAAGCTAGTTAACATTGCGTTTTGTCTGTACGCTCTGAGTATTATAATATATGATACAATAATGCTACTGATGTCTCTATGAAATAGAATTTTAGCCATTAATTATAGGCATTACACTGTAAAGTATATAATTAAAAGCTATGAATTTTAACATTTATTACGCTTTAAAATATATAACAACTTTTAATTTAAGTCAACTTAAAACAATCTTTACATAAATCTACACTCACCTAAAGGTTTATTAGGAACACCTGTTCAATTTCTCATTAATGCAATTATCTAATCAACCAATCACATGGCAGTTGCTTCAATGCATTTAGGGGTGTGGTCCTGGTCAAGACAATTTCCTGAACTCCAAACTGAATGTCAGAATGGGAAAGAAAGGTGATTTAAGCAATTTTGAGCATGGTTGTTGGTGCCAGACGGGCCGGTCTGAGTATTTCACAATCTGCTCAGTTACTGGGATTTTCATGCACAACCCTTTCTAGGGTTTACACAGAATGGTGTGAAAAGGGAAAAACATCCAGTATGCGGCAGTCCTGTGGGCGAAAATGCCTTGTTGATGCTAGAGGTCAAAGGAGAATGGGCCGACAGATTCAAGCTGATAGAAGAGCAACTTTGACTGAAATAACCACTCGTTACAACCGAGGTATGCAGCAAAGTATTTGTGAAGCCACAACATGCACAACCTTGAGGCGGATGGGCTACAACAGCAGGAGACCCCACCGGGTTCCACTCATCTCCACTACAAATAGGAAAAAGAGGCTACAATTTGCAAGAGCTCACCAAAACTGGACAGTTGAAGACTGGGAAAAATGTTGCCTGGTCTGATGAGTCTCGATTTCTGTTGAGATATTCAGATGGTAGAGTCAGAATTTGGCGTAAACAGAATGAGAACATAGATCTATCATGCCTTGTTACCACTGTGCAAGCTGGTGGTGGTGGTGTAATGGTGTGGGGGATGTTTTCTTGGCACACTTTAGGCCCCTTAGTGCCAATTGGGCATCGTTTAAATGCCACGGCCTACCTAAGAATTGTTTCTGACCATGTCCATCCCTTTATGGCCACCATGTACTCATCCTCTGATGGCTACTTCCAGCAGGATAATGCACCATGTCACAAAGCTTGAATCATTTCAAATTGGTTTCTTGAACATGACAATGAGTTCACTGTACTAAAATGGCCCCCACAGTCACCAGATCTCAACCCAATAGAGCATATTTGGGATGTGGTGGAACGGGAGCTTCTTGCCCTGGATGTGCATCCCACAAATATCCATCAACTGCAAGATGCTATCCTATCAATATGGGCCAACATTTCTAAAGAATGCTTTCAGCACCTTGTTGAATCAATGCCACGTAGAATTAAGGCGAAAAGGGGTCAAACACAGTATTAGTATGGTGTTCCTAATAATCCTTTAGGTGAGTGTATACTGTGTGTATATATATATATATTACTGGTGATATTTATCGCCAGTTTATCAGGAAGTGACGATTTTGTTCTCTTCGACTCACTGGATGGAAACGGTGCTTTATCCGCAAATATTTTATGCGATATTCCAATTTTGCGCATTCGTTAAATTCGCAACCTTGGATGAAAACGTAGCTCATATTCATGTTCGTGTTCCAAACACATCATCGCTCTTTGATCTCTATTAGATCTAGCATCACCAGATATGCCTTTTAGTCAGAAAGCCTGATTTATAACAAGAGATGAATACATAAATGACCCCAATGCAGAATAACACGCTTGTTGTGTAGACCATGTCTAATAAAAGAGGGTGTTCTGCATAAATGTTAGCTTTTGATATTACTTTATTAAACATGGCCTGTGATCTTTTTCTCAGTAACTTCATAGAGGACTATATATCCAATTAGTTTGAGAGTCTCAGTTGGTCAGGTTGTCATTGACTAATGCAAGACCTCAATGAAGAGGCTTTCCACAGATGCATTTGATGATCTGCTTACAATGGGTCATGTCTTTTTTATTTTATTTTGTCAGAAAGGTTGCTGTCTGTCTCAATCTAGCCTTTTACTTTGATCTGTTCGAGATCTGTTCAACAGTACAGCCACTCTTGTACAGTCATTGTCATTTTTGTTCTGGTTTTAAATAATGTGTGTGTACATGTGCACAAGATGTTCACTGACATTTAGATGTGGTTCTTTTGCTCTTTGGGCAACTTTCCTGATTTTAAGAGAAGAGATACAACACGATAGGGTGACGAGGTGCGAACAGAATCAGGATCTGGACTCAAACTCACTTATATTTGACAATGTTCCTTGTTTAAAGGTACACTGTGTAGTTTTTTTAAAGTATTTTATTAGCTAAAATCAATGTCTTTATTCATAAATATGTCCTCATTGGTGTTTTTAATTTTACCTCTGCCAATGATCTGACTTATCCTCGTAAGCAAAGAATTTCGTATCTTTATTTACATTGGATGGGTAAGTCCAAGGAGGCTTGTCTTTCCGCCATTTTGAAAAACTATAATAGCAAAGAGGGACAAAAAGCACTAGCCTACCTCAACGTGTTTTCGTTCAGAGCCAGCGTCACGTGACTGAACCCAGCTGAAACGGGCAAAGGCCGTTTCTCAATACCAAGTACGTAAACTTCGGACTTGCGTCCTTGGTAGTTCGGACTTGGTAAGTTTGACTCAGGAGAACGAACTCCTGAGGATGAGAGGACGCAAGTCTGGTTATTCTGCAAATGGCACTGAACAGTGGCGTTCTTGATCACGTCACTCAGCACGCTCTGGCTACTCCAGTTATCTCTTTATATATATTTTAGGCAAGAATAAAACGAAATATGGTATAAAGTAATACTCTGTCTCTTTTCGTCAACAATAAAATGAAATATGTTATAAAACACCACTCTGCCACTTTTCCTTTAAAAAAATCTTAAACATATTAATGGCCACACAAATGTGGTTCAGGCAACACGTACATTGATTAACTTCAATGCATATATTTATAACAACATGAAATATAAAACACAACCCTGCTTCTTTTTGTTTTCATTTAAAAAATATGAAACATTATTGATCATTAAAACTGACATTAAACAAACAGAGACAGGGTTGTGTCATTTTATTTTATTATGCCTGTACTTACAGTGAAGGGAATGTAGCCTATAATAAAATAAATATACAAATATTCTATATATTTTAAAATATATAAAATAAAATTACACAACCCTGTCTCTTTTTGTTAAATGTCAGATTTAATTATCAATAATATTCAGAATAAAAGTATAAGTTGCCTAAAAGGTATAAGAAGCTATACAATGAGAAATAAAGCAAAGAATCCAAAACGACTTGCCATGGAACAAACTATAGATTAATGAGACCAAAGATCGACTTATACACAAGACAAATTACACTCACCGGCCACTTTATTAGGTACCCCATGCTAGTAACGGGTTGGACCCCCTTTTGCCTTCAGAACTGCCTCAGTTCTTCGTGGCATAGATTCAACAAGGTGCTGGAAGCATTCCTCAGGGAGTTTGGTCCATATTGACATGATGGCATCACACAGTCGCCGCAGATTTGTCGGCTGCACATCCATGATGCGAATCTCCCGTTCCACCACATCCCAAAGATGCTCTATTGGATTGAGATCTGGTGACTGTGGAGGCCATTTGAGTACAGCGAACTCATTGTCATGTTCAAGAAACCAGTCTGAGATGATTCCAGCTTTATGACATGGCGCATTATCCTGCTGA
This sequence comes from Semotilus atromaculatus, assembly GCA_031834385.1. Taxonomy (NCBI): domain Eukaryota; kingdom Metazoa; phylum Chordata; class Actinopteri; order Cypriniformes; family Leuciscidae; genus Semotilus; species Semotilus atromaculatus. The sequence continues at coordinate 14,154,850 of JAULUF010000020.1, forward strand.
AAGTAGCCATCAGAAGTTGGGTACATTGTGGTCATAAAGGGATGGACATGGTCAGCAACAATACTCAGGTAGGCTGTGGCGTTGCAACGATGCTCAATTGGTACCAAGGGGCCCAAAGAGTGCCAAGAAAATATTCCCCACACCATGACACCACCACCACCAGCCTGAACCGTTGATACAAGGCAGGATGGATCCATGCTTTCATGTTGTAGACGCCAAATTCTGACCCTACCATCCGAATGTCGCAGCAGAAATCGAGACTCATCAGACCAGGCAACGTTTTTCCAATCTTCTATTGTCCAATTTCGGTGAGCTTGTGCAAATTGTAGCCTCAGTTTCCTGTTCTTAGCTGAAAGGAGTGGCACCCGGTGTGGTCTTCTGCTGCTGTAGCCCATCTGCCTCAAAGTTCAACGTACTGTGCGTTCAGAGATGCTCTTCTGCCCACCTTGGTTGTAACGGGTGGTTATTTGAGTCACTGTTGCCCTTCTATCAGCTCGAACCAGTCTGGCCATTCTCCTCTGACCTCTGGCATCAACAAGGCATTTCCGCCCACAGAACTGCCGCTCACTGGATGTTTTTTCTTTTTCGGACCATTCTCTGTAAACCCTAGAGATGGTTGTGCGTGAAAATCCCAGTAGATTAGCAGTTTCTGAAATACTCAGACCAGCCCTTCTGGCACCAACAATCATGCCATGTTCAAAGTCACTCAAATCACCTTTCTTCCCCATACTGATGCTCGGTTTGAACTGCAGGAGATTGTCTTGACCATGTCTACATGCCTAAATGCACTGAGTTGCCGCCATGTGATTGGCTGCTTAGAAATTAAGTGTTAAGGAGCAGTTGGACAGGTGTACCTAATAAAGTGGCCGGTGAGTGTATATCTCACGTTTAAGCATTACACTAGAGACATCAGAGCCAGCGGCAAACATCAGAAGGACTAGCCGAGGAAAAGCTGTTCCAGTCGGGGTTAATGAGCGTTGAACACCCGGTGATCGCCTGGATCCCACAACTCTGAAACCGTCAGATACATTTTCCAAACAGGCGCTATCTTTATAAATAAACCACAGATTTGAGTAGTATTTTGAGTAGTACAGATTTGAGTAGTCACAGTATTTTGATTTTACGCGGGTTTTCTCCTCTGTTATTGATGCTTGCTGGTTGGTGCAAGATGCATTCTGGGATACCTGGAGTACAAGTCACACCTCGATGCGTCCTCTGTAAAAGGGGCGGATCAAGAACACATCTGGGGATTTGAACTGGACTTGGCTTGATGTGAACTTTGAATTGGAACAGTACTTGGGCAACGACTGATGAAGTCCACAAGAACACAGGTACAGGTAACGGCCAAGGAGATCAGTGAGAGGCGCTTGTCACTGTCCCGGCAAATTTGAAAGGCTGCACTGCACGGTACTTCATAATGCAGGATCATACTTATGCCGAGCCACAGGAGAAGGAATCCTCGTCGCCAAAAAAGCGATTTAAAATTTAATTTAAAAGGAAACGTGACTGGCAAATTAAAAAAATGAGGGTAAATGTCGGGATAGCTTTTCCCAGACATGTTGTCATAGCTTCTTGGTACATAACGGCTACCGTAGTTGCAACATGCATTTGAAAAAGCGAGGCACTAGAGCACTATTCGTTTGAATGCAAAATACAATTTCAATTTCCCGTCATTGACCTTACATAATACTCAACAGAAGTACAAACATGGACCACTTTGCTGGTGTTCACACAATCTCTCCATGCATGAGAGTTTGTCATAACATTGAGCATAAATTCACCTCAAACGTTTGACGGGCAGTGCTGTGAAAAGCGGATAATGTTCTTGTCCATTTATGCGCTGAGAAAAGATCATTCAACCAAGCACTGACCTTTTTTCTTTGTAGAATGGATGGAGGTTCCTTTTAAAAATCATTTTAATACGCTGAAACCGTGCTCCGTTGTTTTTAGTGCTCAGTTATTAATAATGGTTGTTATTGTTATCGATAATGAAAACCGTTTCTGCTGCTTAATATTTTTGTGATCAATTTTTCAGTATTATTTTAAGAATGCATTCAAATAATTTTAAGAAAGTTCAGTGAACATAATTTATTTGAAATATTTGTGTACCATTATAAATGTCTGTACTATCACATTTGATTGAATTGAATGCATTCTTGCTGAATACAAGTTTTTGTAAAGCTGCATTGATCAAAAATACAGTAAAAACTGCAATATTGTTATTATTAAAACAGTTGTTATTATTGAAAACAGTTGAGCTGCTTAATATTTTTATTGAAACAATGATACACTACCATTAAAAAGTTAATTAAGTTAAAAAGTTTTTTTTTTTTTTAAGAAATCAATACTTTAATTCAGCAAGAGTGCATTAAATTGATCAAAAGTGACAGTACATCTATAATGTTACCAAATATACATGCTTTTTTTCAATTTTCAATTTCTATTTTCTATTTTCAACTTTCTATTCATCATAGAATCCTGAGAACAAAACAAAATGTTTGCACAAAAATATTAAGCAGCAAAACTGTTTTCAACATTGATAATAAGAAGAAATTATTCTTAAGCAGCAAAACAGCATATTATAATGATTTCTGAAGGATCATGTGACACTGAAGACTGGTGTAATAATGCTAAAAATTCAGCTTTGCCATCACACAAATAAATTACACTTAAATATAATATATATTAAAAAAAAATAATAATGTAATTCCTTATACAAATGTTATGCTGTTGTATCAAAATTGGTATAGAGAATTGTGAAACTTCACTTGAATTGGTATCAACTACTAACGCTTTTGGTATCGCTTCAACTCTACTCTCATAAGGACACTGTCCCAAACTTAACTTGTTATCTGTATACTAAACTTTTGAAATAATGAAGGGTACTGGGTTTATCTTGCTTCACCATCCCCGTGAAATTAGATAACCTTACTATCACTCCATCCTTTACCGTAGATTACACTTTATTCATTAAGTGGAATTCTGGTGTTTTAAACCCTTGTCTAATTTGGTTTAGGTATTGATCGCGGTGTATGAAGTTTTTCCTTTGGGTCTCTTTATTTTTCCCGTCCGACACAAATCTCGGCCCGATAAGGTCTGTTGTTGTATTCCTGAATGTATCGCTGTCCAATACAAATGCTAAATCTGATCTGGTCGTACACGAGCACGTACAATGCTCAGGAGGGCGCAAAGTAAAATGTTCATCCGATACTTCCCTGCTATCTCACCCAAATTATTCCTGCGATCATTACACACTCAAAGGAAGCCCGCTATGCCCGAGCTCTTCGTTATCTGTCTCTCTCTCTCTCTCTCTCTCTCTCTCTCTCTCTCTCTGTCTCCTAGGTTAGATCATGTTTTAAGGCACTGTATCGATGTGCAACCTGGAGCTCCTCTCGATATTAATTAGATTCTCTTTCCTTTATCTTTACTTCATTTATCAATAGCTGCCAGATAATGGCGTTCCAGGGCCAGAGAGAGCATTGTGAAGAGGATGAAGTCGTAAGAAAAAAAAGAAAAAAATGAGTTAGAAAGCCTTTAGTTATGGGTTTGTGTGATGGGTTTTATGAATGATGAAATATCCTAGTCTTGGTTAGTCACTTCCTGTCATCGTCCTCCTCAGCTTACCTTAGGGGTGTGTGTGAATGTGATTGTGAGTGTGCGAGTGTGTGTCAGAGAGTGCGAGATACTGTGTGTGAGTGTGAGAGTCCGAGTGTGTGTGTGAATGTGATTGTGAGTGTGCGAGTGTGTGTCAGAGAGTGCGAGATACTGTGTGTGAGAGTACATGTGTGAGTGTGTCAGAGAGTGTGAAAGTGTTTGTGTGAGAGCGTATGAGTGTGTGTGTGTGTGTGCATGTGTGAGTATGACTGTGTGTGTGTGTGTGTGAATGTGATTGTGAGTGTGTCAGAGAGTGCGAGATAGTGTGTGAGAGTATGAGTGTGAGCGTACGAGTGAGAGAGAGTGCAAGTGTGTCAGAGAGTGTGTGTTTGTGTGAGACCGTATGTGAGTGTGTGTCAGAGTGCGAGATAGTGTGTGTGTGTGTGTGTGTGCGCGCGCACATGTGTGTGTGAATGCGTGAGTGAGACTGTGTATTTGTGTGTGGGTGTATGTGTGTGACTTTAGATACCTAAGAGGGGTACAAGATATTCATCTAATGATGTTAGACATGTTCCTTTAGCTCATGTCCGTCACACACAACACACACACACTAGATGGTGTCTGTGAGGTGCGCAGCTGTAGGGAGCGTTGTTGGTCTTTCGGGCTCTTGTCGCTGTTCTTTTCCGATGTCAAAGGACTGATGGAGGCCTGATGAAACAGATGAGTCCTCGCCTAGAGCTCTTCCAAAAACACACACACACCCACACACACACACAATCACTCACACAATGCCAGGGACAGATGGCGATGCCAGAACAACACTCGCTTACACACACACATCTGTAGCAATAGAAACATAAATTCTCATATGCACATCTCTTGAAAATTTGCACCTCCATTACTTCCTTAACCAAGAGGGCGGCGTGAATTACGGGAAGCGTGTGTAGTCCGCAAATTGAAAAAACGCATGAAAATGTCCGTATTACCGCTGAGACTAAAACCATCTGTCCACTGGTTCCATAAATGACGCTGAAATTACGCCGTGAGAACGGTCCCGAATTCAGTTACGTTCATTACATGCTGTTTTCCACTTCGTTTGAAGATATTGCTGTAGCATTTAAACTCGGCATGAAACCTGAAAAACATTCCCTTTGGGGGCGTCGCAGCACTGTATCCAGCAGTCGAGGTTTTTTCTTCTTATCTTGAAGGTTAATTTTGAAAGGGATTGAATTGTCCTGAGTGCCCCCTGCCTCTGATGAGTTGTCCGATTGATCTATCCGCAGGGACACTTTCCGTTCGTGTCCGACTCAGTCCCAGCAATTGTATTCGACACAACCATGAAAGAAGAGGCATTTCAATTGTGACATATCGGGTCAGACGGGCCTACACACCCTGCCTACCGATCGTTTGTATATATGCTTTGCATATTTATTTATATTTCCAGCCATGGATTTTCACCCGGCGTGAACCTCGCCTCTGTCCTTCTTCAGAAAGTAGCGGTTGATTGAAAACTCTCTCGTCTGCTGTTCTTCATCTGGAGAAGATCGATAAAGGAGCCGAGATAGGAGCCACACTAATTGAGTCGTTCTTTTACTGTTATTGCGTAGAGAACCGTTTTGTCATGTCAACGGTTGTCCCAGATTCAGCGGTACTCTCTTTTTTCATCCTCTCTCCCTTTTCTATCCTCTCATATCTCTCTCTCTCTCTCTCTCTCTCTCTCTCTCTCTCTCTCTCTCTCTCTCTCTCTCTCTCGCGCTCTCGCTCGCTCTCGAGTCAGTCTCATCTTCCGCTCTCCCTCACAGGGACCAAAGGGAGTTAAGTCCATAATGAAGTGAGTCTGTCGAGGCCCAGCACTTCTCCCTCCCACTAGTAAAACTGCAGACCATTTCTTCTCAGAAGGCCTGAGTATTTTTTCTTTTTTTTTTCGTCTCCATACCACTCAGAAACACGATACCATAAAAAATTTAAAAGTATGCATGTGTTCTGAGCTGAAAGTTTCATATTTTCTGGAGAAAGTTGTTGGTTCATCGCCAGATGTTCCACAAGGGATGGTCATATTTCGCTGGTGAAGAAGGGGGGAAAAACTTTCTTAATTTTGCATCTTCCCTATTTTCTATTTATATGTATGTATATATATATATATATATATATATATATATATATATATATATACACACTCACCGGCCACTTTATTAGGTACCCCATGCTAGTAACGGGTTGGACCCCCTTTTGCCTTCAGAACTGCCTCAATTCTTCGTGGCATAGATTCAACAAGGTGCTGGAAGCATTCCTCAGGGAGTTTGGTCCATATTGACATGATGGCATCACACAGTTGCCGCAGATTTGTCGGCTGCACATCCATGATGCGAATCTCCCGTTCCACCACATCCCAAAGATGCTCTATTGGATTGAGATCTGGTGACTGTGGAGGCCATTTGAGTACAGCGAACTCATTGTCATGTTCAAGAAACCAGTCTGAGATGATTCCAGCTTTATGACATGGCGCATTATCCTGCTGAAAGTAGCCATCAGAAGTTGGGTACATTGTGGTCATAAAGGGATGGACATGGTCAGCAACAATACTCAGGCAGGCTGTGGCGTTGCAACGATGCTCAATTGGTACCAAGGGGCCCAAAGAGTGCCAAGAAAATATTCCCCACACCATGACACCACCACCACCAGCCTGAACCGTTGATACAAGGCAGGATGGATCCATGCTTTCATGTTGTAGACGCCAAATTCTGACCCTACCATCCGAATGTCGCAGCAGAAATCGAGACTCATCAGACCAGGCAACGTTTTTCCAATCTTCTGTTGTCCAATTTCGATGAGCTTGTGCAAATTGTAGCCTCAGTTTCCTGTTCTTAGCTGAAAGGAGTGGCACCCGGTGTGGTCTTCTGCTGCTGTAGCCCATCTGCCTCAAAGTTCGACGTACTGTGCGTTCAGAGATGCTCTTCTGCCCACCTTGGTTGTAACGGGTGGTTATTTGAGTCACTGTTGCCCTTCTATCAGCTCCAACCAGTCTGGTCATTCTCCTCTGACCTCTGGCATCAACAAGGCATTTCCGCCCACAGAACTGCCGCTCACTGGATGTTTTTTCTTTTTCGGACCATTCTCTGTAAACCCTAGAGATGGTTGTGCGTGAAAATCCCAGTAGATTAGCAGTTTCTGTAATACTCAGACCAGCCCTTCTGGCACCAACAATCATGCCACGTTCAAAGTCACTCAAATCACCTTTCTTCCCCATACTGATGCTCGGTTTGAACTGCAGGAGATTGTCTTGACCATGTCTACATGCCTAAATGCACTGAGTTGCCGCCATGTGATTGGCTGCTTAGAAATTAAGTGTTAATTTGGACAGGAGCAGTTGGACAGGTGTACCTAATAAAGTGGCCGGTGAGTGTATATATATATATATATATATATATATATATATATATATATATATATATATATATATATATAATATTAAGTGTACTATATATAAGCTACCATTCAGACATTTGGTGTCAGTAAGATTTTTATTACTTTTATTCAGCAAGAAAGTGTTAAATTGATCAAAAGTGACATTAAAACATTTATAAAAAGATTTATCTTTCAAATAAATGCTGTACTTTTGAACTTTCAATTCAACCGAAGAACCCTGAACATTTTTTTGGGAAAAAAATATTAAGCAGCACAACTGTTTTCAATATTGGTGGTAATAAGAAATGTTTCTTGAGCAGTAAATCAGCATATTAGAGTGATTTCTGAATATTCTCACTTCAGTGACACTGAAGACTGGAGTAATGATGCTGAAAATATATTTTTAAACTATATTAAAATAGAAATGTTATTTCGAATTGTAATAATACTTAAAGGAGCTGTATGTTAGAAATGTATTTCAATTAATCATAAAATGGCCCTGATATGTCACTAGACATTAAGAAATCATGTTCATTTCAAATACTTATATCACTGACAACAGTAGTCCGGCCAGGATATTGTCATTTAAAAAGTGAAGTTGCAGCCCTCAACTGATGTTGATGTTGTCATGTTGTGTTTTGGTCTGATCCTCCACCGATCTACCAATCACGAAGTCAGTAGTGTTGCGGCATCCGGGTTGCCAGCTCTGCTCTAGTTACCACAGCTGCAGATACAAACGTTACCGGATAAAAAAATGTTGGATCCCGCAGCCTATCTGGCAACCTCGAGTCAGGGGGGAGGGGGAGGGGATGCACTGCTCTACAGTAATTTTGAAAGTGATTGCAGTTCCAGTTTTGGCCACTACATACGGCTCCTTTAATAATATTGCTGTTTTTACTGTACTTTTATTAAATAAATGCAGACATGGTGAGCATAAGGCTGCATTCACGCCATGTCGTAATTACCGTAGTCTCCAGATGAACACGTGACGTTCTGTTCAGAGCTGTTCACGTCCTCGGACTGGGAATTTTTGCGTTTCTATGGCACCACTATAAACGCCTAAATAAATCTGTACTGGTCAGGTGGTACAAGTCTCTCAGACAATTCCCATCTTAATATTACAAGCTGTAATTGCAGCTTCAATCAAAACTGCCTAATGTTACTGAATGAAATGTCGAGTTATAGGACTGTGAGGCTTTGAGTGTGTTGATGGACTCGATCTACTCCATCTTTTGATCATCATACTGAATCCAATCCCGACGTAGTCTTTTACAAAAACTAGATTTTCTCAGCTTTTTGTTGAAAATGTTGCTTTTTCATGAAACCCACATTCAAGTGTTGATAAAAAAAAAAAGAATGCATGAAGCTAGAATAAAACCGTTTTTTTCTTCTTTTTTATAAAAGCAGAGGGTCTATTCTTTCTTTTGAAATATTGCATGTCCAGATATTCATAGAACAATAGTCTAGGGTCCATGAAACTTTTGTGAAAATGATCAAAAATGCTGGCTGTGTCTGGAAACTTTTTTTCAAAAACACTGCCGGGGAAAGAGTTAATATATGACTTTTAAAAAAACAAAAACTCCTCAAAAACAATCTTACCGACCCTAATCATTTGTAAGACCGGCACCGATTAATGAATTGATTTGTTTTTTTAATTATTTTCATTTGAAAGATTTATTTGCTCAGTTGTCTGATCCCCTGTGGCATTTTATTGAATTTTTGTTGTGATAAAACCCAACTCAGTGTGTCATAATTCAATTATGTGACATTTGCTCTCACTTCAAATGTCTCTCTATTAGTAACTCCGTCTTAGACTGTTTCATAAAGAATTCTAAGCTTCGGTTTTATCGGTGTGTCCTTTACTGAGGGCTACCTGACCTTCAGCTCTGCCTGCATCACATAATCAACATGAATATTTGCCCCATTAGTGATGAGATAATAATGTATTTATATAGCAACACTTTCAATGTCCTTCTATGTTCTCAGACTGAATTTTGAAAACAGCCTATAATTCATAACTAAACTATCAACTAACTAAATAATAAATAAAAAAATTCTAAAATGCAGTGTACAGCAAATCACACGTTTAATTGGTCACTGCAGTTAAGTTGTTAATACTATTAAATATTAAGATTAGCTGATAATCTCTCTCTGAAAATCTGAATAAATTCAATCCGATTGCAGGTTCTAAATGTGCTGTTTATGTTCCCTGAAATCTGCAATGTTTACTTTTGCACTGCATATTCTGTATGGATTGTCTGCATGGGGAAAGCAGCAAGTGTTGTCAATGTTATACACAACAGAAAGAAGCTTGTGAGTCCTGTCAGTGGTCCACCCGATCCGCTGACTAAAGACAATAATGACTCCGCATGGCACTGCAGTGCATAATGCCATGTTTGCCTTTTTTTTACATATCTAAAAATATGCTAAGCAAGCTTTCTTCTCATGTAGCCAACTTTACTTAAAGGTGGGGTATGTGATTCTCTTTTTTGTCCATTTTTTCAAAATCATTTGTAATCCTATTCCTTACAGCCACTGAGTTAGAAGCACTGAAATGAAAATTAAGCAATTTAATAATCTGTGAAACGGGCAGGACTCGAAAAACTCCAGCCAATCATTTCCAAGACCACCTAGAATCATTGGACATTAAGTTTGTCAATCAAACGGTCGTACGATACCCCCCTCCCCCTCGTGACCCCTTCGTGCGCATACTTAAAGCTCGCGACCCAGTCACAGTAAGTGCAAGCCGCCCCGGTACAGAGAGAGTCAACAACTCTTAGTTTATAAGTCTGTATTTTCATATGTACTGTATTTAAAATCAAGCGCCTTTGGGCATTTGTGGAACTAGTAACTACAACTACAAAGTTTTCGCTCGTGCATGATTGCGCGTCCATGTTCTTTGAATGGGTGGAGTCAGGGCCAGCGTTGGAGGAAAAAGGTTGGACCATTTGAGTTGTGTATTTTCAAAATCTGCCGGCCGTTTTGCAAATCCCATACCCTACCTTTTAATAAACCTCCAATCCTCAAATCATCTCTGGATGAGAGTATGTGTCAGGAATTTGTTGGGAGCACTGCTTTTAGCATGTACACAAGATATTTTTTTAATCCAGTTATGAAGGTAGTATACATCACAATTATGCTTCTATTTAATGGATTATTTAACATCTGCACCACCTCTTTGCATTTGGATAGAAATGCATTTAGATTGCACTCCGTATGATTATCTGAGTGAGCCGTCAGTCAGATATTAAGCAGCATGTGAACGTAGCTACTGATTCCTTCTAATAAGTGAATTATACACTCAGACTGTGCAGTGCATTTATTGGTTTTTCATTTTGCTCATTAGCGTGGATCGTGTCCAATCCTTCCCTGCTAACATAACAATAACAATGGATGGAGTTTGGGTCCTGGGGTGCGTAAAGATGAGATCCAATTTGTCCAATTTTCATTCCACCACCTTACATCGCATCTCCATCATTATATGAACACCTACGGTCGACAATTTCGAGCATGATACCCCAGACTATTCAGTTGGCAAATATTGCCTCAGTTGCTAAATGGAACATTAGGAAGGTTATGATGTGCAGTCCTCCTAAAGTAGCTCACCATTTCAAAGAGTTTTCAGTTAATCCTGGTAAATTCAGTCTTGTCTATTTAGCTCCTCATTGATTGAGTTCAGTGCAAGGCTAGCATTCCAGTGCAATGCATGGAGGTAGACCGTACGAGACCACTTAGATATTTATGATCGCTTCCTTTGTATCATCACACTAATCATAAGGAGTTTGACTCTATAAAGGCTTCATCATGTCTTTAGCTGGGAAACAAACCTTTTCAAGTGTTTGCAGCAATAAAACAAACATTACGGACACCCAATATCTTGGAAAAACTACCAAGTGAGACAAAATTAATAACATTTAAGTCATTTAAGTTAAGTTAAGTATCACAGTTAAGACTAATTTCAGTGTTTGCTATATAAAGTAAACTGGCTTAAAAGTTATTCATTATAAAGAAGTTGTTTTGTTTGTTTGCTTTTTGGTCCCTCTGAGGAAAAACGCTTATAAATGATATTAAATGATATGTTGTGAAAATGTGCAGAATGGTTTCTGTGAGGGTTGTATTTTGGGTTAGGTTTAGGGTTAGAATAGAGTATTAAATATACAGGTTTTAAAATTTGTATAAAATCCTTATGTCTATGGAACGTCCCATAGAACATGGAAACGTGTGTGTTTGTGCTTGTGAGAGATGGCCACGAGGATGGCAATATCTGATCATGTAAAAATGCAGAACGTTTTCTGTAATGGGTTTAGGGTTTGGGAATAGAAAATACAGTTTATACATTTTAAAAAATGATTATGTCTATGGAAAAAAAATGGAAACCCAACATGTATGTATGTATGTTCTGTATTTATTACTTCATAATATTTGAAAGTTTGTTACATTAAGCAGAATCTGTTATTTGTAGTCGTTTTCATTGATTATGGTCTTAGATCACTTAAAGGCAACGTCAACCAACTGTACTGAAAGCCATTGTTGCATCGTCATGAGCATGTCCAATCCATCCTGCCTCCAACCGTTCATCCACTCCTAATGCACCACCTTACGGCATGAACACTCACGGTTTATCACTTGTTCAGAAGCAATGAAGCAGATGTTTCGTTCTTTGTTGCCACAATCACCTCAAAGCCCTCAGCGTGAGGGTTGCATTGATGAATAGGTTTAAGAGATCTCCTTCTTTGCTGGTGGCTACAATCAATGGCATTATCGCTGTTCAGACGAGCTTTATGAAGCAGAAAGTTGACTGATGTCCTTCAATTCTCCATTATGTACCGATACAGCTTTTAAGCTAATGACCCACTGTTGTGCGCTATCCACAAGCATTAGCATCACAGACTGCATGCCTGTGGATTTACAAACAACCATTGCGTATTTTAATTTAAGTCTTAAAAAAAAAACTAAGTCTTATATCTGAACTTCTGCCAGTAAAGGCTTTCCATTGCCAGCCACGACCTACTAACGTGTGCAAAATGCCTTTAAGTTAGATGTGAGTCATGCAACTGCAGTGGAATGTAAATTTCACCTCAGTAATTTAATAATCATCTGGTTGTTTATTTGTGAGACCGCTGAAGCAGAGATGGTTTGAGAATGGAGAGCAGAACTGTTTTAATCGATTCAGATTAAAGCCGTCCCACCACATCATCCCACGCTATATGTATCACATATGCATAATACAAACGATTGGCTTCTGCTTCTCAGTTTCTCACTTCAGGACTGAGATTTTACATTGGTCTACACAAATTGTGTTCATGTTTTGCAAATGAGGGCATGTCATGGAACCTACCTGTTTATGTTGATATCGGCCTAGTTTGTAGGGATGGGTATCTTAACAATTCACTGGTTTTCAATTTGATTCCCTAGCAAATTTAATTATTTTTGCAAATTCAGAGAAATGTAATTTGATATACATAAATTGAACTGTTTTAAAATGCATTTATATTATTATTTTTGTCAAGTGACAAATTCATTTGACCCAAAAATAATTTGGTATTTTATTGGCCTTTAACATAAAAAACTTAGTGTTAGATTCTTTCATAATTTTCTTACTCAGAAAACCTCATTGGTTCTAATGCTTCAAGCAAGCATGGTTGAGCTTCTGTGTTTGCCATGTTTGATCCGCTCTATGTGTGTGTGTTGATCATGTGCATGGATAAAAGCCTAAATTAAATATGTTCATCATACAAAGAAATTGTGTCTCTTCAGAACACTATGATTAAACCGATCAATTCATATGTATCACTTTTTGGTAATACATACAGCACAAATTACAACATAAATCATCAACATGTGAAATATATGTAGGTGGTTTAAGGAATTTCCAAAGACACTGGTTCAAATTTCATTCCATTTATTTTACATCTTTGACTACGTTTTTTTCATAACATCTGTCCCACCACATGTTGTTCTTTCAGCATGTTGGGAGACTTGGCATGGGAAGCACAGCATTACTGCTTGGGAAAAGTTACCTGCTAGGACACAGCTTATTTTTATTTTCATTTCTTCTATAAGATTATTTGCATATTCACATATTATTTAAGCATTGGTTTTCAGCAGCTGGCCCAATGTTGACCAGCTCACTGGGAAAAGTCCTGTTGCTCCCTCTGGCCAGTCTATTCCATTCCCATATTCAAATATTCAAAAAGATAGCGTTTGTTGAAATAGTTGAACTTTCTGTGTTTTTCTGCCTCTAGCTTCCACACAAGCGCCTTTCTGTTCCGTTTAGGTGGTTTATTTCCCTGCCAGCATCTACTTAGACGTGCCAATGGATTTTTTTAGTTGTTTACATCAATAAACCATAATCTTCCAAGCCTCTTTCTCTTCGCATCTTCATCTCAGTCTAGAGCTTGATTTGCCTGTAGGCTAATACTTTAGCTACAGTTTCTCGTACTTCTCTTTATTAGGAGGGGGCCATGTGGAGACCCTGGTCCTGAAGTTACCCTCTGTGGGCCTGGGCCTGGGCCATAATTAAGCTAATGATGTATGATAAAACTGATGCAAGCAGACAGACTCGTCACCCTCACCCAAGGCTCTTCAATCTTTACGTCACATCACATTCAGCCGCATCACTGTAAACCTCAGATCGAGTCTGTACTAAAGTTTTGCAACCATATTAATTGGATTTGGTGTAGTTTTATGAGTGCGTTTGAATACGTCTAACTTATATCCCGGTCTCTCTCTCTCTCTCTCTCTCTCTCTCTCTCTCTCTCTCTCTCTCTCTCTCTCTCTCTCTCTCTCTCTCTCTCTCTCTCTGATATGATGAAGCATGCTGAGAGGTGTTTACTGAGATTACTGTCAGCGTAATTTGGCTTGCAGTGGCTTGGTTTGATATCAGGCCTGTGTCTGATCAGCACACCTCTTTTGCCTTGTAATGGAAAGATGATGAGAATCGCATGAAATGTTTCTTTCATTACGTGGCTGCTGAAGCACGCTGTCTCTCGTAACTTAGGTCAAGCCCTCACTTTCTGTCTATCTGGCCTGCCACAATGCTCAATTTCGCACTCAACAGGGAAGATTTCCAATGAAACACAACCATGTGCTAGACATCAACCCTGATTTTTGTAGTTCTGCTGCTCCTCTATAAAAATCAACAATAAAATGCATTAAAAACTCATGTTACCTCCATAATATGACATTTTCTGTCTGAAACTGCATATTTAATGAGAATAATTTAGATTTTGTCCATTGGGAATTGAATTATGAAACGTTGGTGTTGCACAATGGAACCAGACCTGAATGTTGAGGACAATACCTAAAACAAATAGCATTATTGCTGTGGAATTCGAATTAAAATGATTATCAAAACCTTATCGTCCTTGGTTTGAACAGGCATTAAAACAATGGCTAAATAGTCAGTTATTACATTTCATTTATTCAATATTATGCTCTGATGTTTTTTGCACAATATGAACATGATTGAGAAAGAGTAAATAGATTCAGTTTTTGACTTAATGGACTTAATTCTTTCAAAATCAAAATGGTAAAACATTCTAGCTCTAATGAAGGCTAACAGTTATGATACAGAATTATGATATACTGTCTAGTTGCTGTTGTTCTACTTTTGCATTTCTCTATTGAGATGCTTATAGTCGAAAACCAATTCGACCGGATTGCTTTCGTGTATAGAAGCTCGTGTGGTCGAATGCATTCAAACAGCCACAAAAGACCACCTACTCTCCACCTACTGACCTAATGCGTAAGCTTTATAAGAGGCACGCCAGCCAGACGTGCTTTAAACTTTGTCAGCTGAAGACCTAAGCTTGGTTTGAAGTCTGAAGCAAAATATTCAAATTTCTATCACGCACTCACAGTGTTCGGCATTGTCTTAAGGCTATCGGAGCAGAAACAAATGCTGCTGTTTTCTGTATATCGTCACCCTCCTAAAATAATTGCCCAAGTAATTTTTTCAGGTTTCTCAGAAAACACAAAAAACGGGACCTAACGGAACGAGGCCGAGTAGATTTGTGTTCTTCTTGATGCAACTGCCATCTTGAAAAGCTTGCAAATTTGCTTGCAAACTTTGAAAAAAGTCTCATTGTCTTTTGACTTAGGCAAAATAAAATGGCCTAAGTCACACTTTTGACAGACTTTTGAGAAGATGACTTATGCAAAAAAGGAAGGTGACGATATGTAAATTGCGCAAGCTTATTTCGTCCATTAGATCGCCAGATCTGAAAACCCATACATTTACCCACCCATAGACCTTCCCCTCAAAGAATTCAGGAGAGAAGTGATCGAAGTGGACAGAAGAGACCGATTAAAACACTGGAAACTGGAGTGTGTCTCCCCCTTGTCTACTTGTGATCCTACCGACAAAACCAGGTGTAAACAGGGCCAAAGTTGGTCTGCAGTTCAATACGTTTTAAATTGATCCTTACTATTTTTGTGAATATTTTTGTAATATTTTCCTTTTTTATCTCCCCCCTTAAATTCAGCTACATTTTATGTGGTTTTCTTTTTTCAGTTGATAGCTTTCACATTTCCCATTTTTCACCACTTCTGTCAGGACCTGTCTGCGCTCCAGCTCCTCGGTTTGGAAGTACAGAAGTGATTACATTGTCCATCAGCAGCTAGAGTGTCCGCATCAGCTGGCCGGATTGATGTTTGACAGAATAATTAGAAAACTGTCCACTCCCGTAATCGCTGAAGCTCATCTTTTAGGAAGGCTTTCAAAAGGCCTGCATCACAGGCTGACGGGAGGGTTACCTGTTGTATGTGAGTAACTGTGTGGGTAATATTGAGAAATAAGATGGGTTTTTTTGTTGTTGTTTTTGATGGTAGGTAGATGGGAGTGAATGTGAATTCAGGGCAGGCCATCTTGGTAATGTAATGCCCCAGGGCAGCTATTCACAGTCATGCAAGTTCAGTTTCTGTTTACTTCAATAAGGAAAGGCAGAAACTCAAAAACTGTTTGCTCAAGTGATGATTCTATTCTGCATCTTTTTATGTAATGCAAATTTTTTTTATTACAAATTGTTGGCTCTCTCAAATCTAACACATTCATTTTGTACAATGTATTCTAGTCCAGAAAAATGTATGCATTAAATCTTATCACTCTTTATTATCATGACATCCATCTGGTGGATCTTTAGACAAACAAATAAAACAAATTTTTTATTAAATAATTTTAATTTTAAAACAAAAACAAAATGTGCAGAATGTGTCCTGTATATATGTTATATACGAGCTATATATATATATATATATATATATATATATATATATATTATATATATATATATATATATATATAAAGCTGTTTTTTATGTTTAATATATAATGCAGTTGAGTTATACACTCACCGGCCACTTTATTAGGTACACCTGTCCAACTGCTCCTTAACACTTAATTTCTAAGCAGCCAATCACATGGCGGCAACTCAGTGCATTTAGGAATGTAGACATGGTCAAGACAATGTCCTGCAGTTCAAACCGAGCATCAGTATGGGGAAGAAAGGTGATTTGAGTGACTTTGAACGT
The DNA here is from genome assembly GCA_031834385.1 of Semotilus atromaculatus. Classification (NCBI taxonomy): domain Eukaryota; kingdom Metazoa; phylum Chordata; class Actinopteri; order Cypriniformes; family Leuciscidae; genus Semotilus; species Semotilus atromaculatus. The sequence continues at coordinate 14,171,379 of JAULUF010000020.1, forward strand.
GGCATGATTGTTGGTGCCAGAAGGGCTGGTCTGAGTATTTCAGAAACTGCTAATCTACTGGGATTTTCACGCACAACCATCTTTAGGGTTTACAGAGAATGGTCCGAAAAAGAAAAAACATCCAGTGAGCGGCAGTTCTGTGGGCGGAAATGCCTTGTTGATGCCAGAGGTCAGAGGAGAATGGCCAGACTGGTTCGAGCTGATAGAAGGGCAACAGTGACTCAAATAACCACCCGTTACAACCAAGGTGGGCAGAAGAGCATCTCTGAACGCACAGTACGTCGAACTTTGAGGCAGATGGGCTACAGCAGCAGAAGACCACACCGGGTGCCACTCCTTTCAGCTAAGAACAGGAAACTGAGGCTACAATTTGCACAAGCTCATCGAAATTGGACAATAGAAGATTGGAAAAACGTTGCCTGGTCTGATGAGTCTCGATTTCTGCTGCGACATTCGGATGGTAGGGTCAGAATTTGGCGTCTACAACATGAAAGCATGGATCCATCCTGCCTTGTATCAACGGTTCAGGCTGGTGGTGGTGGTGTCATGGTGTGGGGAATATTTTCTTGGCACTCTTTGGGCCCCTTGGTACCAATTGAGCATCGTTGCAACGCCACAGCCTACCTGAGTATTGTTGCTGACCATGTCCATCCCTTTATGACCACAATGTACCCAACTTCTGATGGCTACTTTCAGCAGGATAATGCGCCATGTCATAAAGCTGGAATCATCTCAGACTGGTTTCTTGAACATGACAATGAGTTCGCTGTACTCAAATGGCCTCCACAGTCACCAGATCTCAATCCAATAGAGCATCTTTGGGATGTGGTGGAACGGGAGATTCGCATCATGGATGTGCAGCCGACAAATCTGTGGCAACTGTGTGATGCCATCATGTCAATATGGACCAAACTCCCTGAGGAATGCTTCCAGCACCTTGTTGAATCGATGTCACGAAGAATTGAGGCAGTTCTGAAGGCAAAAGGGGGTCCAACCCGTTACTAGCATGGGGTACCTAATAAAGTGGCCGGTGAGTGTATATTAATATACAGAATAGTTATATATTAGTGCTCAACATTTGTAGGCTTTTCGGAACAAATATTGATGTTTGTTTGATTAATGAGCATATAATAATGAATTTGATTAACTCTTTGCCCTCCATTTATGTGTTTTCACTGTTGTACTGTTCAATGTGCTATTACACATCTTCTGAACAAGTACTAAATCTCCTGATCAAAACACATGGAAAGAAGAAGCAGAAACGAGCGATATCGTATGTAATCATATGCATATGTAAAATAAATAAACAGCATATAAATCAAAACTGCCTGATGTTACTGAATGAAATGTCGACTAGGACGAGTTATAGGACTCGATCTATTCCATTTATGTTTTAATCATCATTCTGAATCCAATTCAGAGGCAGTCTTTGACAAAAACATAATTTTCTCAGCTTTTTGCTCGAAATGTTGCTTTTTTTATGAAAACAGGAATGCATAAAGCTAGAATAAAACGGTTATTTTGCTTAAAAGCAGAGGCTCTGTTCTTTTGTTTGATATATTGCATGTTCAGATATTCATACAACAAAATATTCTGCGTGCCATTCATTTTTGGTGAAAATTATTTTTATTTTTTTTGGGAAAGAGTTAAAAAAAAAATTGTTTGCATTGTTGCTGATTGCAATTTCTCCCATTTGTTTTTTGTAGCACGAGTCCTTTGTGCTTATTCGGTCTCTGCCAAAGACTACTTCTTTGTGTACCTCTATTTTTTTATATTCTAGCTGTCTCATTAACCTGGCCTTAGTTACGTGAGCACTGGACGCCACCTGTGTCCTCCATGCTGGACTTTAATGGCTGCTGGACAGGGAACTGGGCTCAGCGTGAAGACTTCAGTGACTCATGAATTGAGTTCCTCAGCTCATCTGAGCCTGAGCTTGCGGATTTGATCCCTTTAATACCTGAGCAAAGCTGCAATGGCTAATTGATGGGCTTCTGAGCCATGTAGATTGAGGCTTCAGTCTGCAGGTCTTACATGTCTGTCAAGGTGCATTTGGTCCTGCCATAGAGAGACTCTTACCCATTTTAGTACAGCTCTTTCTCACTCTCTTTCCACATTCATTTTAAATGAACAAATGAAAACAGTTATGTATGTCTACAAGACCAGCTTAATCTCTCAGGTAAACATTGCATTTTTTTTTTTTTATTGGTACACCACCAAAATGTCGAATGCAATATTTTATAAGTACTGTATGAATTATATAAGGTTAAATATTGAGGCTGCAAAAAAGGACCATTTAATTTTTTGTTATATGATGCGACCCCTTTAAAATAGTTGCATATTGCAAAATCAATGATATTCATAGTTAACCGAAGTCTCCGAATCAAGTTCCAGGGATCATTAAAGTTTCATTGAATTCTCTGCAATACCAATTGGTTTGGAGAAATGTCAGAAAGGAGGTGTTTCCTTTTGCGAGTTAACATGACATCATTTGAGCCACTGATAGGTGTCCACATCTCCTGTTTTTTATTTTTACAAATTTGATGTTGATTGGATCCACATGTTGTGGCTGTGATATTTCTGTTGGGCGGCCTTGAAAATTCTGAAACAGAGAATAAGGGGACGATAAAGAAAGGGGTAGGAAGGAAAGAGAGAGGGGTGAGCGAAAAAGAGAAAATTCTATCAATTTTTAAATTACTCATTTAGTTTGGGTGGAGAGGCAGCAGAAACCAGTCATTGCATTTCAATAAGTGCAGTGATACAGTGATTCACACAGATGAATAACAAATTAGTGGTCTTAAAAGGCCCTATTTTTAGAGTGGGCTCTGCTGAGGACCAATGCGCCATATCAATATAGCTTTCCATCTATCTGGATTAAACGCTCTGGGGTTATTTCATCCTGGCCAAATTGCCTTGCACGCTAAACAGTGGCAGAAAAGTGAATTATCCTGTCCCTGTGCACATTTTTTATTTTATTTTTTTTTTGCTTTGCTTTATCATCACGGCTATAAATACAGTATGCACACATGTGTGAGTGTTAATATATGAACAATGCCCTTGGACATGCTCTCGTGTTAATTTATATAATCTCTAATTATAATATGGGAATGACTGATTTACATTTGGACACACTCAGTCATTTTGTTTTCTTTTGTTACTAAGCTTCTTTTAAAACGGGAAATCTTTTTTTAAACGCAAACATTTTGTGTTACAATGCCAAATACAGTATGTTAATAATTATTCATATTTTTTTCAGTATTTATGTGTTAATGTTGCACTGGAATATTTATGTTAAATATTTATTTTTTGAAAACGTTTTCAATTATGGTGTCAAATATGTTAATTATTAATTTATTTAGTATATTTTTTTGTTTGTGCTGCACTGGAAAAGTTTTCAGTAATAATTTATTATTTGGTAACACTTTACAAAAAGGTTCCATTGATTAACATTAGTTAACGGCATTAGTTAACATGATTTACTTTAAGGTCAAAAGTTGTATTTAAAGGAGCTGTATGTAAGAAATGTATTTCAATTAATCATTAAATGGCCCTCATATGTCACTAGACATTAAGAAATCATGTTCATTTCAAATACTTATATCACTGACAACAGTAGTCCGGCCAGGATATTGTCATTTAAAAAGTGAAGTTGCAGCCCTCAACTGATGTTGATGTTGTCATGTTGTGTTTTGGTCTGATGCTCCACCCTCCACCGATCTACCAATCACGAAGTCAGTAGTGTTGCGGCATCCGGGTTGCCAGCTCTGCTCTAGTTACCACAGCTGCAGCTAATAACGTTTCGGATAAAAAAAATGTTGGATCCTGCAGACTATCTGGCAACCTCGAGTCAGGGGGGAGGGGGAGGGGATGCACTGCTCTACAGTAATTTGAAAGGGATTGCAGTACCAGTTTTGGCCACAATCTTACATACGGCTCCTTTAATGTAAATAATGTTGACACGAATAAAGCCTTATTGTAGAGTGAGACTTAAAAAGCCAGTAGGATTCAGCTGGTTATGTGGTCAAATGTATGTCGACTCCCGTTATTTACATTAGAAACGTTTCTCAAACGTGCAGTTGATTTCTTTGTGGGAACTTTGAGGGAAAGATTACGGAGTGTTACCTTGTAAATATATGGTCCATATGACGATAGATGAGAAGAACTATTTAGACTTAATAAATACAAAGTATCTTAAGCTATTTACAACTTTACAAACTCATTTCATAAATTTTTAATGGAACATAACTGATCATCGCTCCCCGTCCTTGTCCGGCAATAGCTTCCACTGCCAGATAATGTTTAATAGGCTTGCATTTACGGCTGTTGTTGAAGACCGGTTCTGCTGCCATTAGCAAGTGTCGTTTTTACAAAGGCTGAGACTTGTCTCTAAACTGTAACTAAAAGAGGACGATTTGCCTTGCAAAAAACACACAGATGCCCTTTAGATGCCTCATTGGCTTCTAAGGTCCGGAGCAATCTGAATCTGAATCATTTGGATAATTGACCTTCTGCACGAATACATTAGAATAAATTAATTTTGATTGGCCGTGGAGCGTTGCGAACAAAGTAGGAGGGTCGGCCTTTTATATGCAGTGTTGGTTTGTTGCGACGAGTCTCAGAGGTGATTATGCATGCCATTCTGTGTGTATTATGCATTTTCTCAATTTAATAAAGTAATTCTGGCTCTTAGCAAAGCGCAGCGCCGCACTTTACTTGTGGCATGACTCCATGATTTAAGTAGATGTTGGGAACGTCTTGTGCGGAAATCCACTGCTATAAATTTTTCTACCCCAGGCCTGTCATGGGAAAAACTGTTAACGCACACAGCTTGAGTACAGCTAGCGGATCTCAAGGCCAGCAGTGGAGAGTGTGTGTGCGAGGGTTGGATGGCCTCGGTTAGATCTGTCTGCATTGAATTTGGTTGTCTGACAATTCTGCCTTGTATTGAGGTGACGATTTTATTTGGTGTGGTGGATGATACATTTCACTTCAGGAAGGTAGGTGAGTCAAATGCAAAAGTCTGTGTGTATTCATGTCAACATCAAACAACATTTGGAAATCACTTTTCTTGATTTCCAAATGTACATTTCGGGAATTACTTTCCATACCAGCTTTTGCAGTCAACTACAGGAATGGTTTAGGATGGTTGACTTGTCAACTTGTTGATTAGTTAGTAGTAGTTAGTTTGTAGAGCTTCAATATTAGTATTATGAATAATAAAGAAATTCTTAAAGTCCCCATGAAATCAAAATTGACCATACTTACTTTGCTTGCCTAAATCGATCGTTTTGTGGTGAATAATTCATCCGTGCAAGTCAATCCACACAAAAAAATTTGGTAACACTTTATATTACGACCCGCAAACAACTGCGTAAGTAAACCGATATTACAGTGTACGTTTCTGTAGTTATAGTGTACTTCCGTGTAGGTATAAGGGAACAGTATGTTACGTTTTGGGTAATAAAGGGGTAAAAAGCAGATATACAACCTGCAAAGAACTTCGTAAGTAAACCGAAATTACGGTGTACGTTTCTGTAATTATAGTGTACTTCCGTGTAGGTATAAGGGAACAATATGTTTAGTTTTTGGGTATTTATTGGCTTTTCTTACTAAACTACTTAACGGTAAGCAAAAAAAAAAAAACAGTTTCTGCTATGATTTTATTTTATAACGTACCATGGTGTACTTAGTAGGCTACTTACCTTATCACATTGTATTGCAATGACACTTAAATGTCAGGGCAAATATATTGTGTAATTAAAACGTTTTTTTGTTTGTTTTCTTTTCATAATAAGAGTACCTTTCTCTGTAATTACTGTGCAAATTGTGTTGTTTCGTATTGTTACAGTAAGTGTTTGTTACCCGTTTCATCTGTATATTTACAGGGTAAGTGTGACTCCTGCGGGCTGTAAATTAAAGTGGCGCTTGTTACCACTTTATTACTTAAAACTTAACCCTTTTACCTACACGGAAGTACACTATAATTACAGAAACATACACCGTAATTTCGGTTTACTTACGCAGTTGTTTGCTGGTCGTAATATAAAGTGTTACCAAACATTTTTTGGCTTCGTAATCTTTAATCAAAGTCTGAAAATGCCCCTCCCCTCTGCCTTGGAGGACCTTCCCTGATGACGTAGGTTTGACGGTTTGGGTGTCTGCTTAACATCCGTAACTACGCCCGTCCAACTGACAGTAGACAGGCTACTAGAAACACCTACTTTTCTGGATCCAATCAGGTGCTAGTTGGAAAAAAAAAGCCATGCCCACTATTTTGCCTCATTTAGTATTCCGTTTCTCTCGGAAATACGTCACAACACTGGAGAAAAGTCGGTTGCAACTTCCGGTTCACGTGGACTTTTTCTATTTAGCAAGAATGCATTCAATTAATCTGTATTTTAACTTTCTATTTATCAAAGAATCCTGAAATAAAAAAATAAAAAACATATTATGGTTTTCTCAAAAATAGATTAGCGCATCTGTTTTCAACATTCATAATAATAACAATTATTATTTCTTGATCAAATCAGCATATTAAAATGATTTCTAAAGGATCACGTGACGTAATGGCTGCTGAAAATTCATATTAATAATATAATAATATATTAAAATTAAGAAGTTATTTTACATTTTTATTATATTTTGTATTAAATACTGCATTATTGATGATCATAAGAGACTTCTTTCAAAAACATTAAGAATCTTACCAGCTTTTGAATGGTGGTTCAAAAAATACCACATTTTCTGTTAGTATTGTTGTTTATTATATAAATTAAGGCCAGTTATTGGATTGTATTTATGCCGTCTTTTAAAAGACTTATGAAACGTCATTAAACAGCTTTAATTTATATTCTAGTACTAAAAAGAATCGTCATTATGTAATCATCAAGGAATCGGAAACTGTAAAATTCTTTACAATTTGGATATCTAGGTAAATGTCAGTCAAAAAGGAAAGTAATGTATCAAGAAGGTCCATATGGTAAAATATCTCTCTTGTATAGTTGTACCGTGTATCTCTAGTGTGCATTTAGTCATCCACAAAAAACTGAAGTATAATACCATCAACAAGTTCTGATATTAAATAAATGACAGTGAGTCAGTCAGAGACCATAGCTGTTCTGTTTCTGTGAAATTCAAGTCAATTCAAATTTAGCAGGATCCCACTTCATACTTTTGTGAACGTGTCAGTTGATTCTCTGTCGGGTATCTTCCTATATTTAGCAGGATTTTCACTCCGAAGCACTTCTCTGCTCTCCTGTATCCGGCGTGTGGTGACGGGCCTGTGAGTGTTGCGTGTGTTCCTGTGCTCTTGTGCATGTGTGATACATCTGCTGTCTGTAGAACATCTCTGTTCCCCTGTCTCAATGCTCTCTGATCGACACACATTAACCCCTCTGAGGGTGTTATGGGATATTTATGTCTGTCTGTCACTGACGACACGTCTCTCTCCGGGATGAGTAATGTTCCTGCCGCTGTCTGCTGATGTCAGCCGCTCGGCACAGCAGCAGTGTGTGTGTGTGTGTGCGTGCACGCATGCGTTCGAGCGAAAGGCTTCATGAGAGGAAATGAAATCTGCCGTCTTGACTGACATGTGTCAGAATTCTCATCATGCTTGCTTGATTGCTCTCATTTTTTATCCTGTTTTTCATTTGATCATTTCTGCATATGTATTTGAGTGTCAAAAATCTCACTGGATTATTACAATTCATGTTAACTGTTAACTGATATCTCCTACTGACATACTACAGCAAAATATATAAATGGAACCATTGTTTGGGGGGTGAAAATACTGCATATCTAAGACTTTTGCACAGTAGTGGTGTACCTCAAGCGAAAACGGAGATCGAACTAATGCGACGTCATTTCGAACAAAATCAGGCTGAAACGAAGTTTGTTTGGAGTATGTTTTGGGAGTTCAAAACAGCTTGCCTAAGCAAACTTTCCGGGAAAATTCTCTCCGGCTGGTAAACGCCTTTGTGCTACCATTGGTCCGTGGAGATTACGTAATAATCTCCGCCTTCTTTCATGCTGAACTCTTCTCTGATTCATTTCTCCTGTTCAGTCCGTCAGGGTAAGACGTCCGCGAGTAAAAACAAACAGACTGGAGGAGCTGCTTTTATAGTAGAAAATGTAGATGAACTTCTGATCAAACGAGACACTGACACTGTTTTTCATGTTTCATACAGTAAAACTGCTTGATTTTAGGCTATGTAAATATATAAATAAACGTGCCGTGACTTTACTAAAGTGCTGAATTGCAGAGCTTGTGCAAACATGTACGTTGCTATGATCAGATGCTTTTCTTTAAATTCTTGTTGTTTTCTCAATTTTGCTGTGTGTTCATTTTGGTATTGAGAGGAAAGCACGAAGCACATATTTACATATTCAGCTAAACGTCGCTCTCAGCAGTGTGGGCGGCGTCAGATTTTCGCTAACAGTATATCGCTGGTCACGTATTTCGAACTATGTTTTACCCCTAAGTGAAGAATGAAAAACAACTTCACTAAATATATTGGGGCCTGTAGTATTTTTTTTTATCAGTTTTCCATTTCTCCATTTCCCTCTTTATATCTGAAACACATTGTCTTCCGAGACCTTTGAGACCTTCAGATTTCTCTCATAAATGAGCCTGCATCCAACATCAGGTTTTAAATTGAGCTGTGATGAGCATTCGCGTGCATCTTTTTTCTTTTTTTTTTCTAGGCGGTCTGATTAGAACATTTTGGAAGGAAACATAAAAGGACTTAAAAGCATAGAGGAACTCACACAAACACACACACACACAGAGACGGCAGTACGTTTTATAGCCCCTTTAAGCCATGGTGTCCTAACCAGGCATCGCATGGTTCTCCAGTCTTCTTTCTGTACACACTGAAAACGAAAAGCATCAGGATATATTTGAGCAGAATCTTGGACCAATAAGATTTCAAAACCAGTATACAGTATTGAAGATAACGATGACATTCGAAACATCGACTATTAATATTGTGGAGAGTCTCTACCACACTCCAAAAAAGTAAGCTTGCCAGTATTGGATTTAGAGAAAATTACTCTATTAGACGTCACAGTCTACAGGACTTGCCGATCAACAGTTTTGTTAGTCGGGAAAAATTACTTTAACCTGTTAACTGCTGAGTCCTTTCAGTGTTTTGTTATATTTACATCCCTTGAGGCTTTTAATACAAAACTGTGCTCATTCGGATAAAAACGTATGGATTATCGTGTTTACTTCAAATATCTTTAGAGGAAGATTTTTGTTGTATTTTCTTTTACCTAAAATAGGGCAATTTGAGCATTATGGAACGCTGAACTCTCACGTGTACTTTGATTCATTCATACTCGACACTGGAGGGAGCTCTCACACAGAAAGTCCACAAGTGAGACATAGGCTGAATCCGAAATCGCTCCTTAAACCCTCAATCACTATTCCTTATGTTAGTCCACTAATACAGTTCGCTTGAATGAAATGAATGAAAACAACTGAGCGAATTCAGACAGCCTTTGAGCGTTCATGTGGGATTGAATGAGTGTTGTGAATTCATAAATTCATTATGATTTCGGACACCACATGGCTGTAGCTCTAAAAAGCTCTAACCCAGCTCTTTGCTGTTGAAATGTACACATACTGTACACTGAATTCTGAAAAGTTTTCTTCTGTAATGTTTTCGTGTGTGCTTTGTTGTGTGTAAATGTATGAACTTTATGGACTCCTTATATCATTTGGATGTTAGGTGTTCTTTTGGAGTCTCTAGTGTCCCTTTTATTGAAAAGACACGTACATTTACCTTGAAAAAAGCTCACAGAAATGATATTGCTGGATATAGCTAATGATGACTAAATAATGCGTTAAACAAGAAATGATGTATGCTCACGATAAGTATGCGATTAATATTAAAAATGTTAAATCATATCAACAGTTGAAGGCAACTTCGTTTGAGGAAATACTGAAGACCATCTTCCAGTCAAAATGATTCCAATTTCCATGATCCAACTTTTTACCAACAGCTGAAACTTGTTACTGACATCGTCTGAAGGGTTTACGCATGTGTTTGTAACTCTTTATGAGTGTTCACGTCCTCTTAAAACTCAGTCTGTCCTTCTCTGTATTGACAGTATTGAGTCCTGTTTGATGAGAGAGAATTGAATGACGTGCCATCTGAAAGGATGGTCTAGCTCATCTCTGATATGCTTCAACCTGAAACGGTAGTTGTCACAGTTCACAACCCCATCACTAAGGCACAAGAGATGCAGACCTTGAAGCGGATACAGCCGACGCAAGGTTTCAATTCACCGGGACACACTGCAAACCCCCCCCCCCCCCCTTTCCCAGTCAATGTCCACAAATCCATTTCTGCTTTGATTGGTTTCTTTTCTTTCTCGGAAAGATGGAGAGAGCAGGCACGTGTCTGACTGCAACTTCACGTGGTACGGGAGATAAAAGACGATAGCAATGTAGGGTAGCTGTTGATTTGCTGGATCTTTGAGAGAAAATGGCACGTGTTTCGAGAGAGCGGTTCAGCGGCGTCTACGGAGAAGAGAGATTCTTGGAATTAGGGAGATTGAGAGACTTTCAGGGAAACGTACAAAAAAATCCCAAAATTCCATTTGACTTTCCATGAATTCCATTGTTTTTGTTTTAATGGTTTCAGTGCATTTTAATAATAAAAAAACTATGACTAATGAATGGAATTCATAAAAAAAAAAAAAAAATTATAAAACTTTTATAAAAATAGGGATTTTATTTTTCAAAAAAAATCAGTGGTATTAAAAAAAAAACATAAAACATTGGCAATTTAATAATCTTTTAACATTTAAAAATTTTACTGAAAATGTATTTCCTCTTATTTTTGGCAAACAAAGTGCTGCACAACAGAACAGTTGTGCAGAAAAAAAATATATTCCTTAAAAAAAATACTTTTATTAATACTTTTTTTATTAATACTTTGAGATCTGCATTCAACTGCACAATAGTAATGTATTTCTGTCACAGTTTATTCAAGTTAAACAAAACGTTTATTTTGATGGGTTTTGGACCTTTCAGTCCATTTTTTGTTTGAATATGATATGACAATAGTTTGTCAAGTGAAATGCTTGTGAAGTGAACTCTCAGTTCATGTGGATTGTCCTCATATGAAACGTCAGATCCTGAAACCATGAGGATCACTCTTGCTTTAGTATGTTCAGTAGGTGCAGCTAAGCCACTCATTCACAGAGACCTATTTAAATAGCTGTCTTTTTGCAATTTAATATTCAATTTGAATAAATGAACAGCCCTACATTTCATTTATACATCCAAAAGTTTTCAAATTTCATGCCGTTCTGCATTTTACTGTATATTTGAATGACTCAATTCCATTATTTCCTCCTCATTTTCTGCATCATCTTTGGAAATCAAAGAGCCCTAATAAAGAGATCCGCGTGCCACCATCATGAAGCTGTGTTTTTGGAGAAAGATGGACATTCTCAAAAGTCAAACATTTCTCCTTTTTTATGCATCCGTACATCCTGAAACTTATGTTGACCAAGAAGCATTCGATACGTTCAGCTCCAGCCACAAGCCGGAAGAAAGATCCTGTCAAAAGCTGTCAATCAAGAAAAGTCCACCGGCAGTTCTCAAGTGTCTCCTAACACGAAGTGATACTCAGAATAACGGTGTCAAGATTTGTCTGTGTTTTGCGAGCTGATTTTTTGACATAATGCTTCATCTCCGTCACTCTGGGTGAAGAGAGAAGCTGTCATGCTTCAGCAGGCTGGATAATTATTTCTCTCTTATCCCCTGTGCCAGGCCCAATCTGAGCCCTCAATAACAGCCTGGGACCAAACCACGTCTTTCTATCCTCCCGTCCCTTTTTCCCTTTCTCTTTGCTCCAGAGGAACGACAGAACCACTGGCAATGGATTAGCAGAAGGGGGAAAATAGCCTCTAGATTCGATAAGATTGTGCCAAATGAAGAGAGCCAAAAGACGGAGATATCAAAAAGGAAAAAAGCATATTAACTTTCTTATCGACGGCACTGGCTTTTCTGTCACTAAGCTTACACTTTGCCAAAATATTTGAATATTATTGTCATATCTGTATGATTATGCCAATTTTGGGTGACTGATATGAGGAGATATGAAGCCCAAGCTGTTCAAATGGCACATGTTGATGCATTTTGTCCATCAGAAGTGTTTCCCAGCTCTGATAACATGCTGTTTTTTTCTAAAATGTGTCAGGAGTCTTTTGTATTCATGCTCGGACTGGTAATACGTAATGCTAAGGAAGCGATCTGCATGATATCCATCTATTACGGTCTACACACCTACAGAAACGCCATTATTCTGGTGCTAATGTGCTAAAACAAACAATTGCCCTCCGCTCCTCCTTTCAGATTGATGACGGCTGTCAGCCGCCCCTCTTTATTTGAAAATGTTGGGTTTTAACCCTTGACCTCTGGCTTATTGAAGCATTCCACATCAAAAATGAGACTAAGGTGAGACAGCATTCAAAAGCTAGCGCGCGAAGCCTGCGTCGCGTAGATAAAGTAGAACAATTGTGCTAATAGGGTACAGAGAGACGAACGTTTTCACTCCTTTAGCACAATCTGTTAGGCGTTAACAAAAGACAGATGCACTTCCGCGGATTGATTAGCGCTGGTCAACGGGTAGACACCCTTTTCTCTGGGAGCACAGCTGCCAATGTGCGGTTGGAAGATAATGCCAGCGTTGCCCGACCACACCACAGGCGTCCTGGCGCTGATAGTGGCACAACGGTATTTCTAATGGGCGGCGTGTTAATCGGAATTTGCCTCCTTTTTTTAAAAAACAAACTGCTCTTGTTTCATCTTTTTTTGGGATTATTGTTCCAAGGCTATAAAACACATCACAGAGTATGTTGGTTGAAACTAATGACTGACCAGTGGGTGCAGTGAGTGCACAAGCTATTGACAAACACGCTGCCAACGCCAGAGCTGTCTCGTGTCACAGAGAACGTTCCCCGAAGCAAAAGATACTCCAAAGCAAATATAGATGAAAAGGTCTAGTCAAAAGTAGGCTGCTTAAAAGGGAAAACAGACAAAGACAATGTACTGATGCAGTTGCTCACAGCTAGTCCCACTCACGGGTAATGCATTGCAAACAAACAGCAACTTTGAGAGTGGGTGAGATTGTATATGTAACGCAGTTCCGATGTTATGGGAAGAACCGGCGAACCAATACAAAACGAAAGTAAAAGACAGCAGCCCCTCACGGACGACTGCTGTCACATATAATAAAACAAAACACAAAATAAAACTCGATCTCCACTGTCGTCGCTTCCGCTCCTCCGTGAGAGATACGAGATCGGTGCGTCGCGCAGATGTCGCTCATCAGTAATCACGACACCAGCCTCGTGCCGTCCTCCCACGGCCCTCGACCTCGGCCTGCTCGCCACAGTATACTTAGCTTAAGAGAACTTGATACTGTTTGAGACACATTTCTGCTGATTTGATCTGACACATTTCAAAATGCAGATTGTTTGGCTCAAACCTATAAACCTATTAGTCTCTATCTGTCTCTCTCTCTCTCTCTCTCTCTCTCTCTCTCTCTCTCTCTCTCTCTCTCTCAGCTATAGACACTTGTATCCACCGTGTGATATAAAAAGGTAAA